>VWZW01006785.1:121380-205158 GCA_013397115.1 Edolisoma coerulescens | reverse complement strand
GTGCGTGAATATCGCAGCCCCCACCATACCGCAGTGAATTATTGCAGGGATTTCTGGGGTGGGCTGGGCCTGGCCAGGTGCCTGGTGCCAGCAAAACCGCTCTGTCCCTCTCCTCCTCACCGTGGGCAGGGAACAGAACACATCAGGAAAGGCCTGAGGATTGGGAAAAGGGCATAGAGAGATCACTCACGGGTCACTGGAATAAAAGACATGACTGGGGGGAATCAATTGAATTCATTGTCAAACAAATCAGAGCAAGAGAATGAGAGGTAAACCAGCAGGGGCTCAAGCCTAGGAACCAGGACTTTGTCCTTGGCAGCTCGCAGCTCCATGAGGGGGATAAAGGATCCCCCAGGGCCCCCGAGCAGGGGCTCTGCCCCCCCACCATGGGGATGACATTGTCCAGACCCCCCGGTCCATCCCGGCCTGTGTGGGGCGAGAGTGGAGCAGGCACGGAGCTGCTCCATGGAGCTTCCAGCCCCTGTTGGGTCCGTCGGGGCGTGACGCAGCCAGTGCTGGGCGTCCGTCGGCACCCGGTGTCTGTCGGCGTTTGCAAGCGCGACGGATAAACTGAGTCCAAACCAGCGGCGCCAGCTCATTTTTATCGCTCCTTTTGAATGTCTTAATGAATTAAATAAAGGGAAAACTCACTTTTGTCACCATTTCAAAGCCTTGAATCAGGAGGGAAACTGAGGTTAATTTAGACCCGTAATTGATGCACTTCAGGGAATAGTAAGTGGCTTGTAAGAAGTGACTTTTATGTCAGTGAGCATGTTATTACGGATTAGTCTTGCAATGGAAAGCAAGTTCATACCCTACTGCTCTTTGCATCACCCAAAGAGTTTGGAGGCTGCTGCCTAGCAAGCTCCTGAGTTGTATCTTCCTTGTCAATCTTATCAGCCCGTGTTTAACTGTAAAAACGTAAATAAAATCCAGCAAGCATTGGCCCAATGACTCAGGACTTGCATATCTCTTCCAAAAAGAGGAAAAAAAGGTGTTTCTCCCAAATCACAGAGTTAAAAAGCTCATGTTATCTACATATATTTTTAAAAGAAAAAGAGGAACAGTAAAATATCAATTACTGTGCTAGTGGTGCTCCAGTCTATTTCTGTTCTCTTCTTTCACTTGTAGCATCTCTAAGAATATTTTAAAAAAAACAGAAAACAAACCAAACATTGAATTTAAGCTGAACAAGAAGCGATCTGGTTGCAGGCTTGTGGCACTCCACTGTCTGAGTTCCAGTAAGGGAGTTCATCCTCTCTGCAGTTATGAACCAGATCCCAAAGTACTGAGCATCAGCTTTTAGCTTTTTTTCAAACTTACCTGCAAGAAAGCAGCTGGGGAGGGCCATGCTCCAGGCACATCCATGGGATTTCATCTGTACAGCTCACTAAGTTTGCTTTTATATATTCCATGAATATAGCAAATTACCATAACTGTACCGTTGCTAAAATATAATTCTAATGTATCCAGTTTCTAGAGAGTGTATATAGTACAAGAACGAATATTTGCAAAGGTCCAGTTTCACTTCTAATTTCTTCCAAAGAGCTGTCTCTAGTCAACTGCATATATTTTAGTATTTTGAAGTACAGATGTAAAAGTACGTATTTGGTTGTATTTGCAGTTGACTTGCTTTAATAAAATATAGAAAATTTTGCTTGTCATTCCCCAGAAAAAGAATTTTGTGAAGAACAGCTATATTATTTTCGTATGACTGCTATAAATGATAATGTATGGTCCAAGTGACTACAGAAGAATTCGTCTATACTTAGAGCAAGTCTGAGAATTTCACACAGGTATGTGTCTCTGGCATGTGTTTTCCACAGAATGGTTTTTGGATAGTTTTTAGTATCTGTAGATCAGCACCAGAGAAGCTTAGAGGGAACACCTGCAAAATCTTCAGTGTTGGTATGACTACAGGGCACACATCAGTATTTTCAAGTCTCATCATTGTAAACCACAAAACATCATACAACTTCAAAAAGCAACAGACAAAGATACCAGTTCATTGCCTCTAAAAATGAAGCCTATTGTTTATATGCAACACACATAAACAATGAGGGTCAATGTAATGATTAGCACTGCAAGTGCCATTTACATTCCTTTTTTGTTGGTGTTGCGAGATTAGGAAAATTTGCTTTCGTACAAAAAAACCAAAAAGGGACCAAAAATTGCCCTAGGACATAGATAAATGCACTACAATACAAAGAACTTGACAAGACAACACAAAACCATGCTTCTGTATCTCATGGGTAAGGTAACAAATGTCACATAGCTGCATGTGGGCAGCACAATGTGGCCTAAGATGGTTTCTTCTAAAATACCAAAGCAAAAATTTTCATCAAGATATTTCTAAATGTTTTTGTAAGCACAATGGTTGCAGAATGCTGAACCACACTCGATATAGTTAACTAGAGTCCAAAATAACTGTTTCAAAAAAAGTAACCATTTCAAACTACAATTACACATTATTCTTTGATACACTCACTGTTAAAAAAAAGCCAGCTAAATGAAACAAAACCAAAACCAGAATAAACAAACCAACCAAAACCCCCCACCCAAACCCTACCCTTATATAACAAAGTTTGCTTTAGTCCAAAATACTGTTGAGTTTCAAAAATAAGTCTTTATCATACACTGCACAGCTGCAAAAATATACACTAATAACGACAAGATATTTTAGGACAGAAAAGTGTGTTTGAAAATGCAAACATAATCCCATTTTATACTCTTCTCAGTAAAAACATTTGAGAGAAACTGTGTTAAAGTCAACAAAATAACACTATTAAACCCAACTTTGCTCTTTAAGGTGATCTTCAGTCAAAAATTTGAAACAGAAGCATACAGAAATGTATTTAATATTTTATCCTAATTTTCCCTTCCCAGAAGGCCTCCAGTGTTCCTGCAGATTGACACGGCTTAGGAAAGCAGTGAGAAATCTTTATGTTTAGTTCTCACAGAAAACGTGCAATGATTTTTGGTTTTGCTATCTCAGCCTTTGTACAAAGGATGCTAAAACCCAAAGGAGAGAGTGATTTCAGTATTGCCTTGGGCCCTTTATTTAACGCTGATACAGTTCTAAAAGCCCTATTTTGATGGGACAGAAGAATCAAGAGCAAAGGTACAGGGAAGAAAGAAACGTGTCACAACAGTGTGGGAGAGAGGGGGAGAGGCAGGGAGGGCCCAAGACACAAAACAGAGACGGGGGCCTGGGACTTGTTGCAACTCCAGCTGTCAGTGCTGCTTCTTTCTCCTTCTGTCCTCTCTTCCTTTCCAGCAACTCTGGTTGCTTGGCTGTTCTCCACCTAAGAACAATCTGAACATCAGGAAGAGCTAGAATAGACAAAGCTGTAGCTTAAATGTTACTTAAAAATTAATAGCTGGAATGGACAGCCCAAAGATCGTGGGCTACCACATTTGGGTTTGCAGTTTTGCAAATAAAGACTTTCTCTCCCGCAGAAACTCCGATACTGAGAAGCTCTGCCTAAACACGGACTTGAGGACTCTGCCTCATTACAATATCCTGTATACTGTTTCACTGTATACACTACAGCAGAACTGGCTGAAACACTAGTAGGCATCTTCCATCTCTCCTAAAAACCAAAGGGAGAAAAGCAGTGCCTCAGGACATCCAAAAAATGTGAGGCAATCTAACGGATGGCACCGGGTTTGTTTGCATCAGCAGGGTTCCACCGAGTCATGCTGTGCTGCTTCTGAAGCGTCTCAGGATTCAAGTTCCCCTCAGCACGGTGCCAGACTGCTCCCAATTCCCAGCAGCGCACACCTTCCTGTATTTGTAGATGAAAGCATCCGTCTTCCCAAGACTAACTGCATAGACTCCATCTGGCACCAGAGACCCGAAATGTCTGCTGCTGAGAAAGGATTCTCCAACGCCATGTGCTAAGGAGGAAGAATTCCCATCGACACTCGGGGCTTCTGCAGGGGCTGCTTCACTGTCGTCAGCAGCAGCGGCCTCGGGAGAGTCACTTCCAGCACACTTGGTCAAACCATCCACGCGCTCACGGAGATCCTGGCTCAGCAGCAACACAATAGTCCCTCCAACACGAAGCACTCTGGCAATCACAGGAAAAATAAAGGTTAGGTGTTGGTCCTTCCTGGCATCCCTTTGCCTGTGCAGAACCCAACACTGCTGACACTTCAGATGCCACCTGCATTCAGTAAAACACCTGAGTGTGTCATGGCCCAACTCAGTACGCTGCATCTCCAAAAGGAGTTTAAACCCCGCATCTTCTTAAGTCTTCCTAAATGGGAGAACTGGGCCCTGTCCTGACTCCCAAACATTTCTGATGTTAGCAGTTCTTTCTATTGGGTTACCAGGGAAGATGGACTCATTTTTTACCCCCTTAGTATTCCTTCAAGGATTGAAGGCACCATCAAGCCTAGGGTTTTTGGAGATTGCAAAGGAACAGCCTCCCAGTGCAGCAAGGGCTTCTCAAATTAGGAGGGTAATTCTGAAATCGACCCTTCCTTTTGGAAGCTTTAAAAGGTCCATCCTTTCCCTGTTCCACTGATCCTTAAAGGCTTTCAAACTTAGGAAGCAGAGGAAAATGAACCATTGTTTGCAATTAATTTTTCTAGGTATATGTCCAAACATTACACTTGGCTTTGAAAGGGGGAAAAAGAAAATACTATCCTGACTCCACCTTCCCAAGGGAGTATTTTGCTTAGGATGGACCAATAGAGCAAATAAGGCCAGAAGACAAGCACAGTAAGATTGCCACAACATTCTGTGGAGCCATGTCACCTTCTCCACCACCTTCCTGCATTGGGTGAGTGAGATCAACACCCACTGAAGACCAGTCCTAGAGAAAGAGCTTGTTTTCAGGCAAAAGCGGAGGGGAAGATGGCTTGAACTGTTAGAAGCAGCCCACCTATTAGCTTGGCTCAACTCTGCCACGAAATGACATGGTGAGAGGTGAAAGGACACACCTAAAATCTGACCAGGTGTCTAGTGAGATATTCCTGGATAGCAAGGAAAATGCATACCACTTTTTCTAGTGTGAGATACTTCCTGTCAAGGCAGGCTGGTTAAAGCTTGGCCGTGACCTCAAAAAGGAAAGCCTGTGATTTTATATAAACAGGCTTCAACTGAAAAAGTATTATAGCTTTATTTGCCTGGCCATGCTTTAACTTTGTCCAGGTAGGCCTCTACTCTTTCTCCTTTCTGCCCTGTAAAGAAAACTTTTGAGTGTGGCTCAGAAATATTTCACCATCATGCCTTGTAAAGAGTATTTGCGAGCACGGCTTGCACAAGATCACCCCTTGCCAGCCTGCGCCGCCATCGGCACTCACAGCTGGCAAGACACAATGCAACAGCCTCTAAGGGACAAGTAAAGGGCTCAGATTTCCACAGCCTGCACAGGGTCAGACTACAGAGCTGGAGAATGTTTGGAATAAAGCAAATCTGAAGCTGACTGAATGCTTAGATCACAAACTATCGTGGCACTTACATCAAACCCCAAGCGTGTCAAAGGCTACACGTACCTCTCCATTTCCTGGAGAATATCGGGTAGGAGCTGGGCATCATTGGTGATCTTGAACTTCTTCCCAAATGGAATATCCGAAATAACACTGTCAAAGCTTTCTGAAGGCAATGGCAATGCTGCAGAATAAAGGCAGGTCTTTATCTCTGACTGTCTGAAAAACGCGCAGCAGCTATGCCCCCATCCCCCTCACAACACTGTCTGCCAGCTCTCGGTGGGTTACACACCCAGATTCTCAGCTCCTTCTGCACTTGCCCTCACAAACGACACCATGAAGCCACCATCCCTCTGCAGACTGGGAAGAGACAAACGCATGACAGCATCGTTTAATTTGGAGATTCCCTGCTCCTGATGATGTCTGCCCCTACAGGAAGACTCCCCAATAGGGCACTACATGGTTCCAAATTAACTGCTGCTTCTCAACATGCAGTACATCTTAAACACGAAAATAATTTAGCAAAATACAAAAGAAGAGCTTGGTTTGTGAGCACTTTACTTAGTGCAAATGTTCAAGTGCACACATAAGAATGGCAAGGAACCACATCAAATTCCTCTCCATCCCCCTTTTCTTCCCCAAGTATCTGGTTACAGCCAGAATCACTTGGATTCTGTCAGAGCTAGTGTCTTTGAAGTGTCTCCGTAGAGGTTCTGCATCCCAGCAGCAGTCAGTTCTCCCGACGAAGGTGCAGCACTGCGCCAGACTGTGCAGACCAGTCTGAGACCCTTCCTGAGACCCCATGGATCCTCCATCCCTCAGGGTGCTCAAAACTGACTGGACAAGGCCCTGAGCAGACAACAGGACTGAAGACCTCCAACAGTCCCTTCTCACCTAAACTCTGCTGTGATTCTACACCAACTTTTCTAGAACTAGCTGGAGATGTTTCCCAGACCATTCTTGGATCAACACTTGCAGCACAACAACCAGGTATCAATTTTATCTGCAAATGAAAGGACATGTCACCTATAGCCCTGCTCAAGACGTGCAGAAACAACAGCTTTTGACCAGTGATGAAGACACCAACTACTTGTTTAGTTTAGAAAACCTGACACCTAAGTACCTTCCATTAACCTAGAAACCAAAGTCAAACACAGCTTTTAAGTAAGAAATAAACCTACATTTTTATAAAAAATAAATAATACTTCTTACCATTCCGGTAAGAAATAAATACTGCAAGGTAAAAAAATATGCACACTTCATCACTCATGCACAGGAAAAAACAGCCAGCTTGCCTGTCATGGATTTCATACAGGCATAGTTTAGCCTCAGGCTTTGAGGTCCAGAATAAGGTCATGAAATGATTACCTTCTCTACAGACTAGCTTGTGAATTAAGAGCAAACAGATTCTCTCTTACAGGAGAAAGGCATCATCATTCAAAATACTCCTACTCCAAAATATGAACAATTCAGCTTAGCTGAATGAGTCCTTACCATTACTCACCTGGTAAACTTAAGTTCTGGGCTGCATTTGATTTGGATTTGTCCTGGCTACGTTCCATTAAGATACAAAGAATTCTCACATGGTACATACTCTTTGTGGTATTCACACATTTACCATTAAGAGAGACAACTACTGTCCACGCCGGACGATCATAATTTTTATTGTCTTCTGCTGACTTCATTCTTACCAAAGATCCCAGGCGCAGGCAGCAGGGAGGAAGAACAAATAATTATCCCTTCACTAGCACTAGCACTACAGAGTCACCACTCAGCTATTTGTTGGGAGTTAGCTCTACAACATATCACCTCAAGAGAACCTACGTTACCTGTACAATCCCAGAAACACAAAAAAAAAAAAAATCACTTGGAAAGCCTACAGACATACCTTTCACAGAAGCTTTAAGCAATTCAATCTTATCCATTAAGCCTGCAGTTCTAATATTCCCATCTGCACCCTCTAACTGTGAATCACTTATATCAGCACCCCAGTAACAGGCTTCCTGTTCAGAGAGAAAGAGAAAAGTAATTTTGTTAACACTCAGGTTATTTATTTCATAAACCCTTCTCAGAATTGCCTTGTTGCACAGCTCCTGCAAGACAACCCCATTTCTGGGATATCTACTGTTGTTACACAGAGCAATTGACAGTCCAGAGGATGGAGGAATGGAGGAAGTATGTGCTGTCTTCACTCCTCTAATGTTCTGGTCTGCTCAAGACACTTGAAATTACAGAAATATCAAGGGCATGTCCTAACAGCAAGACTCCAGCTATCTACAGCCAGCCACACTGCCTCTACTGCTGACGACTGTCCCATCACACTGACTCCTCCGATCCCAGGATAAGCCCAGGAAGCTTTACAAGTCCATGGCTGCCTCACACAAACCCTGCAGTGTGAATCAGTAACTGCACCAGCCCGTAGGACACATTCATTTGGAGGAATGTTTGTACTAAAACACCTTTAGCAGCTGCCTAGAAAGATCATGTTTGGTTTCACCTTTCCAGCAATGGACTTTGACCTAACTGGTACAGAGAGAACCCTGTATCACAATCACCAGTTTCCCTGCAAAGGTCCGGCCAACTGTGACTGGGATACTCACGGGCCACTCTTTGGCAGCCTCCAGCAGTATCGTTCCTAGCCCACACATGGGATCCAGCACAAGGGCACCAGCCTACAAAAACAGAGGCGTTATTACACATCAAGCAAGACAGACTCCTTACCCAGGACAAAGCTTACAGAGGGATGTGCATAATCCCACTGAACCCAGCGCAGGTTAACAGCAATCACTGGTAATCCCAGGCCAAACTCGCTTGTAAGGGAGTAAAAAGCATCAATAGCTCCACTACAGACAGCCCTGACGTGACATTCAGGAGGAAATACTACAAGTGAACTGCAGACAAATATTGGTACCAAGTTAATCTGTGAAAAGAAATCATATTTCCCTGGAAAATACCACCAAACAAGGTTTCATTTTCTCTCTGTCACTGGACAGTGAAAAAAAATCTTGCCACTTTGACATATATCTCTACAAGGATTAACAGCTCTGTTGAGAAGGACCTGGAATTACAGCAGACACCTGGCTGAACAGCAGGTGGCAGCACACTCCCATCACAGATACGGCAGACCCTGTCCACATGCATTAGAGAACGGGCCATTAAAATCACCACACCCCTTCAAAGCGTCCAGCTCCAGCCCCGATGAGCAGCATCCCCCTCCCCTTCATTCAGCACTCCGTATCTTTGCAAGGAACATTCACTGACACTGATTTCAGCCAGAGATGCCATGGCCCATGCGACTGTTGACCGCAGTCCTGCTGTTTTGATATACTCTCTGTTTGCCAATGGAAGCCTGCAGAAAGCAAAAAAGAACCCCAAAAAATGAACTACAACAACAGCAGAACCACCCAGAAAAGGCCATGTAATGTCAAAGAACAAATGAACTGGACAGATCTACTGAGAGAAAGAAAAGTCTGCTTTTTAACCATAACTCACTGCAAAGTCTGGCCTGTGTGCTCATTTAAGATCCAGGAAGATCACAAGACTAATTTGACAACCAGTGATTATCAAATCAAAAGATAAATACTCATGGTGGACAGCGAGATTTACAAATCTTGCCTGTTCTGATACTGCCAAGACAAATCTGGTGGGGAGAATGCTTACCTGAAAAGAGGAATCCCCACCACAGAGTAAATGTCATTAAGATGTACAAAGATCTAAAAGAGGAAAAAAGAACCCCAACATTTTAAAGTCTCAAACTGACACGACAATAGCTTTAACTCATTTAAACCAGACACAGATGCTTCTACAAACTTCTGATCTTAGTTTTTAAGAACAAAAATCCATACTATAAACAATAACAATTAATTGGAAGAAATTCCACTAGATAATCTGAATGCCATTTTAGAGATGATTTAATGCTTAAGCAAGCTGAAGGGGATTTTGTCAGCCAGGAATCCATCAGCAAGCACTTGAATTTATAAGTGGGCCTAATTTTCCTTAACACAGCATGGGAATTTTTAGTTATAAATCCATTTATTACAAGTGGAAGAACATTATCCACTGTATACTAGCAACAAAATAAATACATAAAAAAGAAAAAAAACCAACCAACCAAAAAAAAACCCCAAAATCCCCAGAAAAACCCCCTAAAAACCAACCCCACCATTACCCACACTAGTGCCACTAAGGGGCAATTCAGATAGAAGTTATGCATAAGTAATCCTTCCAGAAATGTAGGCAGCTAAAAGAAATTGTTCTGCTGTCCCATAAAGAGCATCCCAAAAGAAGGCTGAGCTCCCCAGCAGGTCTTGCATGACCGCAATCCCTGCCGCCAGAAAGTGCAAAGGGAAACATGATGCTGTTGAAAAATCCCAGTCCTCAGCACCTGAATAGTTTCAGAGCAAAAATCTGGGCAAGAACAGGAGCCCCCTGTGAGCCTCAACAAAGCTGTACATGATGCTCAGTGTGGGAAAACCAGTGCCAGTAAATGAACTCAAGAGTTTCTACAGGTCTCAGATCTCCCAGCATCAGTGCTGAGAGCAGCTTCCACAAGCCAAGCACAGGGATGGAGAAACAGCTTGTCAAGAGCAAGGAGTCATTTTGAAGGTCTCCAGGCAGTCTGCACCATCAAGGGTGCACTAAGCAAGCTGTTTGTCACAGACAAGGCCCAGGGGGAGACTCTTCCACAAATGGCATTCTCAAGTCGAGCTCCTCGAGAACACGCCCTTGGCTGCTTGCTCACTTCCCCTACAGAGGCTACAGATGCCCCATGGCTCAGGTGGTTTCCATTTTCACACAGTCTGTAAGGGTGCCAGATCCTGAAACACCTCCTCTATGGATCCTTCCCCTCCCATGCAGGCCCTTGTGGCCAGGCCGGTGTTTATTCCAGAGCTCTGGAAAGTACACACACACAGGGGCCACACACACGCTTTGCTCAGCGCTACCAGCTGATTTCCAGTTAAATTCAGCGGCAGAAAGACCAACAGGGTGAGGCCATGGTCCCACGTGTACAGGGAGCAGAGAACAAAACAAAAGATGTTAGGGGTGATTCTGGAAGCATCAAGAGGCAGACGAGCACCACTACCTCTAGGTCAGGGTCCCGCAGATCAGCACGCCACCCGCACTGCTTCACAAGTGCCGTGCCAACGGCTCTGCCGATCTCCTACAAGGGGGAAGAACAGTCACAGGCAATAAAAACCCCCAGAATTCAGAAAACTGCAGATCACAGCCTTGGATGCACAACCCTCAGAAATCCCTGGGAAAAGAAACTCTATGCCTAACAGAACAACTCACACAATTCTCACTAGAAGAGGTACAACAGGGCAGAGCAGGCAAGCGAGGGGCAAAGCAAACACACCACAGCAAACAACCAACACTCAAGTGGAGCGAGAGAGGCTGAAGTTCAAGTCCTGACCAAGTCACAACAAAATATTCACTTGAGTTGGGCTTGATCCTTGTGGGTCCCTTCCAACTCAGAATATTCTGTGACTGAGACCATTTCAGAATTCTTAATCACAAAATACTTCCAATGGCTCTGATGCAGATTACCCAACAGAAAACCTGCGAATGCACAACTACAATTCACAATTTTAATGCTTTCATTACATCTAGAAAGCTCTGATTACCTTCAGAGTGTAAGTTCAAACACAGCACAAATTTAGGCAAACACTCTTGTAGGGAGGCTCATGTGTCCCACCGCACCAAGGTACTAGCTTTAGTAGGAAAAAAATCTAAACTACTGTTACCTTCAAGTAAGAGAAACCTACAGAGATGGGAAGAGGGCTGGATGGAACAGACCCCTGGAGGTCTGTATGCCACCATTCTTTTCCAAGGACCAAGCTCCCAAGACTCATCCCAGGGCTGCATTCCTGAAGAACAAGTTCTCCCCAATACCCAAGAGAGGCAACTGAAGCTGCAAGTGCTGGCTTTTACCCCTTCTTCCAGACTGCCTGCCACAACTGAAAGGAGTCTGGCTTCACGGTCCTTGCAATGGCCCTTTGAGTAGCTGTAAACTTATCCGATCACTCCTCAGCCTCCACAGCCCCAGAAACCTCAAACTCTTACCTTTGCTTATCCTCAGTAAAAGGCACTGATTTGAAAAACATTAAGGGTAAGAGTGAACAGAAATTAAAAACAGCATTTGTATTTCCACTTGTTTAAGGTGAATGCAGGTTAAGGGCTTATTGAGAAAATACAGAAAAAGCTTACATCAGTTTATTATTCCACAACACAACACAAGTGAAATGACAAACAAACTACACATCTTTGTTCACCTTTGCTAAATTCCTTTAAAACACAGATATTTCAGCATACCTGTGAAGTAAGTATTTTGGCAATCGCTCCACTGCAACGACAGGACACTCTGAAACTGAAGCTAAGCTTCTCATTTGCAGTAGGATTCTCTCCACTGCCTTTGGAAGGGAATTCTGAGGAAGTCTTGCTCTCAATCCAGCACTCCTGACCGCTCAGTCTCTCTGGTGCCACACACCTCTCTCCAGCTTCCACCTGACACTCCTCAGACACAATTGCTTTCACTTGTTCCATTTTCTGCCTTTTACTTGCAGTACTTGTCTCTTCTTCTGACTTTCTCTTCAGAGCCAATGTGTTTTCTTGAGAGACATCATCTGTTTTCCCCTCATGTCCACGAAGCTTTCTCCAAACAGAGATAATATCCAGCCAGTATTTTGGTTCCTCAATGATAAGGCTTTTAATCTCATGCAGCATCTTCCCTGGAAGAAAAAAGCAGTTTTGGGTTAAGTACTTCAGCCTCAGCATTTCATTTCCCTACAGACAGAACAGCTGTGAACAGCGACTGTGTCAGATTTCACTAATGTGTGAATCCAGAAACCAGCAGCTGACACCACAGGCACAGCTGAGCTCTCAGCACCCACATACCCACCAGAAAACACACAGGCATCCCTCTGATTACCAGCTGTGCACAACCAAGATTAAATCATGTAAGGGTTGAATTCTGCACAAGGACTGAGCAGCTCTAGAAAACCAGACCACCTGTGAGAGTCATTCCCAGGGACAGAGGACCAGCCTACCATGCCATCCTCCCCTGAAAGCACTTGGCCCAGGATTAAGAGGTGCAGGACACTTTCCAGGATTGAAAGACAGACACAAACATGAATTACTTTGAGTCATCTCAGGCAAAACCAAGTATATTCTTTCAGAAAGAAGATTTCTGCTTACCATTCATCACTCTGCCTTCAATCCTGCAACACACACACATGTGGGCAGTCCTAAGCTAGCTACAAAAGAGGCATGAGGAACAGAGAGGCCAATTCACTTAAATACCTCAAAGCTGGTCAAGAAAAAAAATTAAAGGTCTTTCTAGTTATCACTTAAAATTTTAGAATTATGATCAAATTTGATCCTCAAAGCTGAAGGTAATCTCCCAAAAAAAACCCCAGCAGCAGGCAGGTTATCAATCCATCTAACTTGAAATTCTCGTTCCAACACTGACAGAGAGGAAGACCCAAGTAGCTGAGACTTAAAAGGAGGCTGTGTACTTAACAGTCAACTGACAGAGGATATAGGTCGGAATTCACTTTGCTTAACAGAAAATAAGACTTCTTGTTAAAATAAACACAAGAGATCCAGAACTGAACTTTGGTTTTCGGGCGGGGTGTTTTTTCGTATCTTTTTTGGGACCGGACAGGGGAAGAGAGTGTCAAAAACACACATATACATTCAGTGCCGGCAAAATACAGGCTGGAAGGCAGCTACTGAAAACAATTTAAAAGCCCTTTTCAGATCAAAAAAAATGCTGAAAACACACCTGGGTGCAAGACACTTCAGACTCGGTTACTGTCAGTGAGAACTACAGCCATTAGTAAAAAAATAAACACCTCAAATTTTATAACTAGGACTCGAACCGAGGCTCCCCGTTCCCGCGCAGCCCGTGCCGGGGCCGTACCTCTGTTCCCGGACACCGGCAGCGGGCTGTGCTTCTTCAGCAGCAGGAACAGGCGCTCCCCCGACCGCAGCTTCCTCAGCTCGCCCGGCCCCGCCGCCGCCCTGAAGAACACTTTTCCCGAGTCCCAGTCCACCTCCGGGGAGAACACACGTCGGACCCGGCCGGGAAGCTTCGGGTGAGCCCGGCGCCCTGCAGCCCTAGCTCCCCGCAGCCCCGGCTCCCCGCGGGTGACGGCCCCGGCGCCCGCAGCGCGGAGGCCGGCCCCTCCGAGCCCAGCCCCACGCGGGTGGCGGCACAGCGCAGGCCGCGGTCAGGGCTCCAGGGCGCGCAGCGCTCGCGGCCGCGTTCCCCGCTGAGCCGGACCGGATCGGGCCGGGCCGCCCGGGTGGGCACCGGCTTCGGCTCCCCGCTCACCTCCGTGGCGCCGAGCCGCGCCCGCACCTCCCGCGCGAGGAAGGGCTCCAGCCCGCGGCCCGCCGTGCAGAAGAACCGCCCGGGCTCCGCCGACGCCATCTTGACGAGGCCGGGCCGGTGCGGCGGGACCGCCTCGGGGCGGCGCCCCGGCAGCTCCGGCCGCGGGGAACGGGATTTAAAAGCGCCTGGTTTTACATTGTTTTCTATGCTTTATTTTATTTAGCCTTCGGATACCCAATCCTTACGTGCTGTTTGTGCAGGACAAACGAATTTTCCATATGGAAATGGACAAGGTACTTGTCACCAACTGCTCAGCAGGGCAGGCTCAAGCATTTGCAATGGCTTTATTCTCTGTACAATTAGTCCCGTGTAGCGACGACTGTATATAAATAATATAAATACATACAATATAGTACACACGATTGTTTTCATTGTAAATTTAGAAGTGAAAAAAATATTTTCCATTGTTATTCTACACAAACACTTCGGTAGAAAATTCCAGCTGTTGTTTTGGCATGACCTGCAACCTCAGAGGAAAAAAGACAGGCAAACAGATCTACTCAGAGCTCTAAACTTCACTTTGTAGTAAATTACAGAGGACAGATACCAGCCAGTAGAATACCGAGGGTCTGAATTCAGTACAGTAGTGATTCTTCCTCCAAGGAAGAAAAGAAAAGTCAGGAGCTTGCACTATGTAACTAAGACAAACTGCATGTTACAGCCTTTTCTTCAAATGCTTGTAAACAATAGGGTTTTAGGCAAAGAAAATAAAGTTCTTGAGTTGGTCCTTGCACCCTTCACACATAAACAGCACTGTAAAGGTGCAAGGACCTCAGCAAACACCTGCATTTCATGCTTAATAGCTTAAGCATGCATTTTGTAGAGTTTTTGTATGGTACATGCTCTGTTTATTAAGGCTACTGTGCAAAAAAGATACTCAGCCACTGAAGGTGTTTCTGTAATTCTGTAAAAATTATTAGTAACATTATTAAAGTTTAGCAGGCCTGTGTGAGACTATAGGAAAAAAAAAAAATCATCCTTGTGGTTCACCCTCAATGCTGTACACAGGCCCTGTACCCCTGCACTGACAAATGAGAGAACACTGGCAGCAGCCTATGTGGCCAACAAAGTGTTGAGAAAAATGAGCTAATATGCACTGCAGTTTACTTTAAAATATATAAATATTTTTAAATGGCACAAAGCTTGGTAGAGGTGCATCTGACAGTGCAAACACAAATATATGAGGCGCCAATCATTCAGGCCAGATCTATTTTTATGTATCTTGCAATCACTGTCTTAATTTCTCTGGAATGCTACACGATAGGGTGCAAGGTGCCTTTTTACCCTGATCAGACAACTTGTGAACTGCTGGTAACACCAAGTCATCAAAAATAACATGCAGCTCAAAGAGTGGGATAGTAATGGGATTCAAATGAAGAAACACTTCTGCAGAAAATATGGATCATGTTCTCTACAGTTACCTCAAAACGGTTTCTGTGAAGAAATTCCTAGAAGTGGGGACAAATGCTGTCCGTTCTTATGAAATTGAAATGGAACACGGAGCAGTTAAATTACTTGCACTGCACCTATAACCCAAATTGCCAAATAGAAGCCATCTGCAAAATAAAAGCCCTTCCTGCCTGCCTGCAGGCATAACCTGTGCTTTCTTCAGCTGGCTTAGCTGACATATTACAGACTTCTCTACGAATTCGAGACAAAGCACCGAAAACCCTTAGGAACTTCAGTCCTTCCCATCAGTTAGACAGGAGAAGAGCAAAGCCATGTTTCCAAGCCCCTTGTTCCTAGAACATGGCTAAGCGTGTTTCTAAAAGACTTCTAGCAGGTATTCGATTAGTTCTGTACTATGGCAAGCATAAACTCTGTAATTCTTGCTTCATATTAAATTCTTTCCAGTTGAGATTTTGGATGAATCCAATCCTCCAAGCTCCTTTCAGTCCACAGAAACCAGTCTGCTCCAGTCTGTGTTTAGAGTGTTTCTTCACAGAGAAAACAATTTGAAGCACAGCTACACTTCTACCTCAGAATTTCCTGGCCCCACTTTTTGTTCAGGTCCATGAAAACACACATTTGCAAAAACAGAGCATAGCGCTAGGACTTCTCTTATTAATTATTTCCAACACCACCATCAAAATAAGGAATGAACTCTCATCTCCCTATACTTCATTCTTCAACAGAACAATTATTTGTAAGTAACTATGCTCCAAAGTTCCTCCATCTGACTTCCTATTATCAGAAAGCCTTGCAGAAGCCTGGGAAGTCCTTTAAGTACTACTTTTTAAAATTAGCACTTTCTACAAAAGACTTACAGGACATTGCAAGGTTATGCAGTGGGCATAAAACTGATGTGTTTGGGTCCTGTCAGGTGTTTTTGCAACCTCTGAAAACACGTACAAGTCTCAATCACAGGTGGCTTTCTTTACTATCCCTTCATCCAAAACAAATTAGCAGCACTAAAATAATGTTTTCATGCTAAGATTTATTGAAGTTTTTGAATAAAACTTTTTATTTTTCTGTTCTTCTCAAGCTGAGCTTGAGTTTACTTTGAAATTCACAAAGTAGACTGACACTGCATAACATCCTAATTCAATCACTCGGTAGATTAAATTAAAAATGAACCAGTACTGGTTCACTTCCTGCATAAATCCATGCTGTTATTTAAGAAACATGCTCTTTCAGTCAAATAGGACAGCGCAGACTTGAACAGTCTTCTACTTTTGAGAAGTGTATGACTGCTTTTACCTTGATTGCCAGCTAAATCTGTGTGAGCTTTGGGAATTACTAATGGAGAACAGAGCTTTTATACGGAGTCTGCAAATGCAATGTGCAACCATAAGGAACTGTAGTGTTTGGAGAAGAGAGAAACACTCAAGATTCTCATGGAAAAGCTTTCAGCATAAATGTCTGATAATTATTGATTTAATATTTTCATGCAGTTGTGTGTATCATTCAACAGACAAGACTCAAATCATGTAAAGCGAATGAAAAAAAGATAATGAAAGTGTAAGTTAGCACTCACCCTCTCTCCATGACAATATTTAATATACAGCCAACAAGTGTGAAAACATTAGATTGTATTATTGTTACTGAGTTCAGTATATTAAATACAGAAATATTTTCTGGACTGTTTAAAAGCTTACCCAGGAGTAAAATACCAGAAAAATCACCACACAAATCCTGCTTTAAAATCAATAATTTTTAACAATCCAGAGAATTCCACTACAATAGGTTGAAGTTTCTTCTTTAAAGTTTCTTCTCTAAATAAATTTTAAACATCAAATTAATACAGAATTAGAAGCTTGAGCAGAAGCTCAAAGAATACAAGGGTTCTTCTCATCACCACCATCCACAGGACAGCACTGTATGCAGAGGCCCCTCACAAGAGTCAAGAGTTGGCAGCTGTTGTCTAAATCATATTTTAATCAGATTTAAGTGCTCAAGTCACTGTAAAACTTGGACTTGGGTACAGGTGAAAATTGCACCAGTAGTCTCAGAAGCAGCACTCCACCACCCTAACCAGCTGGGCTGCCAGACAGATGCCTTTTCCCATCGGCTGGTAGCCACAATGCCAAAAGGCCAATGGACCGCACTGAGAACAGCAGTGACTGTCACAGTCAAGACCTGAACACTGGTGTCTGCTGGTAAGTGCACACACAGCCTCGTGTCTCTATGACCAGGGTAAGGCAGATAAATGTACCCTATTAGACATAAACAATACAGCCTAAAGTAATTAGTGAGTCCCTTGAGGAATCCTAAACGAACATTTAAAACTAAACTGAATGCAATTTCTTAAAAATCATGGGCTGAGAGGAATACACCTCTTTGTAAGAGTCAGAATTCATTATTACATAAAGGAAACCTTCCACACAAAATGAATGATGTCAGTGATGGAAGCATACATCAGCAATCCAAATCCCTGCATGACCAAAGATGACAATTCACTAATAAAACTGAAGTCCTTATCTCAAAGAAACATTTACAGTCATACAACTCCATTACACTAAATCCACGTTCATAATATTCTCATAAAAAAAGAAGTCACAACAGAGTACCTAGTGAGTGCATTCAGCTTATCAAATATAATTTCAACCATCTAACGTGGACAAGGATCAGGCTTCAGAAATCTTCTTTCTCTACCTGCTATAAAACACAAGAAAAAAAAGCAAAGCTCTAGAGAACACAATGTAAGTATTAACTCTCACTGAAAAGTGTCATATTAAATAAACTTTAGCCTCATCAGAAAAGCTGGAATTGGGTGGGGGTAGGGAGGAGGAATGAAAACTGGGGGAAAAAAACCCAAACAAGTATAATTCAATCTCAGAATGGTTTACATTGGAAAGGACCCTAAAACTCGTCCTGACCCTCTCCCCGCTCCCGACCCTCTCCCCCCTCCCGACCCCCTCCCCGCTCCCGCCCNGTTCCTTCCCCTCTCCCCGCTCCCGACCCTCTCCCCGCTCCTTCCCCTTCCTCGGCAGCGCTCGCGCGCCGCCCGCCCGAGGTCACGGCGTCGCCTGGCGGCCCCGCGGTGATGCTGCGCATGCGCGATGCGCGGGGCCGTCTCCACGGCAGCGGGAGCCAGCAGGGAGGTGCCGCCATGAGCCCGCCTGAGGTGGAGCCGCTCGTGTGCCACAAATACGAGATCAAGAGGCGCCTGGGCAAGGGGGTGAGTGCCTGGCCGGGGGCTGGCCACGGGGAGCTGGGAGGGCCCATGAGAGCTAGACGGGCCCGTGTGGAGTTCAGGGCACCGCGAGCTAGGGCGGCCCGGGGGAGCTGAGGGGGTGTTTGGAAGTTCAGGCGCCCGTGGGAGCTCTGTCTGTCGGTCAGGGCCCCGTGGGAGCTCCAGGTGGCCCACGGGAACTCCGGGGAACTGTAAGAGCACAAGAGTAAATAGTGAAATGGATCTGAGTCTCAAAGTACACTCTGTGCCTGCCAAATCCTTCTACATTTACTGTAATCCCATCACTTCGGATCATGCTGCCTCAAGTCATATTTTCTCCATAAAATGTATTTTTATACATGAGCCAGTGGTAATTTCTAAGATATGTCTTCTCAGTCTCTAAACCCTCCTCAGTTACCTGCTTTTCTATTCTGGCAGCTCTTTGCCATCGTTTAGTTGGCATTGATACAAGTATTTAAGTATTTCCCTCATTATCTTCACAGAGTCAAGGATTCACTGAGGTGGAAAAGCCCTCTGAGCCTGTCGAGTCCAGCTGCTCCCCCAGCACAGCCAAGGCCACCACTAATCCATGTCTCGAAGTGCCACATCCACATGGATGTTAAATCCCCCCAGGGGTGGGGACTCCACCCCTGCCCTGAGGCAGTCTGTGCCAGGGCTGCACAACCCTCTGCAGGAGGGTTTTTTTACAATATCCAACCTAAACCTCCCCTGGCACAACTTGAGGCTGTTTCCTGATTGCCAGCAGGGTAATACTGTAGTACTTACCTGAGGTACTTGTACAACTGTTGGTACTGCCTGGCATGGCAAAGGTCCTGATCCCATGCTCCAGGACCACACATGTTACTGGGGAGTCTGCCTTGATGTCGTTACATGACTATTTAATCCCTAGAATCATACATTGCAGCTCTTTTGCTTTGTACAAGTATTTAAACATTAAATGGGCATTTCTGAGTGGGATATGATCCCTTTGTCCAAAGGTAAAGCAGCTCATAGACTGTGGAAAGTCAAGATTCAAATCTATGGCCTAAAATAAAAAAACTGGATCTGTACCACAAGTGAGACTGAACAATCATCATTTGCAAGTATCACAGTCATCCAGAATAGGGAAAACTCTGGTAGAAGTTCCTGTTCCCTTAACAGACAACACAACATTTAATTGAAAAAAAAAGGTTTAGTGTTGGACCTGACAGTGCTGTGTTAGTGGTTGGACCCAATCATCTTGGAGGGCTTTTCCAACCTCAGCAATTCTGAGATGCTGTCACTACAGACTTTGGTAAAAAGTCTCTCTCCATCCTTCTTACCAACCTCCCTTCAGTACTGAAAGACCACGGTGAGTTCTCCTTGGAGCCTCCTTTTCTCCAGACTGAGCACCCCCAGCTGTCTCAGCCTGGCTCCAGAGCAGAGGGCCTCCAGCCCTCGGAGCACCTCCATGGCCCTTCTCTGCACCTGCTCAAACTGGTCTGTGTCTTTCTTGTTCTGAGTAGCTCCAAGCTGGATGCAGTGCTCCAGGTGGGAATCTCACCAAAGTCTAATACAGGGGAGGAATTATCTCTCTTGACCTGCCAGCCACACCATGGCTGCTAAAAGCTAGCTGCTGTTGGCATCTTGCTACCTGGGCACACCTGGGCACACCTGGGCACACCTGGGCTCATGTTCAGCCACTGTCACCAGCACCGCCAGGTCCTTTTCCAGCTTTCCAGCCACTCTGTCCCAAGCCTGACTTGTTTCATGGAGTTGTTGTGGCCCAAGAGCAAGACCTGTCAGTTGGCCTTTTTGACCCTTGTACCATTGGCCTCAGCCCATCGATGCAGCCTTTCCAGAGCCCTCTGCAGAGGTTGCTGCCCTCCTGCAGATCCACGCTCCCG
This sequence comes from Edolisoma coerulescens, assembly GCA_013397115.1. Taxonomy (NCBI): domain Eukaryota; kingdom Metazoa; phylum Chordata; class Aves; order Passeriformes; family Campephagidae; genus Edolisoma; species Edolisoma coerulescens. The sequence goes on along the minus strand of VWZW01006785.1, from coordinate 184,823 downwards.
CCCAGCCCGGTGTCCTCTGTGAGCTGGCTGAGGTGCCCTCGATCCCCTTGTCCAGAGCATTCAGGCAGACACTGAACAGGACTGGCCCCAGCACTGAGCCTGGGGAGTCCCACTGGTGCCCGGCCCCAGCTGGATGTAGCCCCACTGCCCACCACTCCCCGGGCCCAGCCACGAGCCAGCGAACAGTGCAGCTGTCCAGGCCAGGAGCAGCCAGGTTCTCCAGGAGAACGTTGTGGGAAACGGTGTCAGAGCTTTGCTGGAGTCCAGAAACATCCACAGCCTTTTCCTCAGCCACTAAGAAGGTCACACTGTCACAGAAGGAGATCAGGTTGGTCAGGCAGGACCTGCCTGTCACAGCCGTGAACTGGCTGGGCCTGATCCCCTGGTTGTCCTTTTGATGCATCCCAGGACATGGGTGGCTGGCTGGGTTGCTGGTGCATGTTGTCAGCTCATTTCCAGTTTTTTATCCACCAGCACCCCCAAGTCCTTCTCCTCAGCGCTGCTCTCCATACACAGAGTCATGGAACCATTGAATAGTTTAGGTTGGAAGAGACCTTAAAGCCCACTGAATCCCACCCCCTGCCTTGGGTAGGGACACCTGACACTAGACCTGGTTGCTCCAAGCCCCATCCCACCTGGCCTTGGACACTGCTAGGGATGGAGCAGCCACAGCTTCTTGGGGCAGCCTGTGCCAGGACTCCCCACCCTCGCAGCGTAGGATTTCTTGCCAAGATCCCATCTAAACCCTGCCCTCTGGCAGTGGGAAGCCCTTCAAAATTGTGTTGTCCCTCCGGGGCCTTGTCCAAAGGCCCTCTCGAGCTCTCTTGGAGCCCCTTTAGGCACTGGAAGGAGCTCTGAAGTCTCCCTGCAGCCTTCTCTACTCCAGGCTGAACAACCCCAACTCTCTCAGTCTGTCTCCTGAGTAGAGTGGCTCCTTGGCCTAATCTCTCTCTTCCATGTAGCTTCCATCACGTCTGCTCCCAGTCCCTCGTTGAAGACGTTCTGGTTCCACTGTGTGCAGGTGTCACTGCTCACCCGTCTGTGTTTCTCCCCAGGCCTATGGCATCGTCTGGAAAGCAACCGACCGCAAGACAGGAGAAACAGTTGCTGTTAAAAAGATTTTTGATGCTTTCAGGAACAGAACAGATGCTCAGGTGAGAAATTATTGTCCTGATGTGTTCTGAGATGTGATGGGATTCCATAGGTATTTTCAGGATTTTTGTCTCTGAAAGATGATAATTATGCACGTAACAATACAGTCTGCAGCTATATTGGGATAAAAACAAGCAATAAATATCAAGCTTTGTGTATCATGGCATGTACAAAGAGGAGTGGATTTAACCCTGTCATTGAAGTGCATCTCTGTTCTGCCATTCTCTTGAGGTGATAATAAACTGTTTATTCTTTATTTCTAGAGAACATTTCGAGAGATTATGTTCCTGCAGGTAATGTCCATGTTCCCCCTCTTCTCTGACTTTTTATTATCTCTGATGTCTAAGTATTTTCTTCCCGTTGTTTTCCAAAATGCAGTGGTCATTGATTAGTGTTGATAACTCTTTCATTTCTTTTCTGCACCATCTTGGCAAAGAGCCTTTCAGGGTGAACTCCCCTGAATGAAGCACTCTCCATTTGGGCTTGTTGTTACTCTTTCCCGCTCTTTCCCCATTTTTAGCAATGTGTCTAAAAATTGCTGCAGCAATCAACACAACGACTTGCACTTTCTGTCACTTCTTGCTTCTTTGTGGATAGAAACTGTTTCTCTTACACTGTAACTGCCATGATTGGAGGAGGGGCTGGGGTGGGAGAAGGATTTACATGCCAAAATTGTTTTCCTCCATCATGCGGTAAGCAATTTAATCACTTAAAATAATCAAACCAAAATAAAAAGGGAAGTTCTGCAAGGACCAACTTAAGACTACTCTTGTTTTGATGTAATTGACCTTATCAGTGGCATTCCAATTATCTGTCCACTCCTCCACAGACCTACCATGTAGAAACATCAATATTTTGGAATAATGTTGTTATAACTTGTGATTTTCTAAGGACACAAGTGATGCAGGGCTCATAGAAGAGGTATTTCCTAAGACTGCCATGTTTAAGTAGGAAAGATGATTTTTTTTACTTTTTAGTCATTCTTGAAGCCTGAAATAGAAGCTGCAGACTTTAAAGCTAAAAATATAAACAGTTCCTTAGAAGTAAGTTAGATCTTCTCTGAAAGTGCAGCACTCCTGGAGTGGATGGATGGAGGAGGAGCAGGAGAATAAAGGATATTTCTTCTGAAGGAAAGAAGGAGTCACTTGGCAGTGGAGGGCGGGGAGAGAGAAGTTAATGTGCCATTCAGCCCATACTTCCATTACTTTTGGTGCTCAATAGACTTTAAGAATTTTAGTTTCCCTCCTGTTTTAAACCTCTTTCTTGAGTTCAAGACTGAGGGCTCAGAAAGGAAAAGATGTTAAAAGTACTCAGTTATTCATAACTGGATGTTTGTCTTAATCTGTTTGTCTGTGCATAATGATTGCTTTGTTCAGTCTTGATGTTTATCACAAGGCCATTTGATGGACTAGGTTATTGTTTTATATTATGTATCTCAATTATTCTAACTGAGAAGTTGCTGTAGGATCTGGTGTGTGAATGATTCTCTGATGCTCTGGTCGTTGCTTGCAGGTTTTGTGTTTGCTGTTCAGTGTAGTTGTAGATCTACAGGTGCATTTTAGGCCAATTTTAGAATGTCATTTTGGTAAGTGTGTTCGTAGCATTATTAATCTTTAAGCAAAGATTAATAGAACCGGCCCTGACAAGGTATTTTCAAGGTAACATGGTTTTTTGAGTACAGATTGAAATTTTTTCATGACTTTCTGTTATCAATTCCAGGGCAAGACAGTGTGAGACAGTGGAATTTTCCTTCTTAAATAGTACTCAAGTAACACTGTCAAGATTTAGCTGCATCTCTAGAACAATATCCCCTTTTGGGTAAAAACCTTCTTTAGATCATTTGGATGGGTATTGTGACTGTTCTCCTCAGAATGAAAACAAAGTGTATGATGGCCTGGCTGAGTATCACTGCTTTGGGAGTGTTTTCACAGGTTGCTGCAGGTGAATGTGTTGTTTTGTGAGCTTTCCTAGATGTTATGCATTGTAAACTGTTGGTGTATTATCAAGTGTTTACTGAGTCCCTGGCTGCACAGAAGTGGGAAATAAAAGCTGTTAAAGCTGGGGATGAACTTTAAGATCCCATCAGGATTGTCAGTCTGCAAAAATGTGAGGATGGACTCCACCTGCAGTATGGTACCTGTGTTCAGGTGTCTCTGTGTGCTGTCTGGTCTCCATGCAGTCAGTTCCTCAGGGCAGCCTGCGAGTGTCTGAGCCAGCCCTCAGATCGACATGTTTTGGTTGTTTGGGTTTTTAACTATGAATGTTGATGGCAACTATGATCTATTTTCATGCCACAGTAATTCTTTGGTTCAGTAGGAAATGTGTGGTGCATAAAGGGGACTGGATTTTATTATAGATGGTATAGAGGGAGCTTTAGAACTAATGTCTCATTTAACAGAGATTATTTTTCTGATTAACTAATTAAAATTTGGTTTCCTACTATGGAACAAACTTGAATCCTTTTTTAAAGTTTATTTCAGAAGAAGCCTAATGGAGGAAACAGCATGTTAATGTTTGTTCTAGACAGTAATACAAACTGAAATAGGTTACTGTCCTTTTTTATGATTCACAAGCAAAACACATGATTTTGACAGCTGGGTCTCTTCCCTGTGCAGAAATTTGGAGAACATCCAAATATCATCAAGCTGCTCGATGTTATCCAAGCAGAGAATGACAAGGACATCTACCTCATCTTCGAGTCCATGGGTGAGACTCAGCATTGCAGCAGCCAATCAAACCCAGCCTCTCTTAGGAGTTATCCTTGTTATCACTTTGATAGTGGTGTGGTGGTGATATACATGAATGGTTGTGATACTACTGATATTTACTGATGTAAATATATTACCGGTATAATGTATTACAGAGACAGATTTACATGCTGTGATTAAGAAGGGGAATTTGCTGAAAGACATCCACAAGTGTTACATTCTCTACCAACTCCTGAAGGCAACTAAATTCATCCACTCGGGGAATGTTATTCACAGGGATCAGAAGGTACATTTCAGTCATGGTCTGTATCCTTCACTCCGGTTTTCTGTTGAACACTAAATAAAATCACAGACTGATTTGGGTTGGAAGGGACCTTCAAAGCCCCTGCCATGGAGAGGGACACCTTCCACTATCCCAGGTTGCTCCAAGCCCAGTCCAACCTGGCCTGGAAAACTTCCAGGGATGGGGCAGCCACAGCTTCTCTGGGCACCCTGTGCCAGGGCTCCCCACCCTCACATCCAGGAATTCCTTCCCAATATCCCATCTAACCATGCCCTGTGTCAGTGGGAAGCCATTCCTGTTGGTCACCCCAGGCCTGTGTTTAAAGTCCCTCTCAAGCTCTCTTGGCACCCCTTTAGGCACTGGAAGGGGCTCTAAGATCTCTCTGGAGCCTTTTCTCCAGGGTGAATACCCCCAGCTGTCCCAGCCTGTCTCCATAGGAAAAGTATGAAGAAATATAGGAGACTAGTAAAAGAACCTTGACAATAATCTTCTGCTATTCAGAGAGTGAAAGGCTAATTAATTCTCCTGTGTTCAATCCAGCCTTCCAATATCCTGCTGGATGCACAGTGCTGTGTGAAGCTGTGTGACTTCGGCCTGGCCCGTTCCCTGTGCCAGCTGGGCGAGGAGCAGCCCGCCCCCGCGCTCACCGAGTACGTGGCCACGCGCTGGTACCGAGCCCCCGAGATCTTACTGGCCTCTCGCAAGTGAGTGAGGAGAGGGCAGCCCGCGACTTCACCACTTGCAAATCTTCTTGTCTAAAAGTCTTCAGTTTTTCAATTTTCAGTGTCACCAGATGCAGTGTCATGTCAGCAGTCTGTTTGCTCAATATGCAATTAAACTTCTGCGACATAAAAACCTCTCATGAACATGAATATGTCCTTCCTGTGTTCTTAGTGTCAGTGCATGTACATGAGCAGCTCATCTGCTTGTCACCCTTTCTCCCACCAGACTTATTTCTTGTCCCTTAAACCCACAACTTTACAAAATTTGCTTGAGAACACAAGTCCTCTTTTCCAAATTGAAGCAGTGTTTTTTGATACACCTTCACGAAATATTCCCTAATCAAATGTTAAACCAGCTGCCTGTTAGTCAGGCTTAGTCCTTTTTTTTTAAATTAAATATGAAAAAACAGAAAAGTAAAGAAATAGATGCTGGGGTAGTATCCCAAATTTTAAATGTGGGTGTTTTGCAAACTGTCCTATACCCATTGTTTGGCATTTAGTTTGCTTAAAAATATAATTCTTAAGTAATTGTAGCTACTTTGTACGCACATTATGACCAAAGTCAATTGTTTCCAAACAACAACATGTATCTTCACTCTTGGTCATATGAAAAGGATGTAATACCTTGTTCTGGCATTTTCCTGTAATATATTTCCTTTTAGTTTCTTAGACTAGACTTTGAGTAGGATAAATCTCCTTTCTGTTTCATGCTTGCCAGTCTCATGATTCCCAAATGTTACTCGATTTATTGTGCAAACCTGTGAGCATTTATATCTGAGAAGTCACCAAGCATGCTTTCTAGCAAATAAATCAATGTAGGTGATGTGAATACCAGGTACAGGAAAATATTTGCTTGATTTAATCCTACCTCTGTTCTCTTCCTGTTTGTAGTTACACTAAGGGTGTAGACATGTGGAGCATTGGCTGTATTCTTGGAGAGATGCTGCTTGGAAAGCCTCTTTTTCCTGGAACATCAACAATGAATCAAATAGAGCAGATCCTGAGGGTCATCCCTGCTCCGTCCCCGGAAGGTAGGACTCTGCTGTGGGGAAAGGTATCTAGAGAAGGGGTTAAGAGTGGAAGAAAGCAGCCTGGCTGAGCCAGGGAAGAAGGTGTCTCTTATTCATTCTGGCACCTTTCCAAAGAAATTAAGGTCTTCATCTTAAATGTTAGTGTTAGAGGAAAATAAGAAATTCAGATATCCTGGTACTTCTGCATATGTTGCTATGAGAGTGCAAGTTTATGAAGAGTATGATTAATAAATAGGAATTCAAAAACCAGCTTAGAAAATTTGTAACTAAATATTCCATCCCCCTTCCATAGATCTCTGACTGAGTTTTATGAGGATAATTTCCTATGTTAATATCAAATACTTGCTTTCCTTCATAAACTGTGTAGCTCTGCTAATCCTCATCTTGGCTGTAACAGTATCTTTTTATTATTGCAGATATTTTGGTTCTGCAGTCAGAGTACAAGGCCTCGGTTATTAACCACATGAGTTCCCGGTAAGCTTGAGGTGTTTGTGTGTCTCAGATCATCGAATGTAGGACCATGGAATCATGGAACGACAGAAAGGTTTGGGTGGGAATGGACCTTAAAGATCGTCTCATTCCACCCCCCTGCCATGGACAGGGACACCTTTCACTAGACCAGGTTGCTCCAAGCCCCATCCAGCCTGGGTTTCCAGGGATGGGGCAGCCACAGCTTTTCCAGGAAATCATTCCAGTCCCTCACTACCCTCACAGGGAAGGATTCCTTCCCAATACCCCATCTAACCCTGCCCTCTGGCAGTGGGAAGCCCATCACTCCAGGCCCTTGTCCAGAGTTTCTCTTCAGCTGTCTTGGAGCCTCTTAAGGCACTGGAAGGGGCTCTAAGTTGTCTCCTTAAATAGAAATTATTTAAAATATGAGTAAGATGTGGTGCTTAAAATGATTTTTTCAAGATATTTTCTTCTTCATTATGTTCACAATTATATTTAGGATTTCAAAATGCAAAACCAGATTTTTAAACTTTATCTTCTCTGTAAATTACAGAGAAGTACGTTTCTATGATCTCAGGTCTAGATTTGTGGGATCATGGGGCTGGAAAATGATGAGCTTTAAGGTCCCTTCCCAGCCAAACCATTCTAGGATTCAGTGATTACGGCACACACTTCATGAGCGAACTCATGTCTGTTGTCACCTTGACCCCAGAACTGTCGTTCCTGTCCTCACTGGGAATTAGACACTGAGAGCTCGTATCATTGTTCTCTGACTTCTAGGCAGCGAGTAGCATTTGAGGAGATTTTCCCATCCTCTACTCCACTGCCTGCCTTGGATCTGCTGAAGAAACTTCTGGTGTTTAACCCTGACAAACGGCTCACAGCAGAGGAGGCTCTGCAGCATCCTTATGTGAACAGGTGAGGGTGACACCAGTATGCAGCTTCCCCGATGCCTTCTGAGCCATTACAAACCTGCTCTTGGCAAAGCTTTTCTTTAAATGCATTACAGAAAAAATGGCAAAGCTAATTCTTCATTTTCTCCAACCCTATTTACATGAGATTGTTTAATAATCCTGTTCAAATTTTAATAATCTGTTTCCAGTCAGTGAATTACATGATGTGTTCTCATTTCTTCAGATTCCACTGTCCTTCCAGGGAGCCCTCTTTGGATTTTGATGTGACCCTTCCTTTGGGTGATGATGTCCAGCTGTCTGTGGCAGAATATAGAAATAAATTGTATGAGGTACTTTCATTTCATTCACTATTTTCTCAAAGCCTGATCCTCCAGGTAACCTGCCATTCTCACACACACATAACGAATTCTGTCATTGCCTTCTCTGTGTTCTCTTGGGCTTTCTGCACCTGCTGGCACAGTTACACCTTGGTGTTTGATCGGCCACTTCCATATTGTTGTAATCTTTGAGAGACCTTTACATGTTAAAAATCTCTGAAGCATGATGTCTGAGAAAAACTCACAGAATGGTTTGGGTTGGAAGGGACTTTAAAGATCATCTAGTTATATTATACTTGTTACTTACCCTGTAAATTAAATTGCAGATATTTATAAGTATTCCTCTTTGTTTTGATGTTTTATTTTTCTGCTGTATTGCTGTATTAAGTCTAACCTGCTTTTCTGTTCCGCAGATGATCCTTGAAAAGAAGTCAAAGAGCCTTCCAAAGGAGCAAGGGCAGAGAGAAACCATTCAGCTGAGCCAGTCTGAATCCAGCACACTTCTCCCGAGTTTCAGCTCAGTGACTGTACCCACCAGAAAAGGCCAGCAAGAACCAACACCCCCTCTTCTAAACCCTTCACATGTGCACACTGGAGCCACAGCTGGGCTCCAGCAAACAGGATCCAGCCAGAGCAAGGATTTGGCCAGAACTGTGTGTCAGAGATCACAGACGAGTGTGGTGATGTACAACCCCATCACACACACCACGGTGCAGCGTAGGTACCACCCTCCTACACTGGGGTGTAACCCACCTTGGGGTATTGTTGTGGGGAAGAGAGAATGAGTGGTGTAAAATAAATGAAGGGAATCTGAAAATTGATGCAAATTTGAATTTGGTAAAATGAGGGGGTGAAAGTGTGGGAGGGAAGTGAACAAAACACTGTTGAATGAGTGTTGAGTATGGGACTGCCCCTGCCTCAGTCAGGGTGTTCTGTGTTCTTCCAATTTTCCTACTTTCATGTTTCTCCTTCTGCAGGAAATGCAAATCCTGGTGCTGGGATCAGGAACTGTTCTGCACCACCTCAACAGTCCAGAATCTCCAACAATGGGAAACTAGGGAGACAAATCACATGGCCAAACACTCGGCTGTCTCCTACAAGTGTGCAGAACCTTTACAATGTGAGTAACTTAACTTCTAACCCTTACTTGTGGTAACCTGGGTCACAGCAACTCCCTGTAGTGCTCCAGACAGAGTGGCTGGAAAAGGTCACCTGTGGGTGCTGATGACAGCAGCTGAACATGAGCCCAGGTGTGCCCAGGTGGGCAAGAGGCCAGTGGCACCTGGCTTGTACCAGCCACGGTGTGGCCAGATGCCCAGGGCAGTACCTGTCCCCTATGCTGGACACTGCTGAGGGACCTCCAGTCCTGGGGGTAAGTTTGGGCTCCTCACAGCAAGAAAGGAGGGGCTCCACTGAGGGGCTGCAGTGTGTCCAGAGAAGGGAACAGAGCTGGGGGAGGGTCTGGAGCAGCAGCAGAGCTGTGGATAAAAGGAGGCTCATGTGGGACCTTCTCACTCCCTGCAGCTCCTGGACAGCAGGGTGCAGCCAGGTGGGGGTCGGGCTCTGCTCTCAGGAAACAAGTGACAGGATGAGAGGAAATGGCCTCAGGTGGTTCCAGGGGAGGTTTAGGTTGGATATTGGAAAAAACCCTCCTGCAAAGGGCTGTGCAGCCCTGGCACAGCTGCCCAGGGCAGTGGTGGAGTCCCCACCCCTGGGGGGATTTAACAGCCGTGTGGATGTGGCACCAGGGAACATGGATTAGTGGTGGCCTTGGCTGTGCTGGGGGAGCAGCTGGACCCAGTGGGCTCAGAGGGCTTTTCCAACCTCAATGATTCCGTGATTTCATGTTTCTGCATTTCTAATGGATTGCTGTTGCTGAGCTGTGAAGGTGTCAGTCCTGTCCTCTCTGCTCCTCCCTCTTCCTTGTTCTTGGCCATGCTTCCTTGCAAAAGTCCATACCCTCACTGGGTTCTTTAATGACCTCTTGCTCCTGCTTTTTTTTCTTCCTGAGCTGGGTGTCTGCTGCCTGGTGACTGCTGGCACCTGCAGAAGTGATCGGAGGAAGCTTATGACAGGGGAGGAGTATGGAAGGAGGCACCATAGATTCATAGAATCACAGAATCACAGACTGCTTGGGTTGGAAGGGACCTAAAAACTCATCTCATTCCACCCCTGTGCCATGGTCAGGGACACCTTCCACTAGCCCAGGTTGTCAGAAACTTTCAAGCATGTCCAGTAGCACACTTGCAACCCACCTTTCAGCCCCTCTGATTTGGAATTCCTTCCGAAATGTTTTGAGAGTGAGAGAAGCCAATTTATTCCCCAAGATGGGACTGTGGAGCTTGCTGCACGTGTACACATGACCAATGCTTTTGGAAGAATCTTTAGGGAATTGTGACCAACTTTCTGTGACAGGAAGAACAGAAGAGGGAGAAGATCAGCCTACAAATGCCCTGAGTTTGTGTTTGTTTCTTGAGAGGATAATGCTGACCAAAGCCAAACCTGTGTCCTATTTGCATTCCAGAAAGCTGATTCCAGGTTATTAACTTTCCTTGGCTTTTCTTTCTCACGCAGAATCCCAGAAACTCTCAGTGTCACAGCAAAGATGCTCGTCCCCTTCTGAAGCCCAGTAAAAAGATGTTCCAGATCACTGCAAACGTGGGAGCTGCGGGTGATCCGAGGGCATCGATGGGCAGCTACTCCCAGGCCTATGGAACCATCAGTAAATCTGCACTGCAGAGTCTTCCCATAGCAAAGGCCTCTGAAAACCCCGAGCAGTGAATGTGGAGATGTTCCAGACAGGTGAAGTACAGCTCATCCCTCAGCCTCCGACTAAGCAAGGGCAGCAGGGGAGAGCAAAATGTGAGGAAATGCTTTATTCACTGCATAGGACAGTGTCCTCCTTTCCTCTGGACAAGCTAATAGGAAAGGGAATCCAACCCCTCTGCCTTCCCGTCTCAGCAGACAAGGACACCACCACGTTTGCTCTCAGACTGTGAGAACAGTGAATGCTGTCAGTTCATACTCCTTGTTTGAATTATTGCAAAAAATCACAGAAAACTGCAGTATTCTGATACTTGAGTGGGTTTTAGACATATTCAGGGTCCAGGGGAACCTCCTGAAGTTCAACAAGGCCAAGTGCAAGGCCAAGAAAATGCTCTGAGGGCTTGAGCCCCTCTGCTCTGGAGATAGGCTGGGAGAACTGGAGGTGTCCAGCCTGGAGGAAAGAAGGCTCCGAGAAGACCTTCTAGTTCCTAAAGGGGCTCTAGGAGAGCTGGAGAGGCACCTTGGACAAGGGCCTGGAGGAACAGGACAAGGGGGAAAGGCTTCCCACTGCCAGAGGGCAGGGTTAAATGGAATTTGGGAAGAAATCCTTCCCTGTGAGGATGGGGAGGCCCTGGCACAGGGTGCCCAGAGAAGCTGTGGCTGCCCCATCCCTGGCAGTGTCCAAGGCCAGGCTGGACAGGGCTTGGAGCAACCTGGGCTAGTGGAAGGTGTCCCTGCCCATGGCAGGCAGGGGTTGGGACTGGGTGACCTTTAAAAGGTCCCTTCCCACCCATTCTAGGATTGTCAGCAGTCTGCCTAAATGGTGGATATTTGAGCAGAACAGGTAACTGTTCTCTGAAGACCATGAAGACCTAACTCTTCACAGATAATCTTACAGCCCTTCACTCATTTCTGTGACTCTTCTGGGCTAGATGAACAGAATCCATCATGGTCTGGTTTTGTTAAAATCAAGTAGAAAAGCACTTGAAATACAAGTGGGTTCTTCTACAATATTTAACAGCTTCTCTAGTGTGTAATATTGTAAATATTTTAAAGATAAATACTTTATATTGCACTGCAGAAAATATTTGTCTTTCAAGCAGCATTTGCTGTGTTGAGAGGGAAACTGCCTATTGGTAGGGCTGTCTTCTTCAATGAATAATTGGTCATTTTTATTGTTTTTGCTTTCAGAAGGCAAAGTTTCATGAGATACTATTGCTGAGACATCGTGAAGGTGTTGCCAGTCTACAGTGGGACTACAGGAAACTTTAAATTCCTGTTTCAATGCTGATTTTGGATACATTTTCCTCATTAACTTGAAGCTCTTGTCTCTGTCCCTGAAGTTTTACTCTGCCTGTAATAAATGATTGTTATTCCCCCCCAGCTCTCTCAGCTGCTCATGCTGCTCCAGACCTGTCACCTCGTGAACTGGAGTTACACTGTCAAGGAAGTCACTACTTGGCCAAGGCAGGATTTTATTTTAGATGCTTATTTAAACTCAGACTCACCTGAAAAGGCCTCCTAAAACCAAGCCCTCCATCAAGAGCACCCCAGCAGCTTCTTTCGGCTCAGCCCCTAAAGCAAGTCATTCCTATACACAAAGGAACAAACCAGACCCTGCAGGCTCAGGAACTGGAACAGAGAAAAGCTGGGCCTGTGCTGCTGGAGATCAGAACCACAGATTAGGCCAAAACCTTGGTTACAACTATTTTTTTGTCTGTAAACCTTCAAAAAGGTTCCTCCTGTGTCTGATTCATTGTGAGATACAGAAAAAGAGTAACTTTACCTGAGAAACCACTGGGCTTTAAATACTTTTTCCAGTTAATACCTGTGTGTGTGTCTGTATGTATTTATCTTTTCTGGCCCAAATTCAAGTATTGAATTTTCTATTTTTCATTCTTTTCTGAAATTGGAATGGTTTTGTCTGCTGAAAATATTCCTTGGATTTAACAGAAACTATCACTTAGTTTTGCACAATAACAGAGACTTGTTTTTTAAAAAAAGAGACTTCTGTGTTTTAAGCATGTTGGCATTTTAATTATTTTATTTGGAACGTACTGTGATAAGGTTGTTTGATACCACCCGACTTTATTGAGCAAACTGTGCCGTGGGAGGCTCATGCTGGATACATTCCTGCTCACTAACCAAGAAGAGCATTGCCGTTGGGGTTTGTAGCCATCATAGACAAGTTTCTTCCTTGTTTCCCTGTGACAGTCAGTGATTAAATGGAATTAAATAGGATTTCTAGGATCATTTTTTGGTCTTGAAGGTCCCCAGGATTTTGGGCATGAATTTTCCCATTTTCTTGTCTTTGGCATCTGTGTCATATTCCTCTTCACTCGGACTCGTGTGTTCGTCCTTCTTGCAGAACACCTCAAACCTGCTGTAGACTCGCTTCTCCTTCCGCATGTTCTCCATTTTTTTCAGGAGGGTGTCTCTATCCTCTGATGGCTGCCGCTGGAGGTTCCGTTTCTGGCTCCCAAAGCTCTCAGACCTGTGGATGTTGCAGCTTTTCTCCTTTTCCCCTTTTCTTTCCAAGCTTGTGGTTGACCTGGAGAGGTCAGGGTTGCTGGTGGATGGCAGCTGCTTGGCCAGCTCGGCTCTGTTCTTCTGGCTGTTGGCAGAGATCTGCTCCAGGATCACCTTGGTGTCGTCACGCAAGTTGCTGCTGTACAGGATGTTGGCTGTGGAGGAGGGGAACCTCCCTTGTGTTGTCTGGCTGCTCTTGGGGGGGAGCGGTGCTGCGAATTTGTGGGTTTTTTCTTCCTCCATCGCTTCCGGGTAGTCCCCTATGGACGATCGTTTGAGCACCACCGCCTGCTTGTCACATTTCCCACTCTCAGAAGCAGGTTCCTCCTCCAATTTCTTTTCACCTTTTGGGTTCAAAAGCTGCTTCAGCCGTAGTGACCCTTTTCTTAAAAACTCCATGGGATTTTGCTCTTGTTTTGAACAGTCTTCCTCAGATTTGTTGAGAGAGCTGTCAGACCCTTGACTTCTAGACAGGCTTTCTAGAACTGAGGACGTAGTACTTGTCCTAACCTGTGGTTTCTTCATTTCTGTGTTGACTAACTTTGGAGTGTCTTCTCTGAAGGTCACTCTGTCCTTCTTCTCTGGAAGAGCCAATTTCTGAGTGTCTCCTACAAATATCAGGCTCTCCTTCTCTGGAAGAGCAGGTTTGTTCTCGATGGGGTAAAACCGGGATGACAGCTTGTCCACCTTAGTGCCAAGATGTGCCAGGGGATCTTTACTCAACGCGTCCCCAAGCTGGGGGGTGGATGAGGCCATTCCAAATGCTCTGTCCAACTCTCCATGCATTTTGTAAGTACTGCAGGAGTCTTTGGAGTCCAGCACCCTGCTCTCCAGAATCTTATACTGCACAGATTTGGTACATTTCTTCTCTGTATTCTGTGATTCCTCCTGTAGGTAACCCGAAACAGCTTTGGTGTGGGTGACTGTGCCCCGTTCCATGTCCTTGCCCACAGCTTTGTACTTCTCCAGCAGCTCAGCCACTTTGGAGGAGGCAGCCGTCTTGATGGTTTCATTGTCCTTTGTTAACTCACTGGACATTTGCTCTTTTTGGATCATCTGCACCTTTTCTATTGTGGTGTTGGGCTGATCTAATTTGGCAGCACTGAAAATCAGAGAGGACCTGAGCCTGGAGCTCCTCTGGATCAAGGGATTTATCCTGGACCTGAAGGCATCTGGTTTCATTATTGAGGTTTCTTCACCTGCTCTATCAGGATCTGCAGATTCCTTGGCACTGTCAATTCCCAGTGGCTTGCTACTGAAAGGCGTGGGGGATTTGAAGGCTGGAACAAGGTCAGTGGGGTGCTTTGTGAGGGGATCCCCAAGAGCATCGTTATAGGCCTCGGACTCCATCGGCATCGGGAGCCCTTCCTCTGGTTCAGACTGGTACGCACTGAGGTAGGAAGAAATCCTCCAGTTCCGTAACCCTGTTCTGTTTTCCTGCGTGTTCTTGTCGTCATCCTGGTCTTCATCCTTGTCCTGTAGGAACAGGCGCTGCTCCAGGCTCTGCTTCTGCGTGGGAGAAGTCTGGCAAATGAATTTCTGTCCTATATTCTGCCTCCGTAACATCATTCCCATCGGGCCATTGCCCGCAGGGTTCAGCTGGTCAGAGCCGTGTCTCACCTCCCTGGAAGAATTTGAGGGTACGTAATCCAGCCTTAAGGGGAAACCCTCTTGTGGGAAACTGGGTTCCAGTTCAGGGTATCGGGGTCCCTCTCCGTAGTCTTCCAGTTCATTGAATCCCGGCCTCCCCCCTCGAATCCTCTCAAAGAATCCCTGAGGTCTGCCAGGAAGATGGGGATGTTCAAACTGGTACTGGTAGAACTGGTCCTTCTGGAAATGACTGGATTGGATTTTGAACTCGTCCATGTTGTTCATGAACATCTGCCGGGTGTACTGCTTGGCAGAAGCAAAATTTTCAAACGTTCCTTCTGCAAAACTGTGCCTCTTAAAAGCATCCAACTCCAGCTGCTTGGAACGGAGGAAACCCCTGACTGGATCCATCTGGGAATTCTCCATTTCCACCTTTTTATACATCCGCATGGCTGAGCCCTCCACAGTGTGCCGCAGCATGTCGTCCCGTCGAAAATTGGAGAGGAAGTACCTGTCCGGATCCACTCTGTCCATGAAGGAGGGGAAGAGACTGTCATCCCTCTGGAACATCAGGGGGCCTTTTTTGGGAAAGAAAGGCATGTTATTGCCAAAGGGAGCCATGGCGAACGTGTTCTCTGCCTTTGCCAAGACGTTGGCCGGAGGAACGAGAGGTTCTGACTGTGCAAACAAAATGCGGAATTCTTCATCAAAGCTGGCCACCAGCTCGCCCTGGAAGATGTGTGCAATGCTCCTGTGGATCTTCTCAAAGGACCACATGAAACTACAGAGAGAACAGAAGTGATGGAGGGTATTACCATCAAGTAACTCAGCTGTACCTGTTTTCCTTAAAGCATTTGCTCACCTGAAACAAATTCCAAATTTTCTGCTCGGGTAGAAATCGGGAAAAATAATGGCAGAAAATTCCCCTGCAGCTACCTGTTACACATGATTGTTCCCAAACCTCACAGTTACAGATTGATTTGGGATCACATCTTTGCAGAGAATTTTACAAGGCAATAAATGATTTCTGTCCTAAAAAGCCAGTCAGTTGTGTCATCCAGAGTGCAAGCTGATGATAATCCTTATGTGAAGTAGATGTTCCTGCCTTTAACGCTGTCAGTAATGACCTGGACAACAGTCAGTGTGTACCCTCAGCACCTGGCAGGTGACACCAGTCCCAGGACCCCAAAGGCTGGGGAGATGTGCAGACAGGAACCTCCAAAAAGACAAATCCAGGATCTTACTCCTGGGGTGACACAACCCTTCCACCCACACAGTTTGAGGGGGACTGAACAGAAGGAGCTGGGCTGGAAATGAGGGAGGAAGATGTTCAGTGTTATGGTGTTCATCTTCCCAAGTCAAGCTCTGCTTTTTTTCCTGTCTGCTGACCGATGGGAAGCAGGGAAGGGATCCCTTATTTTGCCTTGCCTGTGTGTGCAGGTTTGCTGTAGCTGTTAAACTGTATCACAGCCCGGGAGTGTTCTCACCTCTACGATTCTCTATTACATCCTGCTGGGAATCATGAGGGACACCTTTGTGAGGCTTGGCTGCCTGCTGGGGTTAACCAAAACCCTTAGAATTACTCTCTTTTTTTTTTTTTTTCACAGATTTTTTAATTCTTAATGTGAAGGAAGCCTGGTTTGGGGTTGTCTGGGCTCAAGGTCTGCTTTAGTTGGTGTATCTACCTCCACTGCAAAATGGAGTACTTTTCCCAAAAATTGCTGCTCAGTGTTCTTCAGTGAACAAAACTTTTGCCCCTGATATCCCTGTGGAAGTGCCAGAATGCTGCTTTACCAACTCTCCAGCCTGTCTCTCAGAATCCCAGACTGGTTTGGGTTGGAAGGGACCATCACATCTTGTTTCACCCCTCTGCCATGGGCAGGGACACCTTCCAGTAGCCCAGGTTTCTCCAAGCCTTGTCGAACCTCAACTTGAACACTTCCACCACTTTCCACTTCAGAAATGATACACTATTTGAAAGTCCAAAGCACATGAGAGTGTGGCAGAAGTAGTCCTGAACAATTAACTTGATGCTCTCATAAACAAAAAATGATCCAATCAGAACAGTTGTTTGGTACAGCATCAAGTGTGAGTAATTCTTTCCAAACAACAGGAAAAGAACCCGAAGTGGAATCTTATTATCAAGGAATGAGCACTTTAATCGGATTCTTATAACTTTTTTATTCATATACTGTGTTTTAAAATACCCTTAATTCTATTTGCTTATCTTCCACCATGAGAAGCAACTCATGGTAGGCTTTGAGCAACCTGGTCTAGTAGAAGGTCTCCCTGCCAACAGCAGGGGGAGAAACCATATAAGCTTTAGGGTCTGTCCAACCCAAACCATTCTGTGATTTTATGATTACATTCTTAGAGCATGACAGGTGTTTATCCTATCACCCTTTTAATATGTGAAGGAGAAATTCTTCTACAGGGACTAAAAACATTTATTCTGCCAAAAATGAACACCTTAGCTGGTAAGATTGTTATTCCCAAAAGGATGGTAATGTGTTAATGGCTTATCTCAATCCTACCTAAAACCACCCACCACTAAAACCATCCACCTCTCTGCTGCCCAGAGAAGCTGTGGCTGCCCCATCCCTGAAAGTGTCCAGGGCCAGGCTGGACAGGGCTTGGAGCAACCTGGGCTAGTGGAAGGTGTCCCAGCCCATGGCAGTGGGGTGAGATTGGGTGGGCTTTAAAGTCCCTTCAGCCCGGTTCCAGAATTCCATGAAATGGGATATTGGGAAGAAATCCTTTCCTGTGAGGATGGGGAGGCCCTGGCACAGGGTGCCCAGAGAAGCTGTGGCTGCCCCATCCCTGGAAGTGTCCAAGGCCAGGCTGGACGGGGCTTGGAGCAACCCAGGCTAGTGGAAGGTGTCCCTGCCCATGTGGGGCTGTGGGGGTGGAACAAGATGAGCTTTAAAGTCCCTTCCCACACAAACCATTCTGTGATTTGATGATCCTATGAGTGGAGGTCAAAGTTCATTTGGCCCAGAATAAGACACAAATCTTACACTCCTTACGCTACAGCAAATTGTCCCTGGAATGGATCAGACGGGAGCTGAGCACCTCTGCAGCCAGCCCCTTGCACAAAGCCCCTGAGTGCCTCTCTCCGAACTGGACAGGTACCACGGCAGGGCTCCTCACCTGTAGTTGCCACTCAGCACCACCATGCAGTCCACCAGCAGGAACTTCTCCTTCAGGTGCCCTTTGAAGGACATCCCCGTGCGGCAGTAGTAGGTTGGGCCAGACACTGTCCTCACCCTCAGGAACTGCAAACCAGAAAGGCACTGACTCAGATGGGACCCTCATCCCCTCCCCTGCCCCTCCTTCCCTGCCTCCTTTTAAGCTCCATCCTGCCACCAGGATTATCCTCCAGCTCCAGGGATTCTGCCTGCAGACACCCCGGTGTACAAACCCCTTTCTCAGCATGTCCTCAGCCTTCACCCCATGTCGTGCCAGCTCTCCTCACTTTCTTCACACTCATCTTTGACCAGGCCACGGCCCGTTCTCCCCTTTCTCAGGTGTCTCCTGCCGTACTAGCCCTGTGTGTCTCAGGAGACATCCCCCCTTAGGACACGAATCGGGTAGGGCAGGTCTTTGCTCACCTCCACGTAGTTCAGGTTGACTCTGCACTTGGCAGCTGTATCGAGGAAAAGCTGGGAGTTCATTTCATCCAGCAGGATGTAGACAGGCACTCGGCGAGAAGCAGCATCCAGCACCTCAAACAGCAGATCCACATCTGTGAAAATGTCCATCACAATGGCCACCACCTGGGGGAGGGATGCAGGGACACATCAGCCACCTGTGCTGGCTCATGCCCTGACCAACCATGTTTCCAGCTTCTCACACTCCAAACTGCACTGTCCCCATCTCAGCTTCCTTTTGAAACAGGGACTTTCATTCCAACTTCCTTTTGGAACAGGAAATAACCCAATTAAAGGTTCCATTAAGCACTGTGGGCCCCGAACTGGAAAGAGAATTTCTGTCCAGGAAGGTGCACGTTCTCTGTATGCAGGCGAGGGGAAACCTCCCTGGGTGTTCCCCGACTCAAAAATCTATGAATTTTTTGGCCATGTAATCACACTGGATGATGTATGGAGCTGCTCCCCCCACTCCAACATCCACGTGCCATTTTTAGGTAACTTCCTGGCCAACATTCAGGCAGCCACTATTCAGCTGCATCCATGTGCTGATTATGTGGGAAGCAGCTTCACAGGTCTACCTTCCTGTCCTTCCCAGCTCCGTGAGTATAATTACTTGATGGAAAGGGCATAAGGAAGGAGGAGCCAAACTCTTCTCAGTGGTGCCCAGGGAAAGCACAAGTCACAAACTGAAACACAGGAAATTACAGTTCAGTTACAGAAAAGCCTCTGGGACTGTAAGGAGACCATGAGCATGGGAACAGGCTGTCCAGAAAGGTTTAATCTCTACCCTTGGAGATGCTCAAGGATACAGCCTGAGTGACCCTCTCTAATCGACCTCCTCTGAGCAGGGGGGCTGGACAGGACCAGCTCCAGGGGCCCCTTCCAGTCTCAACTGTTTTGGGATTCTGTGAGCTCTTGGTGTATTTTAGTGTGGCCTTGGACACGGTGCCATGAGAGCAGAACAGAGACAAGCTTTGGTGCAGCCAATGGTGGATTTGAATCATCCTGCTCCTTTGTCAGGCTCTGGAAGCAAAGTTAAGGGAATTGGCAGAGGACCTGATGTTGCTCAGCCTGGAGAAGAGAAGGCTCCAGGGAAACCTTACAGCCCCTTCCAGTGCCTAAAGTGGCTCCAAGGGAGCTCAAGTGGGACTTTGGACAAGGGCCTGGAGTGACAGCACAAGGGGGAGTGGCTTTACACTGCCAGAGGGCAGAGTTAGAAGAGATATTGGGAAGAAATTGTTCCCTGTGAGGGGGATAAGGCCCTGGCACAGGGTGCTCGAGAAGCTGTGGCTGCCCCATCCCTGGAAGTGTCCAAGGCCAGGTGGGATGGGGCTTGGAGCACCCTGGTTTAGTGGAAGGCGTCCCTGCCCATGGCAAAGGGGGGGAACTGAATGAGCTTTAAGGTCCCTCTGACTCAAATCATTCCATTATGATTCTCTATTCTGATGCTTCTCAGCACATGTGTGATTTTACCTCTGCTCCAGCTGGGCTCTCCCTCTCTTACCTGCTGAGCTGCTCGAATCATCCTGCGAGCCTCCTCCTTGATGCTGGGGTTGTCTGGCGGGGGTGGCTGCACCAGTGTTGTCACCTCTGTTCCCCTGAACCCAAAGACCATCGGCCAGCCCAGGTCAAGCTCAGGAACGGCAAGATCTGAGTTCATGGGCCAGTAAGTGCCGGAGGATCCGTCCATGTCATTGTCCCCCGCAGTGTCCGTGCTGCCCTCCTGGTTGGCGTACTGGGGCTTCTGGAGGTTCTGGATTATGTGATCCACCTCAGAGCCACAGAGGAAATCGGGGGCCGCCTCCTCTGCCAGGAAGCGCTGGTAACTCTCCTTGCCCTCCTCGGTGAGCACATCCAGTGCCAGGCGGTAATACTCCTTGTAGTGGGGGGGAAGGTAGTTGGGGTCGAGGGGGTTGTCCCCCTGTGAGGAGCTTTGGGACCGACGAGCCATGAGGGGAGGGAAAGCTGGAGAGAAAGAAAAAACATCCATGAGAGCGCTGTCGTGACAGTGACACATCTTCCTCACAGAGCAAAGGCAAAGGGAAGAGATTAAAAGCACATGGAGTAATGCTGGAGAAAGCTCCATCCAAAGGCATGGGAGCCTAAAATTAGGCAAAGGTGCGAGTCACTTAACCACTACCTTCACAAAGTTAACTGTTTTGGGCCAAAATAAGGAACAAATCAACCAGGTAGTCCTGGGATAAGCAAGGCCCATGCATCCAACAGAATGCCCAACTTTCTCTTTTAGGCTGCTGGTTGCTTAAATTTATCATTTGTTTTAAAGTCAAGAGCAAAGCTGTCGGTGGTTATTATCTACACTCCATTAAAATTAATTTCCAAATGCTACAGAAGTTATTTACTGTGTGTAATGTGGCCCTAAACCAAAAGTGCATGTCTGAATACAAGGGCACCCTCTGGACCCTTACAAATCAGGTGTCACAACCACCTCAGCACAGGAACAGAAGCAGGCGGTGCATGGGTGCAGGTGAGCACAGGGATGTCCTGCTGGTGTAACACAGTCAGAAGGCAGAGAAGTCTTCATGAGATGAATGAAGAAATAAAAAACAAGGGATGTGATCACTTTTCCAGTCTCTTCATGCTGAGAAAAAAACACAGCTGAAGGGGCTCATATGCAATATTTGATAATTGTCTATAGAGGACCAATTATTTGAGACTACAGACAAATCTGATTTTCAGCCATTTTTGAAAGAAAAGCTTGTTGTACCACAACAGTAATATCTGACTGATCCACAAATTGCTCAAAGCACTTGGGCTTCAGACTCTGAACGAATATCAATGCTGGAATGTTCTTTTCCTGCACCCCACCGCTGAGGGGCCAGCAGAGACTTCCTCACGATCCCCAAAGGAGTGAGTGACTCCTACTGAGTTATGTTACTGAGTGTGAGGGTCGCTGCTGTGGTCGTTGCCATCCAACACCCCCGCTTCCAAAACGGGAGGGATTGCCATGGACTGGGAGGAAGATAAAGACTTCAGACTCAGACTATCACTCATTAAAAGCTGTAAGGATAAAGTAGTTTCAAGTTCTTATCCGAACACCTGCCTGGCACAGAGCAGTGCTGCGTTACTCCTGCCTCAACCTCCCACAAGCTACTCCTGCTCCAAACTGAAACTCCTGGTAGAGCTGCACGATACAACAGGAAAAATGCTCTTAAGATAAGAATAGGAAAATCCAACAGGTTGATGTGTGATGTATTGCAACAGATAATCATCTTTACAGTCCACACATGCAGCTGCCTTTACAGTCTGAGTTGTCTGCATTTATCTTCCCACTCTAATTCTGTCTTTTTCCTCTTCAAGTACAGAGCACTCCACTACGTATCTCTGGAGGAAGGTGCCCCTGCCCATGGCAGGGGTGTGGAACAAAATGGTCTTTAAGGTCCATATCCAACTCATCCAGATATAACCCACGATGGAAGAATGGTCACACAGCAAACTGCTCACAGTGCTCAGGGATGGGAGAGTGAGAGACAAAGGACCAACTGCAACATTAAAAGGAAGAAGCATCAGAAGAACCCTGCAGTACTGCTGGACAATCAAAACAGCAGAGGAAATGTCTGGTAAATACTGGTGAAGTGGTGAAACAATTTTATATTGATTAATATAAACAATATTTCACTACAGTTATAAATGGAGATGGAGAAGATTGAGCTGTGAAGAAGTGTCAGGTAATACTCACTGTTACCTGGCAGGACCACAGAAAACAGCAGCACTACACAGGTTCAGGAGGAACTCACAGCCAGAGTGGGCCAGGGATATGGATATTTTATTCCTCACATCCCAAAAAAAGGGTGGTTTACGCCTGAACTCTGACTCCTCAGCCTAGAGAAGACATCTACAAACTGTGACCAGGGCATCTCTTCTTCCAGCACAAGGACTAAAGGGGCAGAAAGTTAACCTGGCAGGTGGTAGGTTTGGAGGGACACCAGGAAACACCTGTGCTCAGCTGGACTGATTCGGGAGAACTCCCTCATTGCTCTGCAACTCCCTGACAGGAGGGTGCAGCCAGATGGGGGTCAGGCTCTGCTCCCAGTTTTTACAGTGAGGAGCCACTTGAGTTCCCCAAGTGTTTGAGGTGCTCAGTATATTTCTGAATAAACAGGGAAAATGGTACCAGCAAAGAAGTAAGTCTGATGTGAAAGCAAATTGATCCTCATGGGTTTCCCTGAGACAGTGGGAGAACACGGATACGGAGCTGGGGGTGTCCTGGTACCACTGAACACAGCAGTGGGGGTGGGTTGCTGGCCTGGCAGGGATGTTCAGGGGGAGCCTGCAAGGGACATTTGGAGGGGGCCTGGAAAACTCTGCACTTACTCTGTGTGTGCCTGTGCGTGGGGTTATTTCCTCCAAAATAGACCCACAACTCAGAACTGTGAAATAAAAACCAGAAGTTGTGTTTATGTCACCGTAAGTGTCTGCCCCAGCTCTGCACGTGTTCCGTGGCTCAGAGCCACCTGGTCTGGTGGAAGGTGTCCCTGCCCAGGGCAATAGGTGGAACAAGATGAGCTTTAAGGTCCCTTCCAACCCAAACCATCTTGTGCTTCCATGATTCCATTAATTGTTGGCATCCTTTAATTCCCTGGGCTGCAACAAGAACAGTACCATGTTGATGAATTCTCAGTTTGCATGAAAAACACTGGTTTATACATGTAACTGAATAAATAAATAAATAAATAGCGACACACACACACACACACACACACAGAGAGAGAGAGAGAGAGAGAGGGAGAATCACGGATATTTCATTAATCTTCCAAAATCGTTCCCTGTCAGGTAAAGCAGAAGGGAAGAAATTACCTGGAACCCCAAACGTTATTTATGACCATCTGTCACTTTGGTGGGCATGAGTTGAGCTCAGGTCAAGGAATAAATAAAATTTCTCCTGCTACAGGCCATCTTGCTGAATTCAGATGGATTCTGCACTTAGTTCATGGATTTTTTAAAATTTTGTTTTGGTCTGTTCCAGCTCCTGAGATCATCTGTCTGCAGCTGGCAGAGCCCTGAGGCACTGGATCAGATTTGGTGTCATGAAGCTGCTGAGTGCCAGGCTGGTTCTCCAGTTCTGCATCAAGTCACCCACTATTTGGAGAGCAATTCCTCTCCAAATCAGACTGAAGCAATCACATACCATTTCTGGCTGACATTTGTGTTCCAGAGGGAGGTTTCTAAGACAGAACTGGCTTTTAAACTCCTATCTTTTCACTTCTGTCTTAACTAGTCTTGATCCATTCCACGTGTGTCCATTATCCCAGTGCAAGGCTGGATAGTTCATGTGCCTCAGGAAACAGAAGATGGATTACTTAGTGTGCCACATTGCCTTGTTATTTTTTTACTCCAGAACTGTGTATTCCATGTATTTTGTAGGGCATTCCATGCTTTAAGCCTTGGTTCCTTTTAACAGGAGTTCAGGGAACACCACGTCAGGTTTCCCCTCAGAGGGACAGGAGACTGGACACACATCAGTTATTAGAACTCTCCCGTCATGGCTGGATTCTCCTCCATCAGGGACATCTAAAACAACCTGGAGGAGACTGAAGGGAGACCTCATTGCACTCCACAACTCCCTCATGAGAGGAAGAGGAGGAGCAGACACCGATCTCTTCTCTGTGGTGACCCGCGACAGGAGCCGAGGGAACAGCTGGAGCTGGACCAGGGGAGGGCTAGACTGGATATTAGAAAAAGGTTCTACCCCCAGAGTGTGGCTGGGCACTGGAACAGGCTCCCTGGCAGAGCTCAAGAAGCATTTGGACAACAGTCTCGGGCACATGGTGGGACTCTTGGGGATGGTCCTGTGCAGGGCCAGGAGCTGGACTCCATGATCCCTCTGGCCCCTTCCAACTCAGTTTATTCCATGATTCTGTGGCTCCAAGCAGGGGTTGGCTCCTTGTTTGAACTTCACCTGCAAATCTATTTCCTGCAGCTTCTTTCACCCCAGAAAAAGACAAATGCTGTATTTTTGGAATTCTGAACCATCACAACTGTCAAAGAAACTGAGTCACAAACTAAAAATACCCCAAATACAGATTTTCAGCCTATAACTACTGATGAATAGAGAATTTTACTTATTTATATGCTTGTTTATTTTATTTAATTAGGAATTTAGTTTTATTTTAATTGCTGGTCCCAGTTTACAAAATCTTCTGACACAAGTAACAAGGAATCAAGGGAAAAATGAAGATGCTAAAAAGAATAGGGTGTGGCAATTTGCTTGGGGGTCTTTATAATGGGTAATAAAATATTCTTTCAAATGGGTAACAAGATATTCTGTGTCCAGTTACAGCTCAGGCACTGAACTGTCAGTGGGTACAGGAGGAGAAGAGCTCATGTCAACCCAGCACCTGCAGCTGTGAGCAGATGTGTGACGTGTGCTCAGCCAGAGGGGACCCCTGAACATCCCTCCTTCAGTTCTCATGACAATATTGGAAAACTAAGGTCCTCAAGCCCCTTAGTCCAAAAACCCTGCAGTGCACCTCCAGAAGGGAACAGGAAAGCTCAAGCACATCACCAATGTCCTCCATGCCTTTGGTAGCCACAATTTTATCAGGAAAGGCTTCCCAGGAAGAGTGGGAGAGAACTGCCCCAGCATGGGACAGGAAAGGAAAGGAATCCTGCTACACCATGCCAATATGACCTGGGAAAAAATTCCAGCAATTGTTTTAAGCTGGATTTTTTGAGCAGAACACACCAATACAGGACCTGAGACGTTCTTCAGACCACTGAGCACACTGGCAACATCCCCACTGATCCTGCGGCCAAGGCCCTGGTGCTTTGACGAAAGAAAAATTCCAGAAGGTAAATTAGGCAGCAAGGGGGGAAATCTACTTCTTCCCATCACTGAGCCCTCAGGTCTTGGGAAAGTCACTATAAATAAAGTGCAAACAAACCATAGCCAGGGCAGCAATTGAGGTGTTCACAAAGAGGTGCTCCATGTCACTTGGGATGCCCGAAGGTACCTGGCCTGGCCTCCAGCAGCTGCCGAGGAGGCTGTGAGTCTTTGCAGGGCTGGTGTCACACCTCCTGCGCTTTAGATGCCCAAAGGCACCTCGAATGTCCCCAGACCCCCAAGTTTCAGATCCAGGATTACTCCTCAAGGGTCAGTGACCAAAGGCATATGTACAACGTGCCTATCTGCACCCCTTTACAGGTGATGGAAAATAAGCGAATAATATCCAGGAAATATGGGACAGGATTCATCTTCTAACAGACATGCTCATGTTTGGCCAAATATTCCCCTATTTTTTCTCCCAAACGTTAACAAACCAGCCTGCTAAAGCCTCAGTGCTCACACGTCAATTGTTTTAACTCCAAGATTCCCCCTTACCCTGTCACACAATCCAGCCTACCGAGATCCTGCCTAGACTGTCAATGCTTTATACTGGAATTTACCTAGAGGATGGGAGGCAACTTTGACAGGAGGATGAATCAGATATTGGGGACACACTCTTCCCTGTGAGAGCGAGGAGGCCCTGGAAGAGACTGCCCAGAGAAGCTGTGGCTGCCCCATCCCTGGCAGTGTTCAAAGCCCGGTTGGACGGGGCTTGGAGCAACCTGGTCTAGTGGAAGGTGTCCCTGCCCATGGCAGGGGCGTGGGACTGGATGAGCTTTAAGGTCCTTCCAACCCAAAACATTCCATGATTCTGTCCCAATATCCCATCTAAACCCTGCCCTTTGGCAGTGGGAAGCCATTCCCTCTTGTCCTGTCACTCCAGGCCCTTGTCCAAAGTCCCTCTCCAGCTCTCTTGGAGTCCCTTCAGGCACTGGAGGGGGTCTAAGGTGTCCCCAAAGCCTTCTCTTCTCCAGACTGCACATCCCCAGCTGTCCCAGCCCGTTCCCAGAGCAGCGGGGTTCCAGCCCACTCCTGAGCGTCACAGGGTCACTTCTTCACATATTCCAGAAGTCTGTTACCATTATTCAGCATTTCATGCACTTCTCCGCCACCCTAAGTGATCATTCCATGAAATTATGTCCAAAAATTTAGAAGTGTCACCATTCATGATCAGAACCTTTAGAAACAAACCTGCAAACTTTAGCTCCTCCCTAAGAAATCCTTCTCCTAATACAATGGCTGGGACAAGGATGAGCACAGACAGGTACACAGAATGGTGTGGAAAAAACCACAGAATCTCCTGAGCTGGAAGGGACACACAAGGACCATCAAGTCAAACTCCTGGCCCTGCACAGGAAGCCCCAAGAACCCCACAGAAAGAAGGCGGTAGGAGCACTGCTGGCACTCTCCCTCGCGCACTGATCTGGGCCGGTGGTTGGGTTTTGCAGGAGGAAGCTGCAGGAGAACAGAAGGCAGCTCTGTGGCTGTTTGCAGTAACTCCTCCCATGCTCGGGGGCAGTGGATAAAGAAGAGCACGAAGCAGCTTGTTGGAAACTTAACAAGTGGGAGATGAAGGCCGATAGAATGGGCTGATGAGAGGCAGGATTCAGTTCTCCTCCGCCCGTCTGCCTGGGCTGTGCCAAACACACTTCACTGGCTGCTGCTGCTGTGCCAGTGCACGGGGACTCCATATGGAGTCACTTCCCTCCTTAACCAAAAATCCACCAGAAGGAGAGGAACAGGTGGAAAGTCCGGAAAGGAAGGAGCATGCAGGTCTCAGCCATCCCTGTGCTATGGTCAAGGAGGGGGGAGGAGGGAGTCTCCAAGGAAATTTCCCTTCAGCTTGGCCTGAGAGCTGCTTCTGTTCCCACTGGTATAAATGGAAGTGACTTTACTGGCTGTGATACCTGTCACATGCATTTGGTTTTGTGATTGCCAAAAGCTGTCAGACCCCCTTAATAAAGGGAAGAGTCAGACGTGATCACAGCCTGCAGATTCCTCCACACAGAACACTCAACCATATGGAATATTTAATGTAAGGAAAAGTGGCTGACAGATAAATCTGGGGGTAAAAACTGTCCCTTTACCTCTGGATTCACTGTAAGAGCAGAAACTGGGAAAAGCATGAACCTGTTGACTTGGGCAGCAGTTGGTGCCTGTTCATATTATCTTCCATTTCAATAGACTTTTACTGGTTTTTTCCTAACAGAGCAGCAGGAAATCACAGTTTCAGCCATGCCGTGATCACCACAAAGCCCTACAGATTAAAATAAATAAATAAAAGGACCTGCTTTTCTCCAAAGCCTTTGTGCCAGGTGTGAATCAAGGGCGCTGGACTGTGTTTGCCCAGTCTAAGCAAAAGGGAACCGGCTCAGTGTTCCCTTTCTCTCTCATCTGCTGTGCCTGGTGCCAGCCCTGCTGATGCCTCAGCACCTGGGGCTGGCTCCATCTGCCTCCCTGGTGCTGACTCCAGTGCTTGTTGTTACGTGTTCTGCCTGCACAGCCAGTTCCCAGGCTGCCTCGCTCAGGTGATCCCTTCCCCAGCCGGACCTGCTCCGCTGCTTTGGGACACTCCCAGGAGCTGAGGCTGCCGAAGGCCTGTGGGCACCGAGGAAGGAACTGCCTGGGAGGAAGCAGGGCTGGATCCCCGAGTCTGGAAAGGGCTGGGAAGACCCGACGTGTTCCCCAGACCCCTTATGTGCAAGTACAGGCACAAGTTCCTGGGCTTAACCACCTCATCTTTTCACTGCCCTGGCTACCACCAAGAAAAGAAAGGCAGCACAGACAGACTGTTCTTTAGCCCACACTCGGCACAGCCAGCCACAAACCCCTCTGTGCTATCAACACTCAAAGGACTTCCAAACCATGGGCAAGAAATGATTCAAAGCAATTTTGATCCCTGTGATGGGCCCCACCTGGCCCATATACCACACTCAATGGTATCAATGACATCTCTTGGAGTGGGCTGTGAAAAAAATTCATGTTTCCAAAATGTCTCAATACACGAAGTTTGCAAATCAATTATTTAAAAGAAAATATTTGGCCTCAAAAAAATAGGAAAGATCCTATGCAAACAGACTGCTGATGTTGTGGGAGGGTTGGGTTTAGGAGAGGACAGCAATGCCTGAGGGAAAATGACTGGAGCAGACATGGTGACAATGAGACATGGAAAGTATTAGTTTGCTCTCAAGAAAATGTTGTACTTGGTAAATGATCTGGGAAGGGACCTGTCTCCTGGAATATGGTTTAAGGTGTGGGGTTTTTAATTCTGCACTGTGTGATGGAAGGACAAGCCAGTGCCTTCTGATCTTGCTGCAGAGGAAGAACCTGTACAAACAGCAGGACATGCTCGTCCTCTCTAGAAGCTGCCCCTGCATGTGCTCATTTTCCATCCTAAGGGTTGGACTTCTCCTGAAAAGGATCTCTCAGGTTTAGGCCTCTTACTTGCCAGTCTCACAGTGGTGCAGCATATGTAGTGTTGAAGTGTAGCCCAGAATTTCCTACTTTGGCCAGAACACGTGGCCATGGAATTGTACAAGGGCTGGGGCAAAGAGGAAGCTGCACAGAGAAGCTGTGGCTGCCCCAAACCTGGAAGTGCCCAAGGCCAGGCTGGACGGGGTTTGGAGTAACCTGATCTAGTGGAAGGTGTCCCTGCCCATGGCAGGGGGGTGGGACAAGATGGTCTTGAAGGTCCCTTCCAACCCAAAGCATTCCGTGATTGCATGACAATGGATGCTGGACACCTTCCCACGAACTGCTCTGCTCACCAAGCACAGCTCAGGCACATTCCTCAGAACAGGACAGTGAAATGTGGGCAATAACCTGGATTAGACACTTTTTAAGCTACAGCTGCCTCTGCCAAGTCCTAATTCTTTTTTTTTCTCTTTCCATTCTCTTCTCTGCATTTCCTGCTGAGTCTTACCATGTTGTCCTTCTCAATGTCCTCTTCAGGCAGTAGGCTCAAAGCCTGTGTTACTGTCAAAATTTCTGGCTGGAATTTGTTATTCCTTTTACAATGCCATATAATGCCCTCAGACCTTCTCCTCTGGTCATCTGACCAGCTGATCACTCCATGTTAATCATCTGAGTGAATGTCACCCCATTTTTTACTCTGGATGGTCTTATATGGACCTCAGTCACCATTTAAAAAAAGACAGTACATCTGCCTGCTGCAGTCTGGGAGTTTCACTTCAGAAGTTTTGGCCATCAGATGAGAAATTGCTTCAATTAATCAATTATTCACTGAGCTTCCAGAGATCGCAGCTGCGCTTTCCGTGTTCATACCAGCAGCAGCTGACCCTGATAAATGGCTTCACAAACTCTTTCTGTGTCTCAGGTGAATAGTGAATGCCCTGAATGCTACAGGCTTGTGGCAGAGTGGAGCTGGGAGCCTGGTCTGCACCTCCAACACCCACTGGACTCTCACTCATCTCTGCTTACTAGGGCAAGGGATCCCACAGGACATTCTTTACTGGAGAATCAGGAAAGCGGCCAGACATTTGGAATATCCAGGGGATCTTTCTGCAGGCCAGAGGAAGGGAAA
Source organism: Edolisoma coerulescens (assembly GCA_013397115.1). Lineage (NCBI taxonomy): Eukaryota > Metazoa > Chordata > Aves > Passeriformes > Campephagidae > Edolisoma > Edolisoma coerulescens. The sequence continues at coordinate 155,324 of VWZW01006785.1, read as the reverse complement.
AGTGGCAGAAGAATTATATGTTGTAATTTTCTTTGTGAAGTGGTTACTGAGACACCTGTCAACGTGTCCCAGAGTGGCAGCATGTGAACATGTCAGCCTTAACTGTCCCGTGCAACAAGGGCACAGAATGGGCAGGGAAATCTGAGCTGTGGGGAGTCACCAGCACAAAACCTGATGTTTACAGCAGCTGGAAACGAAATGTCATCCTGCGTGCAAAAGGCATCTCTTAGAGAGCAGATTATCTGAGTAATCATGGAATCCTTTGGGCTGGAAAAGCCCTCGGAGACCCTCGAGTCCAACCGCTCTCCCAGCACTGCCAAGGCCACCACTAACCCATATCCCCAAGTGCCACATCTACAACAGCAATGCTCATGCCACGTTCACTGTCCTTCAGCCAATTTCTTTCCCTGGGTTTTTATCCAAAAAGTAGCAAGCATAAGGAAGTCTAGAACAGAGAACTTAAAAAAAAAGGACAGTGTAAGGTCTAATTTGGAGAAGAACCATGTGCTGCCCTTTACTTTTACTTCACACACACTGATTTTAGAAATGCACTCATCAGTCTCCTCTTCCTCATTAAGACTACAAAAATCCAGTGTATGGGGCCTGATAAGCAGTCCAGACGTGTCCCATGTAACTGTAAAATGCAAAGAATTCCAGTCCTGCAGGGTTTGGAGGTGAATTTCAATTGCCTGGAAAGCTGTGATTGCCAGAAAAATTATGTTGAGAACATGGGTGAATCTGTCCTGAGCCACGACCCTGCTCTGGCACAAGCATGCAGACATTTCCAATTCATAGAATCCCAGAATCAGAGACTGGTTTGAGTTGGAAAGGACCTACAAACCCATCTTGTTTCACCCCCCTGCTGTGGGCAGGGACATCTTCCAATAGACCAAGTTGCTCCCAGCCCCATCCAGCCTGGCCTTGAACCTTCCAGGGATGGGGGAACAACAACTTTTTCCTTTGGCATGCAATTTCCCCTAAACCATATGAAGAGCAAGACTTTTTTTTTCCCCTTCAGAATACTCCTATTGCCAGGTCACAGCAAATCCAACTCTCTTTTTACCCCTCAAATGCAACTATAAAGCCCCTCAGGTAAATGGGAGTGAGACCAAAATGAAAACAACTTTCTCTCCCTAAACTGCAGCTCCCATGTGTCCATCTAACAGGGCTGGGACACACTGTGCTCTCCTGCCTCTTGATCCAGGGAGAACATATGCATAGGGAACTGGAAACCAGTGTTTGGCACTGCTGTCACTGTCACTGCTCTGGTTTGGGGCAGTGTGCTGTTACTGACCTAGTTTTGGCCTCTCTTGCAGCTGAGCTTATTGCAGCTTCCACAAATCAGATGTTTTCAGCAGCAGAAGGATGTGATCAGTACTTCTGTTCCTTCACAGGTGCCTCTTCCCTTTCTAACTGTTCTAGGAGATGGAGAACCCAATCCTCAGGCCAGGCAAGATCCATAATTGACCCCTATTGACCTCGGGCAATTGAGAGTGAGCAACACGGAACCATCCCCTTCCTCTCCTCGCACACAAATCCTGAGGTCTGTCAGGCTCACACCTATGGAAAACTCAGCGAGTGCCAGCACGTGTGCCTGTGCACGCCTGTCCACACGCATCTGTCCGGGCTCCTGCCTGTACGTGCACGACTGTGTCAGGGCTCGTGGGCCATGTCAGCACTCGGCTGCACACCCAATCCATGTGTGTGGAATGCAGGGCCCTCAGGAACTGCTTCCCAGCTCCTTGCCCACTGCAGACCTTGGCCCTCACAGCACATCTGGGGTGACATCCCCTCTGTCCCAATCTCCTGACCACACATCCCTACAGCGTTCCTGATCCAAAGAGGAGGCCAGCTTGGGCTCTGTTACAGGGAGCTCAGTCAGGCTGCAAGACTCTTCCCAAAGAATGAGGCTGACTTTGGGAATATCCACTCCTTAGGGATTTCTCAAAGGGGACGGGACACAATTGTGTGAAGTGTTTGACAAGCAGTTTTGATCTAAGGACAGAAGGGTCCCTTCCCTTGCCATCCCCGACACAAAGCTGGGACATTTGATTCACATTCCAGGTCCCTTCCCTCACCCTCTCCAATCCCTGCTGCCTGCACTGGGACGCTCTGGATCCATTCCTTCCCTCATCATCCCAAATCCCTGCTGCCAGTGCTGGGACATTCTGGATCCCTTCCCACATCATCCCCAATCCCTGCTGCCAGAACTGGGACATTCTGGATCCCTTCCCACATCATCCCCAATCCCTGCTGCCAGTGCTCGGACATTCTCTCTCCCCCCTTGCCTCTCCCATCTCCTCCCGTCTCTCTCCCTTCTCCCCATCATGGCGGGAGTGGGAGCTCCTGCCACTGGAGCCTTCCTGCACAGAAGCAGCAATCTCCTGCCCATGGATTGCCTGCAGAATTCCCTGTCCCAGATGCCGGGTGCTCAGCCCTGTGCACAGGAGCAGGATAGGCCCTCCCCAGCCCTCGCCCTCCACCTCACGCGGCCATGCAGGTACCCCAGGAGGTATCTGCCCTTCTCCTACCTTCCCAGCGAAGCCGGGCAAGTGGTGGGCAGGTGGTGGGTCACTCTCTGGCTCCGGCGGCCATGCAGGTACCCACGAGGTCCCCGCCCTTCTCTACCTTCCCAGGTGAGCTGGGGCAGGTGGTGGGTCACTCTTTGCTCACTTGGACGTGCCTGCGACCTGATTCACCTGGGAGCCAGGAGAGCGAGGCTCCACCCAGGGCAGAGCGGGGGTGAGTAAGAGCGAGAGAAAGGCAAACTCCGGAGAGCTGTTCCCTCCCCAGGCGCGCAGGGAGCCAGAGATAAGGGCTGCGCATTCCTGAGCCGCCGGAGGCCTCTCCCTTCCCGTCTGCCCCGAGCCTGTCAGACCAGCTCGGGACGAGGAGCGGGGCAGGGCAGGGCAGGGCCCCGGCCCCTGTCCTGTCCCTGCCCTTGGCATGGACCCCCACCACAGCCCCGGGCACAGACCCTGGCCCCCAGCCCCGGGCAGGGCCCCTGGGCGCTGGCCCCAGCTCGGTCGTAGCCCTGGGCTCCCAGGAAGGGGGATTTGCGCTCCTCGGGCACTTCTCGTGCTCTGGGTCTGTTGGGGGCAGACGAGCAGTAGCTCCTGGGCAACGGCACCGTGGCAATAGGAGGGGCTGGGGGCAGCGCCGTCTCCACTGCGGCGGGAGGGGGACCCTGCGGCGGGACTGTGCCCCCCGTGTCCCTGGGGGTTCCGTGGAAGGGGGTCTAGGGCCTACAGCCGTGGCCTGCTGCCTACCCCGACCACTGTCCCTGCGCCCGGAGCCGGGGCCCCGCGGGCAGGGAAGGGTTAAGCGAGATTCCCCGCAGCCCCGGGCGTGGCAGCGCCTGTTCCACCTTTCAAGTCCCAGCTCGTCCCGCCCGGCAGCCGCCGCCGCCGTGAGGGCCGGGCCGGCGGTGACTCAGACGGGGGTGGGGGAGGCGCCACGTCGGGGAGGCGGAGGGAGCGGGCGCAGGCTGAGGGGTCCCGGGCTGAGGGGTCCCGGGCTGAGGGAGGGGTGAGCCCCCCGTGCTCGGCGCTACTGAGGTGCCTCCAGGCCGGGGTCAGGTCTGGGCTCCTCACGAAAAGAAGGACATTGAGGGGCTGGAGCGTGTCCAGAGAAGGGAACAGGGCTGGGAGAGGGTCTGGAGCACCAGGAGCGGNTTCTACACGGGGCGGTGAGGGAGGGAAGTGGGGCTGGGGCAGCCGGGGGAGAAAAGGAAGTTCAGGAGGGACCTTCTCGCTCTCTACAACTTCATAACGAGAGGGTAGAGCCAGATGGGGGTCAGGTTCTGCTCCCAGGAAATAAATGACAGGATGAGAGGTCATGGCCTCAAGCTGCACCAGAAGAGGTTTAGGTGGGATATTTGGAAGATTCCTCCTGCAAAGGGCTGTCCATCCCTGGCACAGCTGCGCAGGGCAGTAGTAGAGTCCCCATCCCTGGGGAGATTTAACAGTGGTGTGAATGTGGCACTTGGGGACATGGGTTAGTGGTGGTCTTGGGAGTGCTGGGGGAGCGAGCGGCTGGACTCAGTGATCATTGAATCATGGAACAGTTTGGGCTGGAAGGGACTCTACNCAAGAGAGACATTGAGGGGCTGGAGCATGTCCAGAGAAGGGAACGGGTCTGGGGAAGGGTCTGGAGCACCAGGAGCGGCTGAGGGAGTTGGGGGGGCTCAGCCTGGAGAAAAGGGGGTTCAGGAGGGACCTTCTCGCTCTCTACAACTTCATAACGAGAGGGTAGAGCCAGATGGGGGTCAGGTTCTGCTCCCAGGAAATAAATGACAGGATGAGAGGTCATGGCCTCAAGCTGCACCAGAAGAGGTTTAGGTGGGATATTTGGAAGATTCCTCCTGCAAAGGGCTGTCCATCCCTGGCACAGCTGCGCAGGGCAGTAGTAGAGTCCCCATCCCTGGGGAGATTTAACAGTGGTGTGAATGTGGCACTTGGGGACATGGGTTAGTGGTGGTCTTGGGAGTGCTGGGGGAGCGAGCGGCTGGACTCAGTGATCATTGAATCATGGAACAGTTTGGGCTGGAAGGGACTCTACACCTCATCCAGTTCCACTCCCTGCCATGGACACCTTCCACTATCCCAGGGTGCTCCAAGCCCCATCCAGCCTGGCCTTGAACACTGCCAGGGATGGGGCAGCCACAGCTTCTCTGGGCACCTTGTGCTAGGGCCTCCCCACCCTCACAGGGAAGAATTTCTTCCCAAGATCCCAGCTAAACTCACCCTCTGGCAGTGGGAAGCCATTCCCTGCTCTCCTGTCACTCCGGGCCCTTGTCTAAAGTCCAGATCTCTTGGAGCCCCTTCAGGCACTGGAATCGAGGTAATGATTCATCGGCTGCTTGACTTCTCTTGCTGTGGACAGAGCACTTCTGCTCTCTAATGGAATGTAGAGTTGTCTTTGATTGTTCACATCTTTGACACAATACCTTTTCTGTCATTGGGAAACTGCAAAGGATCCGTTTTGAGGCCCCAAAAATGATGACATTGCTGGTGGTGTCATGGTTATGATATGGCTGTTGGAGGCAGGATTTATCAGACTGAACATTGGTGACTGCTACAGAGGTAGCTGCATCAGCACCAGCCAATCCCATGCTCATCCCACAGATCTTGGAATGGTGTCACTATGTACATGGGGGCAATTCAGACCTTCCAGACCAAAAACATTAACTGCAGCTGAACCCCACTGGATACAAGGGAGCTAAACCATCTACCTGATATCTCAGATATAAATTTAGATTGGATAAGCAGTGGTCCTGGAATGAAGCTGTGATTCAGAATGAGCTGAACCAATCCTGCCTGTAAGAAAAGCCAGTTTCAATATGAGTTTGGAGCTTTTCCCTGTATGATACTGAAATATGAATTGGTGAAATCCCTCAAAAAGTCAGGTCTAAACTGTTTCATTCGTTTTTCTACAAGGTTTCAGTGTGCGGCTTTACAAACCTTTTATTCCTTAAATAATGATGATTTGTAGTAAGCGTCTAGAATGAGCTGTAAAGGAACTTAAAATTTATGTGAACTTTGGCTTTTAGATTCTATCAGCCAGCAAGGACCTGTGTGAGTTATTCTGAGATGTTATTCCTTGAGGGAAATCCCAGTGAAAACACAGAGTTTGTGGTCAGAACTACCCCCTACACTTTTGTTTCAGCCTTTATCTCACACCAATTTAATCTACTTCATTAAGTCTCATAACCTGTATTTGACTAAAGTACTTCTCAGTAATGTAAATCCAATTATCACCTTTCAGTCTTCTCATTATTAAATAGAAAACATTTAAAACCTCTCATTTTCTCTTTCCCCCATCACTTAAATGGTATTTGTGGACCTTTTCTGTTCCAGCTTTTCAAAACTAACTTTCAAATCTGATTATCAAACAGGATGCTTTTACTTTCAGTTTCACTATTGCTGTACACACAAATACATCACCAGCATTTTATTAGAGTAGGTTTGACTTCTCCTGAGCCAGTTTCTGTAGCACTCCTGAGTGAATATTACCTGGAAATGCTGATTTTAAAGCCATTCCTAATGGAATAAAAAGGCCTGCATCCTTCCACTTGGGAATTAGTAATAAAGTTTTGCTGCTTTTCTTTTCTGAATGTTGGTTGTGTTTATTTTCTTGTATTATTTCCAAGATAATATTGGTTATTTTAGAGAATCTTCTTTCATTGTAAATGCAATGTACATGTGTAAGCGGTGTTTGTTTGGTTTTCATGAATTACATTTGTGTTTGCATTGTTACACGAGATTAGTGCAGTAATCTGGGTAATTACTGTTTGCCACCAGTGTCTTACTCAGCCTGCAAACAAGGGACACTCGTGTCCCAGATTGATGATGTCTGGATTAACGACACGGGGTAAAACAAAGAGCGTGAAATGAGCGTGAGACCTAATTTCAGATTGTGGCAGCTGCTTCTGCTGTGTCTGCAGCTCTCGGAGCCAGCAGAGCGTGGCAGTGAACCCCCCGAACAGGTGGGCAGCAGCAGGGAGAGCTTTGCTGCACTGCTCTCCCCAGGAACCAACACAGCCCACGTGCCTCAGTCAGGTCATGCTGGGGTGCTGCTCTAGCCCTCAGTTCTGGCAGCAGCCTGAACAGGAGCACTGCGAGGGGTCTCAGCAGTGATCTGGAGGGGATTGCACACATCTGTGTCCTCAAGTGCCACAGAATTGAAAACACGAGGGGATATGGCACCTGAGCACCTGCTTTAGTGGTGAACATGGTGGTGGTGCTGGGCTGGTGGCTGGTCTTGATGATCTTACACATCTTTTATGACCTTAATGATTCTGTGATTCCATGATTATAAAACTGAAATCATGGAAATCTGACATGATGGGAGCTTGGCTTCTGGTAGGTTTAGATGGGATACTGGAAGTTCTCCCCTGTGAGGGTGGTGAGGCCCTGGCACCGGTTGTCCAGAGAAGCTGTGGCTGCCCCATCCCTGGCAGCGTCCAAGGCCAGACGGGACAGGGCTTGGAGCAACCTGAGATAGTGGAAGGTGCCCCTGCCCCTGGCAGGGGGTGGGATTGGATGGGCTTTGAGGTCCCTTCCCACCCAAAACATTCCATGATTCTGTGATTACCACACCTGGCCCCTGGCTCCATCCACCAAGGATGCCCACATCCACTGTGATCACTGTCAGAACGCAAGGAACAGACACATTACCTGCCCCAAAGGCGCCATGAACAGAGACAAGGTAATCTGGAGACCAGGAACTCGTTCTCAGAGTCACTTCCTTAGCAGTGCAGATCCATGGCTCTTTGATAATGGAAAAGGAGGTGAATCTTCTGCTTGACTCCACACTGGTGACTCATCCCAGCTGCCACTCTGGGTTTGATCTGTTCAGGCTCTGCATTTGTACATATCAGATTATCTGGGTTAAGTGCAGCTTTGCTTTCGCCCTTTATCTGTCTGCTCTGAAGCTGTTTAACATGATCTGCCTGTTTTTATGCCAGCTCAGTATCAAGGAGTCCTAGGCACTGACTGGCACTGAGCACTCAGCTGATTTTTTCTGTAGTGACCACAGGCTCGGTCACTCAACTCACAGGTCCCTAATCCAATTCCCACCCCCTGCTGTGCTGACAGAATTGGAAAAGTCTCTTCAGTGGCTGCACGAGTCATCCCCCTCCAGTTCTTCACAGTGACTTTTTATTGTAAAGAACTGTGGAGAAATCCCACATTATTCTAACAAGCAGAACCGACATCTGAATGGAACTCTGGGAGCGGGAAAGGAATGTGGTCTTGCACAATTTCACTGTTAGAAGTTGTTTGCTTTTTTAAAGAAATCTGCCTTCCATTAATGGGGCTGATGGGGAATAATCTGCGAAGAATCAATATTATATTTATTCAGCAGCACTGTTTGGGTACCAGGGCATGAAGTTGCTGTGAGGGTTTGCTGTTTTTTTCTTTACCAGTGTTCAGCCCTGATGACCATCCTTTCCTTCTGGGGAAAAACCCAGGAGTGACCTAAGGAAGGAAGGTCCCTGGGGTCAGGTCACCTGGCCTTAACGTCTGACCACACTGGAGAGTCCCCAGTGCAGACGGGGAATTCAGAAGGTCTAAGATGGCCTGATTAAGAGAAAATGCAGACCTGCTTGGCTGGGCCAGTTAATGCTCCCCCACAGGAACAAAAGGATATCCAGAGCCAGAGCTCATCCCTCCACTGGCAGAGTCTCTATCTTCAATAGTCACGGGAGTCCCATTTTAATCTCTAGCCCAGACTCGTCGCAGTCTGTAACTTCCTTGTGAGGGGACAAGGTGCAGACACTGATCTCGTCTCTGTGGTCACCAGTGGCAGGATCCAAGGGAATGGCCTGAAGTTGTGTCAGGGGAGGGTTAGGTTGGACAGCACAAAAAGGTTCTTCACCCGGAGGGTGGCTGGGCACTGGAACAGGCTCCCCAGGGCAGTGGTCACAGCACCAAGCCTGACAGAGTTCAAGAAGTGCTTGGACAGTGCTCTTTGGCACATGGTGTGAGTCTGGGGGATGGTCCTGTGCAGTGTCAGGAGTTGGACTCGATGATCCTTGAGGGTCCCTTCCGACTCAGCTCACGCTGTGATTCCGTGATTCACACAAACTAGTACTGCAGTGTGCAGAGAAGGCGGACGACTTTGTGGTCAGGTGCACTGTGTGTCTCCTCTGTCCTCCCTGAAGAGAAAGAGCCTCACTGCACGGCGCGTCCTGATTTACAGAGTTGGTTTAAGGTTATTAAATAGGTGAGAACTCAGCGCAGCTGCAGGTAAGTGGTTCCTGCAGGCAGAGAACCGCACCTCCGTACTGGGGTGCACAGCACGGGCCCTCAGCCGGTCCCGGAGCTCCCGGGAGCCGCTTAAATCTGCCCGCCCCAGGCTGCTCCTCCCGGGCCGCGCTCGCCCCTTCCCGGCCCGGCCGCGCCCCGGCCGCGCCCGGCAGCGCCGCGTCCGCGCGTCACCGGGAGCGTCACGTGACGGCGTCACCGGGAGCGTCACCGGGAGCGTCACGTGACGGCCTCACCTGACCGGGCCGCGCCCCCGCAGTTCCGGGCGCGTCGCCGTCGGTGCCGCCCGCTCCGGCTCCCGCTCCAGGCCCGGCCCGGCCCGGCCAGTCCGCCTGTTCCTGCACAACCAGCGCCCCTGCCCGCTGCCAGACCCGCAGGTCCTCCTTGTTCATCACACGCGGCCGCTGCCCGCGCAGCCCTCCGGCCCCTCCGAACGGCGCCCCTGCCGTTCAGGGAGCGGCAGCTCTTCCTAATGCAGGATCATCCACCAGTTTGGTTAACAGACATGGATTCGTGCATCCAGACCAGGAAGGCATTAAAGAGCTGGGCCTGAAATGGGCCCCGGGGCGGTGAGGGCCGTGGGCCTGGCATCACCCCGCGCACTGCGCTCCCGGGCCCGGCCCGTCAGGCCGCTGCTGGCTCCGTGCCGGGTGCGTGGTCCCGAGGGTCCTGGCAATTAAAAAACCCATCTACTGGCTTCCCTCAGCCCCGCTGCTGGGTGACCTCGTCACAGGAGGGATCGGAAGTGGTGACAGCAGGTTGGGCAGGATTCCCCTCTGCCCGGAGAAGCTGTGGCTGCCCCCTCCCTACGAGTGTTCAAGGCCAGGCTGGACAGGCCTTGGAGCACCCTGGTCTAGTGAAGGGTGTCCCTGCCTATGGGAAGGGCTGGGACTGGGTGGTTTATAAGGTTCCTCCAACCCAAACCATTCCATGATTCCATGAACCCATTCTGGGAAATGTCACCCATTCCTGTCCCATTGCTCCCGAAAAAAGATTCTGCGGTTTTTAGGCTGCTTTGGCCAGCTAATGACTGCCCAGTCCTTTAATTTGGTTAATAAGATGCTCCTTTCCTGTGGTTATGATATGGATAAATTCATAATACTTGGGAATTGCTGAGATGACAACAATACGGGGAAGCATCTATTTAGGAATGTCTGTTCATTGCCATGCCTGTGCCCTGGGAACATCACTACCCACTAAAGACCTTCTAAAACTCTTGTTTCTGTTTGGTTGTTGGTTTTTTTGTCTTCCAAAACAAGCAAAATTCGATAACTTTAACTCCTGTAAATGTTGTTTCTTCCATGGAAAATGGCTGGAGGTGTTTGCTTGTTCCTTCCTGTCCTCAGAGAGTGGAAAAATGAGTAATACGAAAAAAGACTGTGGAGTTGTGCCAGCCCACACTTATTTGTGATAGCCTCAGGTAGGGACCCCAGGTGGCACTTTGGCTGCACTGATGAGTAAATCCTTCTCAGCTGGATCTCCTGGAGTGCAGGAATTGCTCATACAGCAAAAACTGAGGGAATGAAGCAGCCGGGAGTCTTTTAAGATCTAGAACTTTTCTCCAGTGTCTGTTCTAAATTTACTGATGTTGTTTTTGAAAAGTGGAGATCCGCTGGGAAAGGCTCAGTCAGTATCAAAGGAGCCTGTGTGCTCCATCTATTTCCATCCCCACTGGCTGGGGTGAGAGTGAGGAACCACTTTGTAATTAAACTTAAGAAATGTCTTCTGCCAGCAGGGCTGGGACTGTCTTTGTGGACAGTTCAGGTGTCACCAGGTGAGATGGGTGTCTCCTACCACTGTCTAGAGTAATTTGCAATCATTGAATCATGGAATCATGATTCTCTGATTCTCTGACTATCCCAGGATCCGAGGGTGGTGTCTTGTCTCAGCTCCCTCACCACTTCAGCTGTATTCATAGTGTTTACTCTGAGGATGGGGAAGCAGTGAAGTTACAGTCAATGTCAATTCATGTTTAGGTGGAGTTGGAGTGATTTTAGTCGCACATGTAAAGCGTGTGCAGGTTTTGCTTCATTAGTGTGTCTGAGGGCATGAAAGGTAATACGTATTTGGAGTTGAGTTAATGAAGGAAGAGTCAGCTCCCGGTGGGTCATTCACAGAATTGTGGAACCTTAGAATGGTTTCGGTTGAAGGGACCATCAAGACCATTCAGTCCCACCCCTGCCATGGGCAGTGACAACCTGGCCTTGAACTCTTCCAGAGATGAGGCAGCCACAGCTCTGGGCACCCTGTGCCAGGGTCTCACCACCCTCACAGGGAATAATTTCTTCCTTATATCCCATCTAACCCTGCCCTCTGGCAGTGGGAAGCCATTCCCCTTGTCCTGCGCTCCAGTCCCATGTTCAAACAAGGAGAGGTGCCTGAAGGGGCTCCAAGAGAGCTGGAGAAGAACTCTGGACTAGGGCGTGTGATGTGATGATTATGTGATCTGTCTTAGAAGAAACGCCAGTAATGAATCAAACACTTGTTTGATTCTCTCATACAGGGGCTGAGGCTGAGCAAACCTGAGCAGGACATCAGACAGCGCTGGATGCTGAATGAGGAACTGCCAGACATGGAGGTACCAGGGTGAGAAGGTGAGAAAAGCTCAGATAGTGCTGGTAGGAGTGGCTGGATTCCAGGGCTAGTTCAGGAGAAACCCTGTGAGGGAGGGATGCTGCAGATAACCCCAGTTCTGGAGACCTTGTGGTGCAGAACAGGACAAAAGTCCTCAGGTCACCGTGTAAGTGACACCATGTAGGGGCAGGTGAGCAGGGAACCCAGCCAGAAGGACAATATTTAGTTATGAATGAAGCAAAACTGGGACTAAAGGGGAGGGTGTAATTAAAGGCTGATTGTTTTTCTGGGAGAAGATCAAAATGAAGGAAAGGAGGGATGAGCAGAGAAAAGGAGGGTCAAGAAATGGTAAAGAGGATCAGAAGATACACAAATGGTGTAATGAGGGCATTTCAGGGTACCCATCAGGCAGCCCCGCCATTGGTCAGTGGAGCCTGGAGCAGGACAATGGACCCAACCTCTTTTTCTGACTTACAATGTGTATTGAGCCTGGGTTTGCACTGGGAGGACTTGGAAAGCATGGGCAGGACATAACCCCGGAGTGGATCAATGGATGGATCAATGGACAGAGCATTCTGGTATCACCATATCCGTGCCCACTCCAGGCCTGTTGACACTCACCTAGAATCGTAGAATGCTTTGGGTTTGAAGGGCCCCCCAACATCATCTAGTTCCATCTTCCTAATACCCTTAGAAAACCCTGCCAGGATGAAATGCCATAGAAATAGTATCCCGCAGTAAATTGTTCTGTCATGGAAGTGCTCAGTATCCCTTCTGCCCATGCCAGACTCAAACAGATGTTTTCATTGAGCACAGTGCTTCCTTCTGCTTTTTTGCCTGAGTTTTCCTGAATAAACCCCGTTAGAACATCTTCTTTTGGTGAGCAGTGTCTTGTGCTGACATTGGTAAAGTCCTGCCTGCCAGCATACTGCTTCATACTCCTGGTGGGTTATGGCCATTGTTCCTCAGGCTCTGGTGCCTCACAGAATTCATCTGCCAAAAGCAGGTGGCAATGACAGCACCGTGTGCCCCTGCCACATCCTCTGGGAGAGGGAGGGAGGAGGAGAGAATGGGAGGGAGCAGCTGCCAGAGCAGGAGTGCAGTGTGGGGTTGCAATAGAACTCCGAATTTATCCTCATTGCAGCTGTCTTCTATGGAATACAGAATTCTAGTTTCTGCATGGAGGGATGTGATCAGGATGTGCTGCTGGAGATGCTGGAGACAAAATCCATTGGAATACAGTGAGTTTGGAGTAATTTTATCTGTGTATGTTGAGAAGCTGTTACAATATTGCTGATATGGAGGAGACCACTGGGATGGCTGAAAAAGAAATCTCTGCGAGCCTGCCTTCCCAGCAGCTGCAGTAAGGGAGGCTGTGTGCCATGGGAGAAGAGGTGAGGGAAAAGGTCTCTCATTTTTAAGAGTAATTGTTCCATTATTGATTCCTTATACACACGAACTTTGAGGCAAGATTACACGTTCCAGTGGGAAATGGGCACAGGCTGTCTGGGAGGTTCCATCCATTGTTGCAGCCTGATGTGTTGCTGATTATGCCTCAGGTAAAATACAGATGTCAATTTTCTGAACACTTATTTATAGCCTGCTTTCACTTCAGAGTGAAATAGGTTGATTTCAGTAACACTTTAATTACACTCTTTGGTACAAGGTGTGAAATTGGTTTGTGCTTTGGTCACTCTGTGGTGTAAAAGGAAAAGCAGAGGAAAACTAATAAGAGGGGAATGAGGTTCAGGTGGGGCAGGTAGTGTTGTGTTGCAGAAAACAAGGAATTGGCCCGTCATGGTGGGGAGGGGATGTTTGCTCTGTCCTTGCAGGAGGGGCTGTGGGATGTTGGGTCTCCTCTGTCAGGAAGGCTCTCTGGGGGCTGGTACAGATTTTGGAACAGGCTTTAGGCTGTTTAGGTGTGTGGTTCATTTCTTGTAGCAGGATAGTACCTGCTCTTTGTCCAGGTACAGTCAGGGGCTGTTACCCATCTGCAGCTTTCCTGTGGCATCAAGATGTGATGCACCAGGACATCCTGGAGGCCACTGAGGTGGCTTTGCCCAAGGCCCTAAGATGGGCAAACCAAACTCCTGTGGTGGTGGCAGCGGTAGCTGTGGCATGGGGAGGTCTTGCAGTGCTCTGGCTTTGGGGTCTTCCACTGCTGCATGTGCGTCACTAATGGTGACTGTAAGCACAGAATCAACAAAAACTACATGTGGCAGCAGCAAAAGTGGCACTGAGTTACAACCACAGCTTCATCTCCTCCACCCATTTGTCTCCAGAAGCAGCTGGTGGGCAAGGCTGGAAACCAACCTTCTCCAACATGCAGTTATCCCAGGTGTTCCAAGGGCCAGGTTTCTCAGAGCTGAGGAACAGGTAAATTTGTTGTGGTTTGCAGCTTCCATGAGAGCCCCTCCTCTCTGTCGGCAGACAGTCCTTGAAGAGAATCCTACAGGTATTCCTGCCTGCTGTTACAGATGGAGGGAAATGCAGGGAAGGAACACGACAATGCCACCCCTCACCTTAGGTACCAGTGCCAGACAGGATTGGCTCCTGAAACCAAGAAAACCTGCATTTAGCAGGATCTGAGGGGTGGGCTGTGCAGGTTCACACTGGGAGTTGTGTCCAGATATGACATTCTGTGACATTCCTACCCCTCCACCTCCCAGAGCAGGTCTGTGAGCTGCTGCTACACAAGGCAGTCAGCTGCAAGTGTTTCTTGCAAACCTTCCAGCCCAGCCAGCTCTGCTCTGGTCTTTGCCAGTGCAACCCTGGAGAACTTTGCATTCTCCCTATATATTGAACTGGGTTATTTCTGTCCCTATTTATATAAAAATCATAGAATTATAGCATTGTTGGGGTTGGAAGGGGTGTAAAGACCATCTAGTTCCAACCCTACATGAATAATCCCTAAATAAATATCCCTAAATAAAACCCCTAAATAAACAATTTCCATTGATGATGGTTCTGTGTTTACTTTAGTCTGAAGGGGTAACTGCTTCCCATTGCCCAATCAGGGCTCAGTTGTGGTGGGCAAATTATACACACTAGGAGAGAAACCTGGTGGTAAACCTGGCCCAAGGAAACTAAGTGGGGAAAAAAGAGATACATTAAACCCAGGAAAGGACCCATGTACAGAGCCTGTGTGAGGCTTGCAGTTCAGACTCCTGAAGCCTCATGGTGACCCAGGACAAGGCTGTTCCTGAGGTACCACATGGCACAGCCAAGGCCCCTTTTCCAGCTGTACCTGACACACAGGTGGAAGAATGAGGCTGAGGTCTGGCACTACCCTGGCTCTAGGAAAAGGAAATCCACCCTCTCTTTTCTGAGACTGCTCCTCTTTCCCTGGGCTGGCACAGCGTTGTGCCCATCCATTGAACCAGACTAAAGAAAACCTGGTTGAGCTACAGGAAATGGGGTTGGTTTTTACCAGTCAAACTATTTTAAAAAACTTTTAATAATGTAGACAAAATAGTGTTGGGGTTTTTTTGTTTTTTTTTTTTTTAAACAGAGCCAAGTAAGGAAAGCCGAGAGACTGAACATCTTGCTGGTATCACTGTGTTTCATATTGGGTTTTTCTCCCATCCCTGAATGCTGATATTTTCACAGCTGGCAGTAATTTGGGTGTGCATTAATTTCTGCTCCCAAAAGCAGGAAAACCAGGAACATCTTTGCTGGATTATGCGGTGAGTAACAACCACCACCAAAGCGTGGACGCTGAAATTGCAGACTCCACACAGGGCAAACCACTGTGACTAAAGGCTCTAAAATGTAAAGTAAACTTTATTGTCCTTGAACCACAAAATAGATTTCTTTGGTTGTACAAATTTCACTAGTTACAGTCTTGATGCGCTAATTTTCCCTCGGAGTCTCTTGGGAGAGAACGGGAGAGAATCCAGAGCCTGGCACCAGGTACCGCACAGGGAAAGGAGAGAAGAATCACAAGTTAGTCACCAAAACCCAGCCAGGATTGTTTCCAAAACTGCTGTTGTTAAAAAGCAAATGCTAAAATTAGATTTAAAAAGGAAAAGCTCGAATTGCTGATGATGGAAGCAGCTGCAGCTGCAGTGTGAGATTATCAGAGTTCCCCCTTCACAAGTCTGTAAAATCAAAACATACAGAGTCAGTTAAAATGATCCGCTGGATTTTGGCATGAAAGGAGAGGCTCAACTAAAAAACTGCACCCAAAAAACTGCATCCAGCTCTTTCCTTCAGCAAATGTACAAGCAGATGTGCCTGTCACTGCCCAGCCACCGTGAGGCTCAAGGTCCAACCCTGCTCTTACTGGGGAGTCAGAGAGCACCAATGGAGAGGGAATGGGATTGTGCCGAGCTTGGACCTTCCTCACGGTTACAGGCAGTGAAAAAAAAAAGAAAAGGGCTGTTCCCCCTCACTAGTGGCAGCAGAGGCTGATGGCAGAGCTGGGAGCAGCAGCTGTGACCCCCACATGTGCAGAGCTCACATGATACAGAACCTGCTCACAGCCCTTGTCCCACATGTGGAAACCAGGACTCACACCCAGGGCTCACACCCCCACTCCTGTTTCATTTTCCTTTTTCCCTCTTGCATGGGCAAACGTGCATTTTCCCCATCCTCCACGGAAAGGGGCCTGAAGCCAAAGAGCTGGCAAAGTGGAACTGTGTAGTTATTGCAAGGCACAGGCCAGCCCCGTCCTGCTCCCGGTGCTCCCTGCTGGCCCCACGCCAGGCACCCCGTGACGCCCCGCTCCACCTCACAGCCGGCCGGGGACACTGCGGACTCCCCGCCAGCGCCTCCCTCCTGCGTGTAAGGTCCTGTCACTCCCAGCCTGACCCCAGCAACGCCACATTCTACCCATCCCCAGTTCCTGAACTCTACCCACTAAGGTACCTGCTGTCACCTCCCACCTCTGCCACCGTGTCCTACCCCAGTTATCCTGCTCCCCACTGCTGTCACACACCCCCTACACCCCGCTATGGCTGTCGGCTCCGTCCCGTTCCTGCCCCAGCTGACCAGTTCGGCCCCAGTGCTACAGGAGACAGACTCCCCTGACATCTGTGTGCTCGTGGAGAGGCTCACACCACGTGTGACAAAGGGGGACGTGACCATCCAGCGAGGGACCTGTCCCCAGGACAGCACAAAGTCCCAGCAGGAGCAGTGTCCCCCCAGGACAGAGGCACAGAACTGGCACAGAGCTGGCTCTGTTTTCCTTGAGCACAGTGTCAGTGGCAGAGGGAGGCACTTTGCTGGAATTCTGGTGGGGTTTTTCCTCTTTTTTTCTTCTTTTTGCCTCCAAGCTTCCCATTCCCAAACACTCCCAAAGGGAAGTGAGGTGACACAGTGCGGGAGGTGGGAGGAGATGCTTTTTGGCAAGACTGGAAATTAAACAGGAGTAAAGGCAGGCTGGACCTTCCTCCTGATTCCCACCAGAGGAGAAGCTCCTTTTAACCACTACAAAACCCAAGTTGAGGCAGTAACAGCTGGAGCCCAACACACTCTCACACTCCTACATTCTCCCTGTCCTACCCTTCCCCACACACAATATTTACAGGCTAACGAGCTGCCCACTGCCCTGGCCACCCTTCCTCTCCATCTGCCAGCAGTCAGTCCAGTGTTGTCCCAATTTTGGGATGTGCCCCAGTGCACTGTTGGGTGAGAAACGAGGGCAGTTCACAGCCTCAGAGGAGTCAGTTGGCCACAGAGCTCACGGGAAGCTCCGGTCCCATCCAGAGTCCGTAGGCAGGGTGGCAGCCTGGTGCTGTCCCTGGAGCACAGGAAGCTCGAGGGCTGTGCCAGGCCAGTCCATTGCCCAGGTGTGTCGGGTCACCTATGTGGGGACAGCGGTCTCCAAACTGCGCCGGCTGTGTCGGAGCTTCCGCTTGCTGCTGTACAGGGCCATGTCCTCCAGAGCTGAGGGAGCTGCTGCCGATGGATCCCGTGTTCCTAATGCATCCTCTTCCTCTGGCTGCCTGTCCTGCTCCCGGGGAACTGCAACGGCAAGAGATGTTTGGGTCTGAAGATGAAACACTGGGTTAAGTTAGGTAAGATACTGAGAAGAAATCCTTCCCTGTGAAGGAGGCGAGGCCCTGGCACAGGTTGCCCAGAGAAGCTGTGGCTTGCAGCATCCCGGTCTGATGGAAGGTGTCCCTGCTCAGGGCAGGGGGTGGGACTGGGTGATCCGGAAAGTCCCTTCCTTGCCAAACCACTCTGTGATTCTGTCAGCACACAGCTGGCACAGTTAATGCAGATGTTAAGGCTGTCACAGGATGACAGAATGGTTTGTGTGGGAAAGAACCTTAGAGCTCATCTCACTCCACCCCCTGCCACAGGCAGGGACACCTTCCACTAGATCAGGTTGCTCCAAGTCCTGTCCAATCTGGCCTTGAACACTTCCAGGGAGTGTTCCAGGGTATTCCCAGGCACTACATTTGGGACAGCACTGGTCTCAGTGACTCACAGGAACCCCACGCCCAGAACTTTCTGGTGACCTGTAGCTCATGTAGTGACCACAGTGGATCCTGGGAAGGAAGTGCCACGAGTGAGAAGACACCTGCCTGTAACACCCATCATTCACTGAACACGACTGGAAGTGCCAAGCCGTATGAAAAATCAGGTGTCCTGAAATGCTTCTGCTCTCCAGACCCTGGAGCCACCCTGACCCAGCTCGGGGGGGGCTGAGGGGTCCCTCTGTCAGGGAGGGGGAGGAGCATCTTTGGTCACAGACTGGCCCAGCTGGTCAGGAGGGCTTTAAACTTCCTGGCACCACCGAGACACGGTGGGACAGCTCCTGTGCCTGAAGCGTTGGAATGGGAGGATCCAGGCCCTTAGGGAAGGACAGGCAGGGGCAATGGGGTGAGGGTCACCCTCTGTGTCCGTGCCCAGCTGGATGCAGGGAGCTGCACCCGAGAGGCCTGAGGAGCTGACCAGAGCTCCCAGGTCAGGACTGCAGGGACAGGTGACATTCCTGACCAGGAGGACTGAGGGGATGAGATCTCCACGGACAGATGGAAGCAGCCTCACATTCCCAAGCCTTGGTCCTCACGGGGGGGAAATTCAACCACCCCAGTATCTGTTGGCAATCCATGAGCTTCAAGTGCAAATGGGCTCCTGGGAAATCTCCCTAAAGCCTGTGGATGCAGCAGAGAACCTTGAACAAAGCAATCCATGAAGATCTGTCAGACAAAAGGCTCAGTCTGCTGAGCTGTGCCCAGTGTGCCACCCTCTGCTCCAGAGGCAGGCCTCTGGCAGTGGGAAGCCATCCCCCTTGTCCTGTCACTGCAGGCCCATGTGAAAAGTCCCTCTCCAGCTCTCCTGGAGCCCCTTTAGGCTCCCCGGAGCCTTCTCCTCTGTAGGCTGAACACTGGGGTTTGGAAGCAGGGGACTGATTCTCAGACAAGGCACACAGGTATAAAAGGAACATGAAGATAAAAATCCAGCCTGGGTGGGTGGGGGAGGAAATGCCATGGCTTAGAGAGAATTTAGTCCTTTTAGACCCTTAGGCCAAAGGAGCCCCCAAACATGCAGGTTTAGTGATCCCCACACAGCACACTAAGCTTTAAAAACCTTTTGATTGTACCCTGGGAAAAGCCACTGAAAACAAGCGGGGCAGCTTTGGTGGGCAGGAGAGCAGTTAAACCACAGGAAAAGGCAGGAAGGTGCTGCCACAGGACCCAGCAGCCAGGACTTGGACCTGGGTCAGTATCTTGCAGCTGAGGAGGAGGAGTGGTGAAGGCTGTATCAGGAGAGACTGCTGATGCCACCAGGCTGCATCAGGGAGTCAAATGAAGCTCAATTATAACAAAGTACACCATGATCCATACAGTTGAGGGGTAAAATGACGTGGAAGGGGAAATTTACTGCAAATGTGAATAGATTCAGGAAACAAAGAACTCTAAAATCAAAGCCTCAGTCTTAGAAAGTGCAAACCCACTGATGGCTGCAGCCTGGAGCAATTCTGGAAGGAACTACTTCCTGCATTTCTTCTTTTATGTCCTTTTCTGGCACTCCCAGTGGCTCCCATCAGACCCAGATCAGCCAGAACCTTGTGCTGACTCACTAAGTTCATTTTTAGAGTACTGGATGATGTTTAAGCTCAATAAAAGGAACAGAATCCCATCTGCATAAAAGAAATGCACCATCCTTAAATGAGATGATGGTACTGTAGGCACTGGCAGAGATTTCTGTAGACACTGGCAAGTTCCCAGCAATCCCATTTCACTTTGAGGTTTAGGTATTGGAAAAGATGGGAGAACACAATTCAGAACATCCTCTCCTCCTGCACAAAGGTACCACAGCTACGTTTGAGCCTGCAGGCAGTCCTGGTCCCCTCCTCTACCTTAGAAACTGATGAAATAAAAAAGGTTCAGATGAGTGTGGGAATTATTCCTACAAAGAGGAGCCAGGATTTGTCAGCCTGGAAGGAAGGGAACTGCTGCTGTATTGGCCAACATGACTGGCACAGACAGAGCAAGTGAGACACGGTCACTGCACCCCAGAAGACACAAGGGAGGTATCAAGAAGCAATTAAAGTAAATAAAATGCCTCATTATGGAACTTGATATCACAATGCTCCATGGAAGATTAAGAACACCTGGACAGTTTTATAGAGGCTCATTCCATTGCTGATGCAGACACAACACCTGGCTCAAGACATGCCCACACAATAGGTGAGCCCAGAAAATTGAGAATATCCATCTACACAAGCTCATTTTCCCTGTTTCTTATGGTCTTATGCCAAGAACCAACTTCCAGCCAAACAGGATCCTGGTGTATCCTGAACCAGGACAGGCCTCACTTACATGCTTCCCATCCTGAGAGAAAACAGGAAATACTGGAGGAAAGCTCAGGCATTGCCACTGGTGTGAATCCAGATTCCAGTTTTGTGAAACACTGGCATTTTGGTGGGAAAGAACCTGTGAAATGTAAGTCTGAAGAAGAAAAGGATGGATGTAAGTCTTTGGAGTAGTGATGTGGCTGGAAAGGCTGGACAGGGATAAATTAAAGCCACAAGAGGGCAGAGAGAATACATCTGGTTCCTGAGTGTAAGAGCTGCGGGGTCCTAGGCAAAGTTCATTATCTGACAGCAATTAGGCCAGGCCAGGATGAGGAGGCACCATTCCTGGGGAAGCTGCTGCAGACACCAGACAGCCCAGGTGGGCAAAGACCACGGGGACAAAAGCAGCTTCTCACATCCCATGAGCAGGGTTCCAGTAACAGGAGCAACACAGTCATCGGGGGAATTTCTGGAACCTGAGGGTTACAGGACTGGGAAGCAAAACACTGTCTCCAGGTGATCTGGAAAAGTTATGCCATAACACGAGGACATGGCATGGTTCCGCCCTGAAAATGCTCCTCTGCAGTTCAGTAACTCCATGGCCTCATGGAAACCTTGGAATAAAGGGTTTTAAATACATTTAAGAGATGATGACCACGAAGTCAGAGCAGAGAATGGAGGGAACTGTTTCTGCATGGACAGGTGGAC
Source organism: Edolisoma coerulescens (assembly GCA_013397115.1). Taxonomy (NCBI): domain Eukaryota; kingdom Metazoa; phylum Chordata; class Aves; order Passeriformes; family Campephagidae; genus Edolisoma; species Edolisoma coerulescens. Next base: position 134,522 of record VWZW01006785.1, on the reverse strand, counting down.
AAGGGTGTGCTGGGAGGAGTGAGATGCCAACACTTTCCTGCAGTTGGATATTCTCAGAGTTCCTGATATAATAGTTTGCTAGCACAAAGTTTAAGAACTGCTTTGAGTCAAAAAGCCATAATTCCATGATCCAGGACAACTCTGATTATGTTGGCTGGAATGCTGCACTGCCTGGAAGAGTGAGATGGGATGGGGGGATCTAAAAAAGCCAAGAGAGCTTGGTCCCATGCCAGGAGAGCTTACTTGCATCCTCACCTGCCACCCTTTCCAGATGATGTGGGAGAACCTTCTTAACCCTAACCCTCACCCTTCCCTGACCTCTCTGTTCCCTGCACTGACTGAACAAACAACCTCAAGAGAATAACCCAGAGCTTAGAGGATGACTCTGAGGGATGAAGAACAGATACTGTCCTCAGGAAAGTAAGATTTTGTGGAGTGCTACAGCAGAACCTCCTTCTGGAAACAGCTCAGCCATGGATCGGCTGTCTGTGATGCAGCCTGTACTCAGAGGAATTTGTCAAGATAAAAGGAACTGGATTTTTTTTGTCAAATAAAGGGGGGAACACGCAAAACGGGTAAAAGCAAACCAGCACCAACTGTTGGAGGCAACAGGAGAGCTCCTACAGAGCAGGCAGGCTCTGCAGGGCTCCACAGTGCTGCTACAGCCACAGGAACAAACTGGGGGAGTCTCAGCTGTCTGTCACAGCTGGGGACAGGCAGACACACTCAGCTGGGCAGCCCCGAGATCCAGCTGCAGACCTTGAATTCCTGCTGATTGAGCTGACCAAGCCCGCAGACCCATGAGTGTGACTCGGAGCCATCCGGGTACTGGAGCACCAACTGCTCCAAGTCTGCACCAGGATGAATTTACCTGCATGATTCCCTGTTCCAGCTGAAGGGGCACAAGACAGCCCCTGAATGATGGACATCACGCACCTGCAGCAGGTGACAGAGGCCAGAACTTCCCTGCTACACCCCATTACCACTCTACTCCAGGACACAAAACTGGAGAAAACCAGGCATGCTTGCAACACACCACACTGGGAAGATTAGTCATCACTGAAGCACAATGCAAATATCCTACCCAAAATGAACGTGGTGAGCGCGGAGTTTTCATTCTAGAACAGACAAAACGTGACATTGTTTCAAGCAACAGAAGGTGAAGTCCTCAGGGTGGTTCCACAAGTAAAGGGGAACCCTCCAGACCCACGGCAGGGAGCGAGTGGTACAGCAAGGACTCATTTGGCCTGGCCTTACCTGAGTTATTTCGGTCATCGACGAATCTGAGGTCATCAGCTGCATCAGGCGACTGGAAGAGAACAGCAAATGTGATCATCCACACCTGGCACACTTATGCCCAGCAATTCCCCACCTGCAGAGAACCTGCTGCCCTCACAGGCACTGGCATTGCCGGGACTCCAGCACCAACCCCTCGTGCTCGAGTCAGGCATCCACTGCCTGACCCGTGTGGAGGAAGGAGAGGAAGTAACACAAAAGGCAGAAAGTGTGAAGAGTGAAGAAAAAGGCTTTAAGCTGAAAGAGGGGAGATTTATATTGGATATGAGAGAGAAATCCTTCCCTGTGAGTGGGGAGGCCCTGGCACAGGGTGCCAGAGAAGCTGTGGCTGCCCCATCCCTGGCAGTATCCAAGGCCAGGTTGGATGGGGCTTGGAGTAACCTGGGACAGTGGAAGGTGTCCCTGCCCATGCAGGGGTGGAATGAGATGAGCTTTAAGGCCCCTCCAAACCCAAAACATCCCGGGATTCTATGAACTACTGCACTGCTGAGAGAGGCCCACAGACACTGCCTGAGGATTTGGGGTGCAGCCTCCTTTGGAGGCACCTTCTCAGCTGTATGAAGACCCAGTGCTGCACCTGGGGAGATTTGGGTGGTCTGGAGCTGCCAGAGGGCTCAAGCAGCCAGTCCCCCAACTCGCCTGGAACAGAGCCTGGAGAGGGGCACATCCCAAAGGAAGGCACATCCCAAGAAAACAATGAATGACTTCCAAGGGCAGAGCAGTACCACAAGCGACAGGTGTCAGGGAAGAACAGACATCAAACAATGTAAAACTGCCCGAGAACCCTCAAACCACAGCTCTGCCACAGCCAGCCTGCCTTTGGAATGAACGCCCTGGGCCAGGACCTCTGTGTCCCCACAGGGAGGTGAAGCCCAGCGTGGCAGTGCTTGCTGCCTCTCCATGGGTATCTGCTTCACGGTCTGTGCATGGAACTAAAAAACCCACCCCAAACCATTCAGACACAGGGTACCTGCTCAGGTCAGCTGTCACAAATCCATCAGTGACTGACTGACCCAGGCAGTGACAGCTCCCAGCCCTACAAGATTGGTTCCAGTGGCCCCAGAGCAGGGGACAGGGGTCAGGATCACCTCCGGAGCTGGGATTCCAGGACAAAGCAGCTTAAAATAGGCCATTTCAGTAAGGAGAAGCACCTCACCACGGCATTCACCCTCAGAACCAGGTGTTTACTCCCCAGCTCACTGACAGCAGAACTACAACTTGAGAACTGGCACCCCAGCTGCTCCTCGGGAAGGACACCAGACACATCCCAGCTGGAAGCTCACATCTGCTCCAATTTGGCATTTGCTAGCCATCATTTCTGTAACTTTTTCTTCCCTTTTACTTCTCATCTTTCACTTAAAAATATTTCAGGAGCCATTCCAGTGAAGATGCAGTTGTTTTGTATCTGCAAAGCTTTTGTCATTCATTTTAAAACCATCTGGACCAACTTTTTTCCTAATTCCACTTGGCTGAAGCCTCCAATAAGCCCTCAGTTTTCAGCCCTCAGGTTTCAGCAAGACTGGTGTCACTGCCCCCACACAGGCACGGCCTCTGCAAAGGGGTTCCCCAAATCCCTCAGCCTCAGCTCTTCCACCAAACCAAGTCCTGACCTATGTAAAGGTGGCTCAGCATGCAGTTTATACCTGGATTTCGTAAACAGGTTTGGAGGAAGGAATAGCAGCAAATTCCCGGTAGTCAAACTTCTTTTCAGACATTGACTAGAAGGGACAGCAGAAGGGAAGAAACAGAAAAGAGAGAGTGAGGGGAGAGAAACGGACGGGGAAGCAGCAGCAAGCTGAGCAATCTAAGCAGAGATCACAGCAGAAGCAGAGGGACATCCTCAGGGAGAGGCAGCAGAGGCTGGGCAGAGCCTGGAACACCGGGCATCCCTGGGACACCGCCTTGGGGGCTCTTCTGCTGTCAGGACAGGGGTTTGGAGTCACAGAGGAAACATCATGTGCTCCAGTGAAATGCTAATGCACACCAAGGCAGGTAGGAAACCTATTCCTGGGGGGAAATTCATGGCAAGATTCCTGATACCTGGAGCACAGTCGGAATTTCAATCCAGAGCTGCATTATGGGGTGACCTGGCAGGACAAGGTTCCCTCTGTGCAGCTGCTCCAGCCCTGCTTTCCCTGGTCTGGTCTCACCAATTGTTACAGTTCTGTGCAACAATGACCCATGGCATTTACTCAGGGTTAGGGAAAGGAAAATGCTCATTGCAGCTGAAGGTCTGTGTTGTGCTGTTGAGGAAACATAGGGCCAAATTCCCTGAAGTGAAGTGAAAGGCTTTCAGAACTCAGGCAAAGGCTTTCTGAACCCAGGGAAAGGCCCTCTGAGCATGGTGAAAGCCTTTCTGAACAAGGAGGTAAAGAACCAAGGAAAGGACAACATAACAAAACAGGGAAACAGAAAGCAGATGTCACATGGGAGCTGCAATAAAGGGGGGTGCCTCTAGCCAGGAGTTTGGCCAAGTTCCACCCACTGACCCCCTCACCATTCCCTGCACCATGCAGCCAGGCCTGGCTCAAGGACTAAGTGGGGACCCGCGGCTCCCAGGCACAGCCGAGTAACCAGGGAATCCCAGGATTTAGGAAAGGTGAAAAAGCAAGCAGGAGGATGTCATACCAGCCTTCCCGGGGAGGTGACGTTCCTGGGGCTGCAGTCTGCAAGAGGTGACAGAAGAGCACAGTTAGTGACCAGCTGGCTGTGTGGCACTCAGCCCCCCGAGACAGCAGCATTCCAGTGTGGTGTCACCACGCTGAGGGCACACCCTGCCTTCTGCCCTCCCAACAAACACCTCCTTACTGCTTTTCAGGAAATCAGGATGCTGGTTGTGTTTCCACCCTGGCCCCCTGGAACCTCCCCTCTGCCTCAGGTGCCGTCACATGTTCTTCAGCTGAGGCCCATCCCCTATGCTGAGAGATGCCACATGCCCCCAAGGACCTCCCAGCCAGGCTGAAGGAGGGAATTGCTTCCCACAGCTCTGCTCCCGAGCAGGTTAAGCTCGAGGAGCCCTGCCTGTTTCCCCTGGAGGCAGCAGCAGCTGTTCCGTACCTTCCAGCGGCGTTGGAGACGGCGTCGGAGCGGGCGATGGCGACTCTGCCAGCTGCTCCAGCGTGCTGCGTTTCTTTCCCTCCTTGGACTTGGCAATAACCATTTGGGCTTTAAGAGCATCCTGTTCCAGTGATTTCATCCTGCCTCAGGAATAGGGTGGGGAGAAAAGCCATCAGTTACTGCCCTGTCGGCGAGGGGACGCGTGTGCCACCTGTGCGCAGCAGGGCAGTGCCAGAGCCCGCGGCCGAGCGCAGCTGGGTGGAACAAAGCCCCCGAGGGCCCCTGAGGCAGGCAGGAGGACAGCTGGGGTGGCTGCCATCCCAAAACACACACGTGATCACATGTGCCAAACAGACAGAGCCTGAAGCTAAGGATCAGCATGCTAAGAAGCTGTGGGCAGTCCCAGAGGTGCCACACGACAGGACAGTGACCCGAGCTGGGGACAGAACTGCAAGGATCACATGAGCAGGATCAGTCCTCAGGGGCTTTACTCTCCTCTGTGCTCAGTGTGTTGCACCTTAACCCTCCTCAGCCATCAGGAGATCATGAAAGGCCAGGCTGGATGGGACCCTGAGCAACCTGGTCTAGTGGGAGGTGTCCCTGCCCATGGCAGGGGGCTGGAACAAGATGATCTTTAAGGTGCCTTCAACCCCCTCTGGGATTCTGTGAAACAGCTGTGGAAAAGTGGGCCCAGCCCTCAGAGACATCTGTTCCTTTCTCCCCATCAGACAGCCCCAGCATCCCCCCTCGTTCTCTGGGCAATGGACACCAGGACCACTCCCACGTCCTCCTGCCCCAGGAGGCCCCAGACAGGAGCATGCAGCTGTGGGGAGGGGGCTGTGCACACCTGGATTGGCCTCCTGACCCAGGGATTCTTGAGGCGTGACTCTGCACTGGGCTAGACATCTGAGCTGGCCTGGCCCCAGGAGCAGGTGCCCACTGCCGGGACTGGTACAGCTTCCTGGCCAGATCCTGCTCGTACTGTTTAATACTGTCTTCAAGAGCTGAGGATCTGAGGAGGAGGAGCCAAGGAAGGAGGAGGAGAAGGAGGAGGAGGAAGAGGAAGAGGAAGAGATGATGGTGATGAACATTGCAGCAGACAAGCACAGGAAAAGAAAGAAACAGATACAGGAACATACCCTGGTGAGGGGAAATACGGGTCTGACACAGGCAGCCTTGGCTAAACTGGGTCCCAGATCTGATCCTGCCCAACCCTGGCCACTGCTGAGGCAGCAGGAACCCCTGGGGGCAAGCTGGGATTGTGCCCAGGAGCATCAGCCTCAGAGCCTCCACATCCACAGCTGCCTTCCCCCTGCGCTGGGAGGGGACCAGGAACAGCTTCAGACCCAGGGGAAAGGCTGTGAGGTAGGTGAAGAGTGAGTGTGAGACAGCCTGAGGGGTGTGGGGCACGGGTGGGCGTGTGCCACATGTGAGACAGCTCTCAGTGGACACTGGTCATGTGTCCATGCACCTCTGCTGGACCACGGGAAAAGGGGAATGGGCAAGCACGACACGCAGCTTTTGTCCTGGGGCACTCCTGAGGGTGAGCGTCTCCCTAAACCAGCGTGGGGGGAGGAAAACTGCCCAAATGCTCCCAGGCCCGGCCGGGCACCGGCCCCTCGCTGTGCACCAGAGCCTCTGAACCTCACTCTTCCCATGGTGCAGGGGCCTGGAGTGCAGGACAGGGGGGAATGGCTTCCTACTGCCAGAGGGCAGGGATGGATGAAATACCGAGAAAAAACCCTTCCCTGTGAGGGTGGGGAGCCCTGGCACAGGCTGCCCAGAGAAGCTGTGGCTGCCCCATCCCTGGAAGTGTCCAAGGCCAGGCTGGACGGGGCTTGGAGCACCCTGGGATAGTGGCAGCTGTCCTTGCCTGTGGCAGGGGGTGGAACCAGACGAGCTCTAAGGTCCCTTCCAACCCATCTATTCCATGATTCCATGACTCTGTTCCAGGCTGTGTTTGCCCAGAACACGTGTGTGACAGGGGTCTCTGTGTGTCTCAACACAGCACGAGGGGTGCCGGGGGGAAGGAAGGGGCATCACACATCCTGGCAGAGCACTGATGACACGGGGAGAACAAGGAAAGCCCAAGTAGGTGCAAACTGATGGGGTCACGAGTGACAGCACAGAGCAGAGAACTGGAAAGAAGCAGAAGACAGGAGATTAGAAAGGGAGGAACAAACCCAGCGGCACTTGGAGAGAACATGGGTTAGTGGGGCTGAGCCCCGGGTGTGGGGCAGTGCAGAATGTCCCCTGCAGCACAGGGGCCTCTGGAGACAGGACCTGATCACATCACTGTGCCCATTCCAGAGCCAGGGAAGAGGGACCCTGAGACCACTGTATCCTCCTGGCAGATCTGTGGCAGCAGGGAATAGTCCCTCCTTGTTTACAAAAAGGAGCACATTATGGTGACTGATTCCTGCCCAAAGCATCAGCCAGGCACTTCTCCAAGAACTGCACAAAAAGCTGTGCCTCGGCCCTGGAAGCAAAGTGGAGCTGAAGCCCTGGTCTGCCAAACTTAAACCCAGAAAGGCTGGACCTGACAGCTCAAGCAGCTTCTCCTTGACAGGTAATCCCTCCTCGGGAACGCTCTTCTTTTGCTGGCCTCATTTTCCATGGACAAAACACACTTAAAAGAGACTGAAGGTTTGGGATGAGAGATCTCTCTTCTGCCCACAGTGGACAAACCCACGGTGCTCCACACTCACTAACCCTCCTACAGTGTCATGTGAAACTTCTACTGTGCCCTGAGCAACTCCAGCCACACCCCAGCTGGGCCAAGACCATGGGCAGACAAACGGTAACATTACAGGAGCAAACCATATCACCACATCACCTAAAGCCATCCCCTCCCCTCCCAGCATTGTTCAGGTTTATCTGCTGGCAACGCCAAGTTCCTGGAAGAGCCGAGACTGGAGCTGCACACCTGGGACATCAGCAGGGTCCCTGCACGGACTCTGCTTCCAAAGGTCTGCAGGGACAACATCCTGTTTCTCCTTTGGACACCCATCTTAAACAAAGCTCCTGTTACAGCATTCCTTGGATACATCCGTGCTTAGGCATGGATCAGAGCTGACAGAGCTCAGAAAGCCTTCCCCATCATGTGAGGAACGAACCTGGGAAGAGGAGGCACGAGGGAGTGAAACCCTTGCATGTCTCACTGGGAAGGGATGGCAGATTGGGCACTACCCCTCTCCAATGTGGATTTCCAGGACAGGCCTGGCAGGAGGTCCAAAGACCAAGAATAAGTGTGTGCAGGATGTCTGACACCGTGGTGCTTGCACAGGGTCACACTGATGGCTGGTTTCAGCACTACTGCACACCGACAGCTTTTCCTGAGACAGAGATGTGGGGTTCCAGCCCTCTCCGAGCACCTGCAGCACAAGGAACTCGGTGCTCTCTCCAACCTCATAAGGAAGGACTTGGCAGAGCAAGGCAGTCCCTAAAGAGGCTCAAAGACAGCTGGAGGGAGATTTTGGACAAAGGCCTGGAGTGACAGCACAAGGGGAATGGCTTCCCACTGCCAGAGGGCAGGGATAGAGGGGATCTTGGGAAGAAATTCTTCCCTGTGAGGGTGGTGAGGCCCTGGCACAGAGTGCCCAGAGAAGCTGTGGCTGCCTCATCCCTGGATGTGTTCAAGGCCAGGTTAGACAGGGCTTGGAGCAACCCGGGATAGCGGAAAGTGTCCCTGCCCGTGACAGGGGGTGGGACTGGATGGTCTTCATGGTCCCTTCCCACCCGAACCATCCTGGGATTCTGTGAAGAACAATCTCAGAGAAAATGTGCTCAAAGCCCCAGAACATCTGCCCAGCTCTCACTGAGGGTCTGCTCTGCATTTCTCCATTCTTGGAGCCTCCCCAGGAGCAACAGCCCCGTGGATCATCCATGTTGAGTACAAACACGGGAATTGCTAAGTGCAATTACAGCTCACAGGGATCCCTCCAGTCTTATCTAAAACCCTGTTCCTCTCCAAGCCTCATCCAAACCCCAAGAGACAGCTGAGACTGTCCTTTGAATGTCTCCTACAGGAGTATCAGGAGAAGAAAAACTATCATTAGTTATAGGAGCAGCCTGACTAATTTTTGGAAGGAATTCTATGACACAGTAAACGCCTGGACTAGCTCCAAGTCTTTAGTTCTGAGTTAGGAAGTTTTCTTTCTTCCAGAACAGTATTCAGTCATAGCTGATGGAACAGCTCATGTGGGTAAGAATGGCCTCATCCTGCCAGTGTCGTGGCTGCAGCACAATTTCCAGCCCAGCAACACCGAAAATATGAAATTCCATTTTCTGTTTTGGATATGTGACCTTGCAGCTTCAGTAACACCATTTTACATGGGTTAGGAAGAAGGCAGAGGGAGGGAACACACCCAGCACAACACACAGCTGTGCTGAGGGAGGGAACACACCCAGCACAACACACAGCTGTGCTCGTGTTCACCGTGAGCTCCCCGTGTCCACGGCCCTGCAGGCACTGTGGGATCCTGGGCGCCCTCTCCCCTGGGTGCTGACAGAAGTGGACAAGCTCAGCCAAGCCACCAGAGCTTTGCACTGCTTGAACAGATCCTACACAACCTCCCTCAACATCTGCCTTTGAAAGGGTCCCCTGTCCCCTGGTTTTCCTCCCTTTAGGCCCCGGACACGCAGCAGCTCCCCTGCTCTGGCCCAGGAGCGGCGGAGCTCTGCCTCACCGTGCTGCCCTCCACATGGCCCGTTTCTCTGCCTCCAGAGCCCGGCGTTCCGCTGGAGACAGCTCCTTCTCCTGCCCGCTCAGCAGCTCCGGGCTCTGCATCCGCAGCCGCTCCTGGTGCCGCCGCTCGGCCTTGGCCGTCCGCACCGGCGCCGCGGGATCCGCCGTGCCCAGCGGCGACGGGCTCAGCCTGGCAGAGAGAGAAGCGGTCAGAGGGAGGCCGGCCAGGGCCACCACAGCTCCCCTGGCATGGAGTGGCAGCTCCAGTCCCCTGCTCAGCGCCGCATCCACGGCTGCCGCGGGGTGTGGGAGGACACAGAACACAGGCAAGCTCCTTGTAGGGAGTTTCTGGCTGGACGGGGCTTGGACCGACTGTCCTTGAGCAACCCCCAAATGGCAGGGGGTTGAACCAGATCGTCTTGAAGGTCTCTCCAACCCAACCCATCCTGGGATTCTATGAAGTTGGGTCTGATCAGTTTCCCTTCCTCCACCAAACCCCTCCTTTGCAGCCCCTGCCCCAGCTGCCCCACTCACCCCGACATGGAGTTGGTTCTCTGCTCAGACTTGATCCCCTCTTCCAGGGAATTCCTCTGTGAGCTGCTGTTCTCACTGAGCTCCAAGGGCCTGGAGGAAAAACCCCTGTGAGCTGCAGCACCACAGGCTGCACACCCAGCAAGGGGTGGGACAGGTCCACCCCCAGAAAGCAACACCTGGCTCAGGGTGAAGTCACACCCCTCCATGGCTTTGGTCAGCGGCTCGTCCACCACCGCTGTGAGTGTTCCTGTGGGGATCTCTAAATGTCCACACTGATATCAGAGCCCATTTCCTGCAGCAGGAGGTCAGCCAGCCACTCACACACACACACACACACACAAATTTTTCTAATGAAAATATTTGTTGGGCTTTCTTTTCCTCCGGATCTTACCCTTCAGTCCTGGGAACTTGGACCTCACACCTGGGTTTGTTAGATGTGGCACAGAGGGGTTGCAAACAGAGGAGCCCAAGAAAAGTTCACCTTGGAAACACCAGTCACCTGATCCTGATTTTATAACTTCATTAACAGATTAATCTGATCATTACAAGTTCTTCCACGAGATGGGCCACGGAGCTGCTCTGAGGGCTGGAGCCTGGCTGGGAGAGCTGGGGGTGTTCTGTTTATAGTGACACTCAGCCCTGATTTTTACTGCTCAAGTTTATTTTAATTAAATTTCAGTTTCTCTTCCAGCATGAGAAATATTTCAAGAAACACAGCTTCAGTCTCTTCCACTGCCTCCCCTGCATTCAAGCATAAATAAAAATCAACTGAAAGTAATCTGATGGATCCAGCCCTCCTGTTCTTCAGCATCCCACGTTTCAGTATGAAAACAGGAGGGATAAGTGGGACTTCCCAGAGAACCAAGGAGCTGCATATGAATGCTCTCCTCCTTGGAGCTGCCTCAGCACAGGAGGGGCAAGGAAAGTCTCAGGGCATCAGTATGTGAGAAGTTCCTCACCTGAGACTGGGCAGAAACAACAGAGAGAAATGAGACTCCACATGCCAGGGTGTGTTCTGCCACTCTGACTGAAAAGTGTTTGTGGAGAGGAGAATGTCTGTCCCAAAGACTTCAAAGACAGATAAGGACAGCTTCAGCTTTACTCCAGTGCATTCTTAATTTATCTGGAGCCCTTTGAGAACCCTTTTCTCATTCCTCAGTGCTATGCCCAAGAATTAGAAAAAAACCATCAAGGTAACCTGGAGGCCAAGTCCCAGAGAACAGGGAAACAAAAGCCTAAAAAAACCCCAAACCTGTTTCAGCATCACTTTATCATTCAGCTTATCTTGAATCATCTGTCTCTAAAAATCAACCTCTCTACACACCCTCGGGCACAGCTGAAGGAGCTGTTCCCTGACAAGAGCGAGCTGGAAAACTTGGCCTTTTCTATGCTGAAGAAGAAATCTTGCCCAGCCTGAGAATTCTTCCCTGAGAATTCCTGGGACACCTCTGACCTGAGTGGTGCAGGGCCGCCTGTGCTCCTGTCTTACCGAGCTGCTGGAGCCTGGATGCTCCTTCCATTCAGCCTCTCGACCTTGTACTCGACGCCCTCGATGATGATGCTGGACTGCACGGCCTCAGGCACCTGCCTCACCTCCTCATCCTCCTCGGCCTCCTCCTCCAGCAGAAGGGCTCGCTGCTGCTGCAGCTTGCGGGCTGTCAAGGGAGACAGGAGCCAGCTGACACCACAAAGCATTTGCTGAACCCCCAAGGATGGGACCTCTGGGCAGGTCCTTACCCTGAACCCCCAAGGAGGGGACCTCTGGGCAGGTCCTTATGCTCCTCATCCCTGCAAGTCTGGGCTGGTTTCTGTCCATTCCCTCTCCATGGACACCTTTATTCCTCCACACTTCCACTAATGCTTCAGATGAAACAAACTCTGCATCGTTTCCTCAGTCCCTCCTTCCTTATCCACCAAACTTCCATTCCTGGACACTCCAAGGACAGATTTCCAGCAGCTCCTCATGCCCAGTGTTCTCATTCTCAAACTGGAAACTGAGTACAGTCTCTTCTGCCCTTTTCCCAGAGGGAACAGCCCTGGGAGTCGGCATCTCCCCACTGGCCTTCTGGAGGAACGGAGGCCTGGGGTGCTGGCAATGGCCCCACACGTGGCAGGGGCCCTGGGAACCACGGTCACGAGTCACGAGAGGGTCAGAGTGCAGGTGGCTCTCTGAGGCAGCTGTCCTGCAGGTCCCCAGTCCCCAGGGGTGTTCCTCAGGGCTCAGGGCTGGGGCCAGGTCTGGGCAAGACTTTTATTAATACTTTTATCTGGCTGCGGGAGCCAAATGCAACAGTAGCACTTTGCTGATGATGCCAAACTGGGAGGTGCTGGTGACTCTCTCAAGGGCCATGAGGCCTCGCAGGAGGATCCAGACAGGCTGGAGCATTGGGCAACCATTAATGGCATGAAATTTAACCAGAGCAAATGCCAGGTTCCACAGCTGGGACAGCACAGTGCCAGCCCAGGTATGATCTGGAGAGGAGTGGCTGGAGAGTTCAGTAAAAACTCTTTTTTTCCACTTCACATTGTTCCTCATCACCTCCTAAAACAACTCTCAAGCAGGAGGAAGTTACATCAAAACTTACCTCCTACAGCAAACCTAAAGCAGCAGAGTGAGCACCGGGAGTCCGGGAGCTCTGCTGAGGGTGCAGCTGGCACAGACTCACTGCCTGCAGTGGCTCTGCAAACGTTGCTGAAGGGTTTTCCAGCTGCAGACAAGGGGCTGCTGCAGAGAGCCCAGAGGAGGGATGTGGGAACACTCCGAGGGCTGGAGCCCCTCTGCTCTGGAGACAGGCTGTGAGAGCTGGAATTGTTCAGCCAGGAGAAGAGGAGGCTGCAGGCAGAACTCATTGCAGGCTTTCAGTGCCTACAGGGGCTCCAAGAGCCCTGGAGAGGGGCTCTGAACAAAGGCTTGGAGTCACAGCACAAGGGGGAAGGGCCTCCCACTGCCAGAGGGCAGGGTTAGAGGGATCTTGGGAAGAAATTCTTCCCTGTGAGGGTCCTGGCACAGGGTGCCCAGAGCAGCTGTGGCTGCCCCATCCCTGGAAGTGTCCAAGGCCAGGATGGATGGGGCTTGGAGCACCCTGGTCTAATGCAAGGCAGCCTTGCCCATGGCACAAGGTAGGACTGAGTGGGCTTTAAAGTCCCTCCAACCCAAACCATTCTGTGGTTCCATGATACAGGACACCCTGAAACTACAGCACTTCCACCAACCCAGAAAGTATCAGTGGAGCATCCACAGAATTCTTCAACATTCACTTATTTTGAATCATTCCCAGGCCTTACAGTAACCACCCACGGGCTTCTGGAAGTGCTGCATTTCCACGGGAAAGGAATCACTAAACAGGACAAATTTCTGTGCACATATTCCTGTGTACCTTCCTCCTCTTTCATTTTCTTCAGGTCATCCTCCCCCACCAAGGACACACGCTTGGGAGGCTTGTCCAGGTGCTGCTGCTTCACCTCAATCTCAAAATACTTCTGCCTCTCACGGAAGGACCTTTGCTCAGGGCTGTGCTGTCCCCCAGGGCTGTGTGCGGCCACCTGCAAGAGCCACACTGCTGCCCAC
>VWZW01006785.1:76715-121145 GCA_013397115.1 Edolisoma coerulescens | reverse complement strand
CCACTGCCCACGGGCCACCCAGCCATGGCACCCTCCCCATGTCACCCCAGCCCTTACTCTGCCACCTGCCCCACACTCTTCTCCTCCTCCTCCCCAGCCCTCCCACACTGTGACCCCATCCACAGCCCCCATGACTCCCACCTTCCTTCCAGCCCCAGCCCCAGAACTCACCTCCAAGGCCATTTTGGTGTTTTCTGTGCTGCTCTGACCAGACAATTCCTAAGAACAGAGAGAAACAGGCATGTTCTAAAAGGAAGTTTCCAGCCACTCCCCAGCCGTCCTCCAGCCACGAGTCCCCAGGGCCAGACGAGCTGACACAGGCTCCTAAATCTGTCCCAGACTTCGCACAGATTTAACAAGGTTTAGCAGTCGTCAGGAATGAGGATTTATGTTAAACTGAGGGTTAAACAGAACAAGGTGTGACAATTTCTGAAAGGGCAGAAACTGAGAAACATGGGAAACAGGCACAAAACAGGAGCAGGGGCTGAGCTAGAGCTGGAGGGGGTTCACAGGAGCTGGCAGGAGCTCACTCACACTTTGCTTACATCAAAGACAAAACCACCCAAAATTTACTTCGAAGAAGCAGAGATGCCATCAGAAAGAACGAAATCTGTATTTACTGGGATGCATAACAGAATACTGGACAAGTAGAACTACAGGGGGAGGAAACTGATCCACAAAATCCATCTGTGAACCAGGAATCCATAGGGGTAAACTGAGAACTGCAAATGAGTTATGGAAAAGAACAAAGTTTTATAATTAGACAAACTGAAAGGACCCCCAAAAAGAGAGCAAGGAGATGACCTCTGGCTTTATCCAAGCACACTCCAAAAACTATTTCAGAATTCAGAACTCAAGTGGATTGGCCTGAGCAACCTCCTACAACTTTGGAGGCATTTGAACAATGCTCTTAGGTACTTGGTGGGATTCTTGGGGGTGTCCTGAGCTGGACTCGATGATCCTTGTGGGTCCCTTCCAGCTCCAGGATTCTATGATTCCAACACCCAAGGCTGCCCTGTTTTGCATGGGGGACTGAGGCAATGACCTCCAAGGCCTCACCTAGCCTGGACTGTTCCATGATTCAACTACACTGAGGGGAAAAGGAAGAGTTCCAATGAAGATCAAAATCTATTCAAAAATGTCTCAGCACAGGTTTAGCCTGGCCCTGGAGTCTGGAATTTCAGAGTTCCTTTGCATGAGAACAGCACGTTGTACATCAGTATCCCAATGTCTGGGGAGAGTAACAACGCTGTGAGATTCCGTGAGCTTCCAGGACCTGACACAGACAGGACTCTGCCAGGATGACCATCTACATCATGAACAGACTCCAACTTCCACAGGACCTCAACACATCCCTCCTCATGGCAGCTTTTCTTGGAGGGTCCTTGTCATCACCTCGTTCCCTTCTGCCCTCTGGCTGCTCACAGCTGTGCTGTGACCCCCAGCAGCTCGAGTTACCTGTGTCCCGAGCAGCGGGTGGGACAGGGGCACGGCTGCGAAGGTCTTGTAGGCCTGCTTGACATTGATGGGGACCTCGTCGGGGGAGGGTGGCGACGGTGGCGATGGTTTTTGCTACAGGGACAGACAGGAGGCAAAGATGAGCACAGGTGGGGTGGGAAAACCCACACGGGGGAAACGCAGCCCAGCTCTGGGCCCGCAGAGCCTGACGAGTGGGATATGGAAGGGAACATGTTAAGGGACACGTAAGGAATGTGTAAGCCATGAGGAGGCTGCTCCTGAGCCTTGGGCAGGAACACGAGGAGCAGAGCACTGCACACACACTACACACAGCAGCACGAGGGTCACAGGCCCATTCTATTGCCTAGATGGTGAGGGAATGGTACTTTTGGTGGCACAGATCTTCACTGACCTGATGGGAACGTTGTGACAGGTCCTTTGGCCAAGGGCACATTGCTGACCCAGTCCTTGAGGATTTCCACCCAATTCAACCAGCAAGTGCCTACCTGAATCAGGGGTTTTTGGGCTAGAACAGGACAGCTACACATTGACTCTGACTCCTATTTAGGGCTGAACAAAATTCCCTCTAGTGGAGGGTGTCCCTGTCTTTAAGGTCCCTCCCAACCCAGACCACACTTTGATTCCACTTTCTGATCCAGGGATCTGTGATCTGGAGGAGATCTGCCTTTGATCTCAAATTTTCCCTTTGCAGAATTACACCTACTGAGAAACATCTGACAAGCTCTGAGGGGACCTTCCTACTGCTTGTCACTGTCTTTGCTGGTCCTTTCCTCACCCCCCTTCCCCGTGACCCCTCCTGCCATGCCTGGGGGGAAGCAGCACTGGGGTCACCTGCTCAGAGCATCACAGAAATGAAAGGGGTGGGGGGCAATGACACCACAACTTTCCTTCCTTCTGCTGGAAAGTAAATCCCCTTTAGCTGTTCATCCCTACAACCCTCCAGCTGCACTAATCCAGTTCCAGGCCTTTCTGGTTTTTCTTAGTCCTGGACTAGGGCTAAATTATGCTGTTTGATGATGCTCCTTCTGCACAGGCTAAAGGACAGCAAAGTGAGATCAGAAGAGACTGTAAAGTGTGAACCTTGTCCAATTCCATGGGTCCTGTGCTTGCCTGCAAACCAGGTCGCTGTTTTGGTATCACATTGTACAAGCTCAAATGGGGAGAGAAGGGCTGGATTCATGGAACCTCACCCAGGATGGTTTGTGTGGGAAGGCACTCAAAGCCCATCCAGTCCCTCCCCCCTGTCATGGGCAGGGACACCTTCCACTATTCCTTCCACTTTTTTATTGAAGGGACACAGGTATTCTGTCATGACAAAGACCAAAATACCTGAATTTTTGTCTCCCATCAACAAACAACCCCAGGAATATGAACCTTTCAAAACCAATCATTTTGCAAACCATAAAACCCATCGGCAGGATGGTATCGGCTTTTGCTCCAAGGTGCCAGACATCAACAAAGGCTCTGTAAGATTTATGTCTCCACAGAACTCAACGCCTCACAGAAATGGCTCTAAACCTGTATCTGCTCTGGGGATTTTGGCCACAAAAGCTTCAGCAGTGCTGACTCCTGGGACAGGGCCATGGAACCACAGGGCAGCTGGGGAGGCCCAGAGAAATGAACAGGATGCACTGAGCTGGCTCTGCCTGTGGGGAGTGTGGGTTCCTTCTCAGGGAGCCCAGGCTGGTGCATGGGCACACCAGCCTTAGCTCAGGCACGTGGCCACCACAGCACAGAGCCACCTCCGGGAGGGTGTCCGGCCCCCACAACGTGTGGCACCACGGCCACCTGGGGCAGACACACGGCGTTCGGGGAGGAAACCCCAGGCCACTTACAGAGCTGTGGATCCTGAAGCATGGCTCGGGCTGCTGGAAGGGGTTGGGGCTGTCCCCCTCCTCCGCGCCGTGTGGGGCAGCGCTCTGTCGCACGCGGGAGAGAGGCTGAATGACGCCAGGCTTGGTCTGCTCGCGCCCATGCCCCGGGACAGGATAGGAAAGGCAGAGGAAGAGAAGGGGAGGGAGAAAGAGAGAAGAGAAACGAGCAGTTAGGGCAGTGAGGTGTCTGCCATGCGGGTGAATAAACAAATCCATGCACATCCATGCACCCCTGCTTCCTTCCTCAGCTGTGCTGCCTGCTCCAGCTGCTGGCAGGGAGAGCTCCTGGAGCCAACACCAAGAGAGACTCGGCAAGGAAGGGTTACACGGGACCAGTGGATCACAGAGAAGGCCAGGACACAAGGAAGCACCTGCCATACCAGCAGCAGCTACAAGGGTTTGCAGGGTACGGTAAGTGTGACGAAGCTTGGAAAATGTGAGCACCGGGGACGGAAGTGGGGAAACATCAGCCAGGAATGGGAATTGGCAGAAGCTGTGGATGGAACCAGATCGAGTCAGAGCTCTGACTAGAAACACAGTTATTGGAGCAGAGGCAAGAGTTTGAAACTTCTCCTAGATGTCATCATCACTGCTGGATGTGAACAAAGCATCTGCAACTAGAGAGAGTGGCAGCAGCAACTGGGTAAGCCAGCAAAACCTGCAGGAGGTGAAGCTGTGAGGGGAAACAGGAATAAAAGCTGCAAGAACGGTTGTGTTGGGTTTTCAGATGGACTGTATTTAAGACCTGATGCATTTGTACAAGCTTGAGGCATAGTAGAGGACTGGAGGAGACAGAATAGGAGCCAACAGGAGGAAGAGACAAGCTCCATGTGCTGGGGGATGCACAGGGACACCACAGTCAGGTCTCACGGCAGCTGTACTCACTGATTTACTGTCATCCTGCGAGGTAATGAAGTTAATGGAAGCCTGCAAACAGAAATACAGGGGTAAATCTGGAGTTCACCCTGAAAGCCTTTAGTTCACCCCTGCCCCACTGCCCACCCTGTGTGGGGAGCTCCAGGTCCCACAGAACCCCAACTGCCCCACACCTCCTTCTTTGGGTGAGGACAGGCCAGAGCCCACCTCCAAGAGCCTCTCCCAGCACCTCTGCTGTGTGAGGAGGTCCTCGCAGCTCTCTGCACATCTCCAAACTCTGACCCCAGCTCTGGGACAGCCCTGGCCCGTGGGCACAGCCCCTGCTCCTGGTCCCTGGGCACATCTCCAGGTCCTGGCCCGTGGTCACAGTCCCTGCCCCTGTCTCCTGCTGACATCCCCAGGTCCTGGTCCCTGGGCACATTCCCTGGGCACAGCCCACCCTCCTCACTTGCCCCCGAGCCCGCGCAAAGCCATCCCACCGCAGCTCCTCCCCAAAGCGCTCGCAGGTGCCATCGCAGCAGCGACTCACGGGGAGCAGCCCCTCGTGCCTCAGGTGTCACCGGGGTGCTGCTCCCCCGGAGAGCCCCAGGGGAGCCCCAGGGGAGCCCCAAGCCCCCACGGGGACGTGGGGCCAGAGGAGGGGGCGCGGGCAGCGGGAGCAGCGGGAGCAGCAGCGCACACCGCACACCAACAGCACTTACAAAGCGCGTCTCCCTGCCGGCCAGGTGAGGGGGCCGGGGGGCTGCGGGCACCTGGAGAGGGGCATCGGCAGGGGAGAGAATGAGAGAAAACGGAGAGACTGGGTTTTCCGCAGGAGAGAAGCACAGAGACTGCAGCAGCCGGAGCTGGTGGGGTCCCCACCACGGGGGAAGCCCCTCTGCCCTGCTTGGCCCACACAGATCCACCACAAACGCCTCCTGCCTCCCCCCACCCCCTTGCAGAACCTGAGGCCAGGCACGACCATCACAATGCCAACTCAGGACATAGGATTCCATTCCCCCTCAAAGAATTCTCTGAAATGAGCCAATAAATTCTGGCTGGACTACAAGATGTAGAAACCAAAGAATTAACATTAAAATAGATGGAGCCAGAGAATAAGGGACAAAATTCCTTGGAACTTCTGCTCTAGAGCAACAACCTGAAGGTCCAGACTCCTAATCCCCAGAAAAGGAGAGATCTGGGCATGCTCAGCCTGGAGAAGAGAAGGCTGCAGGGAGACCTTAGAGCCCTTTCCAGTGCCTTAAAGGGCTCCCAAGAGAGCTGGAGAGGGACTTTGGACAAGGCCCTGGAGTGACAGCACAAGGGGGAATGGCTTCCCACTGACAGAGATGGGATTAGATGAGATTTTGGGAAGAGATTTTTTCCTTCAAGGGTGGTGAGGCCCTGGCACAGGTTGCCCAGAGAAGCTGTGGCTGCCCCACCCCTGGAAGTGTCCAAGGCCTGGCTGGACAGGGCTTGGAGCAATCCGGGATAGTGGAAGGTGTCCCTGCCCATGGCAGGGGGCTGGGATGAGATTGTCTCGAAGGCCCCTTCCCATCCCAGCCATCCTGGGATTCTATGAAAACCGATCTCAAAGAAAATTGGCACTTGTGGAAAAAGGAAAACTTACAAATAACCCAGCTGCTGTCAGAAATGCAAATTGGGAAACGCAGCTGGAACAAAGTGCACTGAAATAGTTTAGCTGTAACAGTGTCTTCTTCTATCTTGCTGTGTTCCTGATGAACACTCAATTCTAAATGATCCAAGAACTGAGGGAGACAGGCTGAGAAGCAACAGAGGATGGACTGAAGTGCTCTCCTGCTGCTTCCTACATGGTCCTGACCCCTCTCCTAAGCTCGTGTCAGCAGTCACCCCACCCCAAGGTGATTCTGTTCACCTTAAGAGCTCCTGTCCAGCTTTGAGAACTGAAATGGTTCACTGAGGACCAGGGAAGTGCCAGAGCTGGTGGGGAGAGCAGCTGGAGAACAGCTGGACTCCAAAAGGAATGCAATAGACCCAAAATGACTAAGGACAGAGAACAAAGTACGAGTGGCAGTTCACTCCAGTCCCCAATATAAAACCCAGTAGTAGGCAACGACTGTAAAGAGAAAATTTAAAAACCTATTTAAGTTAATTTAACTTCAAAAGGCTCGGCTGAGCTGTGACACCTCCTGCCATGAGACGGACAGGGGGATCAAAGACTCAGATATTGAAAAGGAAAGTCCAGAGATCATATAAGGAATACAAATGTCCAGGGAGAAGAGGTAATGCTTATAAAGAAAAAAATAATCAGAAGTTACAAGAAAGACACTTCCCATTCCAGAGGAAAAGCCTCTGAGCAAGGAGCTGTAGCAAATCATTCTTTGAGGGCAGGGTTACCCAGAACTGGCTGTGGCAGGGCCCTCCCCCCTCCTGCCCAACAGTTCAGGTGGGTCACCCCCAGTGTCACATTCAGAACCAGGGATCCTCTGCAGGCCTGGGCAGCAGTGGGCAGCCCTGGTTTACAGACCCAAGATCACTTTCCAAATCCTGACTCCTCCATTTCTCACCACATACCAGTTGCCAGAATTAAAGAATCTCTGTACAAGGCACTGGTGAGACCATTCCCAAAAAACTCACAACTACATGTAGCCCCTCCTCATCACCCTGCAATCAAGTTACCCCTCAGAGCTTATTTATGACCAGCTAATTACCCTCCTGGCTCTCTGAGTCATTTTGAAGGAGGGAGTTCTTCTCCTGCTCTCTGGTTGCCAGCTGTGATGGATCCCCTCCACCTTGAGGGTGTCACTCAAGGATGGAAATTGCCCTCAGCTACCTCTGTCCTTTATCCCTGAAGTGCCTCCCTGCCTTTCCCATATCACCTGTCCTGGGGACAGTCTCACCTGTGGATTACTGGGAGAATAGGGGGTTTCACGCCTGGAATTTCCTGTCCCAGACTCGCCCACAGGAGCCTGAAAGAGAGAAGACAAAGCTCAAGACAAAGCTCCAGTGTCACTCTGCAGCAGGAGGGGGTCTGTACAGCCCAGGAGGCGTGGGACACCCTGGACATCCAGCCACGGCCCTTCCCCAGGGAGCAAGGTTAGCAGGGCCCAGCAGCAGCTGGCACATGCCAAAAAGCGCCAGAAACAGCAAGAGAATGACGTTAAACACTGGAACCAGGATCATATCCCAGTGCCTTGCGAGGCCAGCTGGATCAGGTTACAGCCTCTGCCTCACAGCCCGTCCCAGGAATCCTCTTCCCTGACTCCTCCCAGCACTCACAGGCAGGGTCACGGTCCAGGCAAACCTCTTGCTGCACAGACCAGAGCAAAAAAAGCCATTCCTGGCTGGAGGGAGGCAGGGCTCCCCTGGCTTCCAGAGGAACCCCTGGCACGGTCGTTCGGCTGAGCCGGCCAACAGCTGAGCAGAGAGCAGCGTCCCAGGAGCCCCCTGCACTCTGACTGCGGAACGGAGGAGCACGCTTCAGGAGCATTTCAAATGCCTTAAGGCAGAAGCAGGTCATTTGGGATTCAGGGAACTATTTAGGCAAACCTACAGCTCCCAGTCACTAATACCACAGCCACGCACGTGCTCAGTTGCTTCAAGTCAGCCTTGGGCAGCAGTATTTTGACAGACCAAGCCTGAAGTGACCTGAAGTTTATACTGGAGCACAGATTCCAGATACCTTGCTCTAAAAGCTCACCTGGCTACACACCTGTGAAATTCCTACCAAGGAACTAAAACACCTCCAAGATCACTACAGCTGAGAGTTGGGTTTGCTGATTGGTTGGGTTATCCTCTGTGTATGGGGCTGTTTATGTGGGGCTGTTTTCCTTTTCAGACCTCCCAAAAGGCTGAAAAAGGAAGAAGAGGAGAGCAACATGGTGCTCATCTGGAGGATGGTATCTTTGGGTCTAGTCCCTGCTCCACCACAGGTTCCCTGTGCAACAGCAGGAATGTCAAATACAGATTTCCAGAGCAGAAAGCAAAGTTCTCCCTTGAAATTCCAAAGTCTTAATCTACTGAATAGTGTTGCTTGGAGGAGAAGCTCCTGGGTTGTGGATCAGCTGTGCTTTTCACGTGTCTAGGAAGGGCTGTGTTCAAGCCCAGGAACAGAAGTGTGGCACCAGCACTGATCTACTGGTCCTGCCAGCTCCCCGCTGCCAGCTGAGCGGGCAGGGACCCTGCTGCTCCCAGCCAGACCCAGAGGGACAGCAGGGAAGTCACAGACGCCATCCCGTCCACTCAGCGGGGCTTGGCAGCGCACGCATCGCCATCGCCAGGGCGCGTTAGCGGCTGGAGGGTGACACACTGACCGCTGGGGACCAATGGCCCCATCGCCAGGGCGCGTTAGCGGCTGGAGGGTGACACACTGACCGCTGGGGACCGATGGCCCCATCGCCAGGGCGCGTTAGCGGCTGGAGGGTGACACACTGACCGCTGGGGACCGATGGCCCCATCGCCAGGGCGCGTTAGTGGCTGGAGGGTGACACACTGACCGCGGGGGACCGATGGCCCCATCGCCAGGGCGCGTTAGTGGCTGGAGGGTGACACACTGACCGCGGGGGACTGACGGCCCCGTACGCAGGGCCGGGGGCACGCGGGTTGGGGGAACCGGCCCACGGGCGCCGTGCTGCCCGGCACCGGGGTTTAGTAGGGTGCAGTGGCCCGACTGTGTGAGTGCATGCCACACGCCATACGCTGCTTGCCTTGGAGTACAGGCTGGTCTTCAGCACGCCCCCCCTGCCATAGCCCAGGGGAGGCCCCCCCAGGCCAGCCGTGCCCGTGGCCTTGCCCTTGCGGTTGGCCACCACAAAGGGGTTCTCACTGAAGGGGATGGGCTGCGAGTCGATCAAACACTCTGGCATCTCTGGCAGCTGCTCCTGGGACAAGGGACACCCCATGGGGTCCTGCTTGTCTCCTCGGGGCTGTTCTGCCCCGCTCGTGTGCTGGTGGGGAGGCGCAGGGTGCGGGGAGGGCCCGGTCGCGCCTGCCGCTGGGTCCGGGGACGCTTCCCGGCTGTCCCATGCCACGGGCAGGGACAGCACTGCGCAGTCGCCCTCCATGCTGGAGCTGGGCTTAGCACACTGAACGGGCTGAGAGGAAAAGGATCAGAGAGAAATAAGGAGAACAGAGTAAAGAAGAGGAGGGAGAAAATACAGAGCAGCTGCTGAAGGACAGGGGAGAGAATTCCAGTGCTAATGCCCACACACCATCCTGACCCTCTCTCCTGCTCTGCCCCCCAGTGTCACTTCCAGGAGAGGACCAGCACACAAACCCCAGGGAACTGACAGACACAAGCGCTCCCTGCACTCCTCCAACTCACACACATTCCTGCAGCTGCTCCCCAGCCAAACTCACTTCCAGCACCTGTACAAGCACACGTTCCCCCCTGCTCACCTCAGCACACAATTACAGAACAGTTGGGGTTGGACGGCACCTCTGGAGATCATCCAGTTCAACCCCCACTTCACTGAGCCCCACCACCTACGGCCCAGCCTCTGCTGTCACCCCAACGCTGCCACACAGCCACACAACACCCACCCCGTGCACTTCCACCACGCCTGCACAGGTGAACATGCTCCAACCGCCCCACTGCCCCACGACACACCCAGAACACCAGAGCTCAGGGCAGCGGGCAGAGCACAGACCCTTTCCTTTGGGTGGCTCTTGCTGATGGCAGGACTGAGGCAGTCCCAGCTCTGCTGGGGCTCAACACACGCAGCCCGAATGAAGCCCTGACCCTTCCTCTTAATGCCATAGAAGAGAGTTTGTTACCCCAGCCAGAGCCTTCCTTAGGGGAGCAGTGACAGTCAGAGAGCAAAAGACCGAAGCTTCCATCCAAGTGCCTCCAGGGAGCAGAAAGACCTCTCCTGCTCAGAGCACATTCTTCAGCTTCTGTGTCACGGCAGTGGTCACCAAAATAGCTCTCAGGGGTGGGCTGATGACTACAATGGCAGCTGGGAGGCTCAGGAATTTTGGAGGCCCTCCCCTAACCCCCAACCCAACCTCTGTGGTTGGCAGAGCCCTGGCTCATATCGTGTTTCCTCATCAGTGAAGCCTGTGCTACCCTGAGAAATTCTGCTGTTGTGGCTACAAGATTTTTCAGTGTAAAAACCCTACTTCTAACCCCTTTTCCCCAGAGTGCCATAATGTCTGACAGTCGATGAGGAGCCTCAATCCCTATTTTGTTCTTGGACCCGACTGGAACTGGGCTGGATCTGCATCTTGCTGTGAGCTCCAGCTCCTGCTGCTGCGTG
Organism: Edolisoma coerulescens; assembly: GCA_013397115.1. Classification (NCBI taxonomy): domain Eukaryota; kingdom Metazoa; phylum Chordata; class Aves; order Passeriformes; family Campephagidae; genus Edolisoma; species Edolisoma coerulescens. The sequence goes on along the minus strand of VWZW01006785.1, from coordinate 110,698 downwards.
TCCCGGTGGGGGATTCCTCGCTCCCCAGCCTCACTGGGGCTATTCCTGTCAGACAAGCCACATTTTCTATTTTGGGTAAGCAAAAATTTGGGCAATGCAGCGAGCTTTCCCAGCTTGCAGATGGGACAGACATGTGCTACCTTGCATCCTCCCTGGCACTGAAAGAAATCCAATCGTAAATCCAATGAACAAGTGAAAAAAAAGAATCAATGGCAAGAAACTGAAGAGAAGTAGATTCAGAACAGAAAGTACAGGTTGCTAATTAACTGACCATGGTGACCTGGTATTGAGATATGTCAAGTCTTCTCCATTTCTCATAGTCCAGAAAGCAAAACTGGACTTTGATCATTTTGCTGTGATCAGTCCCTCAGAGGTCTGGCTTTCATTCCTGTTCAATGCAGAAGACAGAGACTCTAACAGCTCTTTGACTTCTGTAAGGGAAATGTCACCAGAGTCACAGAATCCTAGGAGGGTTTGGGTGGGAAGGGACCTGAAAGCTCATCCAGTTCCACCCCCTTGCCATGGGCAGGGACACCTTCCACTAGACCAGGTTGCTCCAAGTCCCATCCAGCCTGGCCTTGGACACTTCCAGGAACGGGGCAGCCACAGCCTCTATCCAGACGCTGCAGTGCACTGGGTGCATGGCCAAAGAGCATCACCCAGACCAGCATTCCCATGCTGCTTCCAACGGGAATTTTCAGTTTGGCTTAGAACAGTGGACAAACAGAACAGGCATCTCATCAGCTTTGTTAAATCCTGCTCACAAAGGGACCCAGATGCAGCAACACAGATCGATCCAAGACAGACAACCATGTGCTCCCTTCTCTGGGAGCCACTCTCGGAGAATCTCATCGCTAATTCCACCCACAGTTACACTGGTCAGTGGAGAGATCTACACCTCCTGTTCCACAGTGGACAGATGGACCGGCACCTCCTCCTGCTCCACAGCAAGAACAGTTCCCCACAGATCCTCGTGTCCCATGGTGAGGACAGGAACAGTCCCCTGCAGCTCCCTCACAATAAAGGACACCCAGTCACTGTTTAGAGGAGAACGAATGTGGTGAGAATTGGCCTGGAGACAGGAAGAAAGAGAAAAGCACGATGGGAATAGGGCAAGAGCACCAGTCATCTGGATGAGGTTGTCCAGAGATAAACAATCTGTCACTGACCCACCTGCTCTTCCACTGGCCGGACTGACCCTGGCTGAGTCTTCCAGCGGTCAGCTAACAGGCCAGGGCAGCTCCTGAAGGCCCACCAGAACCCCCCTGTCCCCATGAGCCAGGTAGATGTACTTTTCCAACCAGAGCAAAGACAGGGCTGGTGACAGCTGGACAAACACAGGCACCCATGGACCCTTCCCTGCGATGGGACATTTATAGATGCCGCCCATGGCTGCGGCATTCCGGCGTGCTCGGCCCCACATTCCCGTGCCTGGCGTTCCCGGGCTGACACCGGCTGCAAGCCCCAAATGCTGCTCTGCTCTGGACCACGCTCGAGCTGTCCTGCACGGAGGCAGCTGCTGCCTGGGGCTGACTCTCCCCCTCTTCCAGCCCCTGAGTTACACTCAGAGATGCTAAAAATAAACCTTTTCCTGATCCTGCTTTTTTCTGTGAACAGCAAGAGGGAAAAACCAAAACCTGGGAAGTGTGGGAACAAAAGGAGGCAGAGCTGGAGCCAAAGCAGAGCTGTTATTGGAGTAAGGCCTGGAGTAACAGAGGAAAGAGAACAGGAGAGGAGACCTGTCTGCATGGAATGAGATGGAGACGGGAAAGGTAAAAGAGATGATCCTGGAACACCGGAATGGGAATGCAGAATGGGATGATGACAGCAAAGGGAGATCTTGCTGCAAGAGGAGGAAAGGAAAAAGACTGAGGATGTGTGAAGGAGCAAGCAGAAACCCAGTAAAATGGGGGTGATGCAGGAAAGATAAAAGGAAGAAAAGATAGAGAGGTGAGATTTTAAACAACACAGGAGAGAGGTAAGTTTGTAACCTGTGAAGTTTGTGAAATCTGGAATTTCTCTTGGCTGCTACACATGAGGGACTGCCAGGCAGGGCACAGGGCAGGAGTGCCCACGGCAGGAGTCACAACACACAACACGGTACACGAGCCACAGGGCTCGGTCACAACACACCACCACAGCCTCTTCACCTTTGGCAGGCCTGGGGGAACCTTGGCTTTAACAGAATCTCAGAGCAGTTTGGGTTGGAAGGGACCCTGCAGAGCAGCCAGTCCCACCCCCTGCCATGGGCAGGGACACTTCCACTCGACCACCAGTGGTAGACACTTCCACGAGATGGATGGCTCCAAGCACTGTCCAACCTGGCCTTACACTTTTTCTATTTTTAATACTTTCAGCTTCAGCAGCCTCATCCCTCCTCCTTCCTAAACACCATCCACCATGGATTTACAACTGAGCTGTGCACGCAACACTCTCATCACTGTGTTGGGAAGAATCTTTCTCTCCCTCCTTGGCAGCATTCTGGAGCCTCTTCCTTCCACAACAAATCCCTGAATTCTCCCACTCACATCCCCTTCTCTCCCACCAGGCTGTTCTTTCTGCCTTGTTCCAAACTCTGCTTTTTGCAACTTCTCAAACTTTGCCACTTCCCTTCCCAAAAGGCAAAGCCACCTGGCTCTTGCTCTCCTCCTTTTCTTATTCCCATCTTTTTTTCACAGCTACCTCCTGGTTCAGTGCCTGAGGCCCCCACAGTTCTGCTTCCCAGTTTTGCTTTGCAGAGGATGCCGTCACCTCCCACACCATGGCACAGGTGGAGGGCAGGTACTGGAACCACCACGGCCTTCTCTGTCGGGACCCCCACCTCCACAGCCCCTCACTGCCTCCCCTGCAGGGACCCCCCTCACTGCCTCCCCTGCAGGGACCCCCACCTCCACAGCCCCTCACTGCCTCCCCTGCAGGGACCCCCCTCACTGCCTCCCCTGCAGGGACCCCCACCTCCACAGCCCCTCACTGCCTCCCCTGCAGGGACCCCCCTCACTGCCTCCCCTGCAGGGACCCCCACCTCCACAGCCCCTCACTGCCTCCCCTGCAGGGACCCCCACCTCCACAGCCCCCCATCGCCTCCCCTGCAGGGACCCCCACCTCCCCAGCCCCCCATCGCCTCCCCTGCAGGAGCCCTCAGCCCCCACTCACGCCGCGGTTGCCTCTCTGTAGGCCACTGCTGGGCAGTGCTGCCAGGGTCCGGTAGTCCAGGCGCAGGGGCTCACTGGGGACGTTCTGAAGAGGGGTAAAAAAACAAACACCAGGAACAGGTCAGGCCCAAAGTCAACCAAAACAATGAGAAAGAGCAATGAAAAGGGAACCATCCCAGTAATAACCAAGGCCTTATCTCCAAACTCGTCAGAGTTCCCACTGCCTGGAAAAAGCTGGAATTGTTCGAAACACAACCATGTGAACTCTTGGCAGGAGCCAGGCTTGAGAAACCCTGCAGAGAACGTGTCACTGTGGACCCCTGGTCACCCACTACTGCTCAGATCCCTCCCCTCCTCCTAACCCCACGTCCACCTCCTTATGGAGGAGAGAATGTGCCATACCTACCCGTTTGCTCCACCAGCATCCAGAACGGCTGGATCTGGACATGTTTAAGAATGCAAGTCTGCAATTCCTCTACAGTTTCTTTTTCCAACCTTAACTCACATTCACTGTACAATTTTGTTCAATTTTGCTTCCCATGTGTTGCCTTTCTAAGCCTAAATAGAAGCCAAGGTTTCTAACCCAGCCTGTTTTCCTCAATCCCTTACACATTTCTTCAGTTCTGATCTCTTATCCCCAAAGCCACATCCTTTTAGGGGAAGGAGTGGAGAACACAAGCTTTGGGGAACAAACTCTTTTGGGGGACTTCTCCAGCCTTCCAGCCTAGCTGTAGCCCTTTTCTGGGACTCTCCAGCCCCTCCCCTGTGCTGCTCACCTCCGCTTCCTCCTCAAGCTGCTGCGTGGCTGCCTCCCGCTCCCTACGCATCCGCTCCTTCCACAGGACAGAACAGAGCCAGAGCCAGAGCAGAGAAACAAGAGAGAGGCAGAGAGGTCACACATGCTGGGCAGGAACTGCTGAGGGGACAGACGTGCAGTGCCAGCACCAGGAGAGGGGGAGCAGAACCCCAGCACGAACACTGGGACTGGGGAAGGAGGAGCTGGAATTTGGCACTTGTACTCTTATTGCCAGCAGAATGGACAGAGACAGAACAAGATGATCTGGGTGCCACAGGTCAGAGGGGAGAGCAGGTGTCCCCAGGATCCTCAGCAGGGACAATCCTGGGGAAAGTAAGGAAAGCTACAGTGCCCCCAGGCACAAGCTACACCAGCACCAAGGGAGGGGAGGAGTTTGCTCACTGCTGGAAGAGAGACCTCAATGGAGCACAGACAGGACAGGCTGGAAGGGAATGGAAAAACAAACCTACAGAGCACAGGCCTCGCTGGGTTACAGCGTCACATACAGAATGGTGCAAAGACACACAAAGGGACAGAATGGTCTTGGCACAAGGTCAGCTCAGCACCAGCTGTCAGCCCACGGTCACTCAGCACTGCAGGGACATTAGAGAGTGACCAGTGACTAAGCCCCAGCCACGGGCTCGCTCCCAGGCTGCAAGAGGAAGGGAGCAGTGCAGGACTTGTCCCAAGGACTGATTTCTGGGCACTGCTATTTCTGTGACTTGTCACCTGGCACCTCTGGGCAGAGCCAGGCCTGGGGACAGCCCAGCAGCATCCTTCCCTTCTCTTGTCATGGAACCCTCCCAGCTGCTCTTCCCAAGCAGGAACCAGATGGTCCAGAAGTCCTGACTCTGGGAGGAGGGGAGGCGGAAGGCTGCTGAGAGGGAGTCAACTGAAAATTGTGCCGAGCACCTGGGCCCTGTTCTGTAACAGATTCCATGCATTACAGATTCCCACTGTCCCACATCACCCCTTGACCTCCAAGCAAGAAAAAGCAGCATGAGAAGGCACTAATGCTCTGGAGGATCACAATTCCCAAAAGGATATTGAGGGATCTTTCAGTTAAGTTTATTCTGAATCTGGTTATGTTTGTTTTGGCCAAGAGTTCTCTGTAGGGTGAGGGTTCCAGGTGACACTAATCTGGTGTGTGACTCTTCTCTGAGGTCACATTCTGAGGAGTGACAGGAGCAGCAGTCAGCCCAGATGGAGCTGTGGCACGCTCCAAATCCATCTCTGACAATAGCTGGGGAGGACCTGGATTAAGACTAGAAAAAGAACTACAGCCACAGAGCCAGGAGAGAGCACCAGGAACCAGTCCACAGAGACTCGGAGTTACTGACACTTCTGCTAGAAACTGAATCATCAGAGAACTGGAGGCAAGAGGTGTCAGCAGCGAGTGGGTTTGAAAACTTCTACCCTGAGTAGAGCAAAGGTATAATTCCTCCCAGTTATTCAGTTCACAGCTTGCTGTGGGCTGGAGACACGTTTGGTCTCTGTTGCTCTTGTGCAAGAACAAACATGAAACATTGAAGAGTAAGAAAAATGGTCCAAAAATGGTGACAGAAATTACCAAGGATCTGGAACTGAGACAGGAACTTCCTTCAGTATTCCAATGGCCACCACGGAGTGCTGGCTCCATCACTGGGATAAATTTAATCATCAAAACCAGTTTTAGAGACATAATCCCAGATTCAAGGTTTAAAAGGACCAGCAGAAAAACATGTCTTTGCTCATGGGCCTCAGGATCCCGGGAGGTCCAAGGAGCCTGGAACATCCATTGCTGCCTCTTCCTGGCACACCAAGGGAAGGGGCACCAAAATATATCAGCATTTTTTAAAATGAGATATGGCCAAGGCTACTTCACCAATCATAAAGGTTTTTCTGGTTTTTTTTTTACCCAAGTATTTTTAAGTAATCTCGGTATAAATTTTGGCAAAGTCTTCCTCTACCTGAGCCTGGACAAATGCCACCTGCTCAGCCCGAGCAGCAGAGTTTGGGGGCACACTTGGTTTATTCACAGGTGTTAGGAATGCTGATACTAACCCACAGTACCTGAAGTCTCCTGGAATGTATTTAAATCCATATATCCATACTCCAATCCACATGCTGCCAACATTAAAACTGGCAGGAATACCCTTTGCTCCAACAGAAACACAATGAAATCAGGTTTGCTGAAACCACATCAAACCACTCTGAGTTCCTTCTCAGGCAAGGAATGAGGCATTTTATAGGAAAAACCTAAATCTGATCTGAATTGCCTCTGCTCTGGGCTGAACCAAGAGAACTGCTGAGGTCCCTCCTACCCAAATCATTCAGGATGATTTGGGTGGGAAAAGACCTTTCAGGGTCATCCAGTCCAACCCCTGTAATGAGGAACATCTGCGACTGGATCAGGTTGAAGATCATTCTGTAAGGTAATTCAGCTTCCATCCAGAATTGCCAACCTCACCCTGTTCTTGTGGGGCAGCAAATGTGAACAAGCTCAGAAACTGCAGCTGCTGAGAGAACCTTCAGGTGTATCTGAACAGGAAACCTGACAAAACACCTGAAAAATGTACACACTCATCTGCCAGGAGAGCAGATTCCCCACTGACAACACTGAAGAATTCAGTTTTCCCTCTTCTTCCAATGACTCTGATAAATCACTGTTTTAAGAGGGATGACTGGAAACTCTAAGTCCTCAAGGGGCTTGAGTCTGCTGATCTATTTCTGTGAAATTCTACCTCTGTGAAATTCTCTTTCTGTGCAAGGCTGAACCAGTGGGCAGAGACACAAAACTCTCACAGCAAGGCAGAGAAATGACCACATGAACTGAGGAGCACAAAGCTGTGACTGATAAACAGCATCACTTCTCCACTCAGGGCAGCTCGGAGCTGTGTGTTATCATCTTTGCTCACAAAAGCTCTGTCAGTCACAGGGTGCTGGACAGAGAAAACTGATTAAATTTGGGACTTCCAAGCTCATTGGCCATTTTTCTTAAAGCTGCAGCTTGGCCAGGAGGTACACCAGCAGGTAACAAGGGTGGTCTTTGTGAATACCACAGAAGCATCACAAGAGAGGTGCACAGGGAGGTACAGCAAAGCCAAAGAGCAGCCGGGGCAACAGAGCAGGGCACTACAGAGAGGGAATGCCCAGAGCTCTGCCCCATGGCACTGACAATGGGGCAGGGATCCAGAACTCCCATGGCATGACAATGGAGCAGAGATAACCTGTGACACCTTCCCTGGGACTCACAGGCTCGGCAGAGCCACTGCCACGAACAGATTCTGCTACACAAATAATCTCTCACCACTTTCTCCACTTCTTCTCTCTCCCACTGAGTGGCTTCTCTCACCATTTCCATCTCCTAGGAGAGAGCAGAGTTAGAGCCACCTCACTCAGTGCTCTCTCCACACCTGCAGCATCTAGAACCTCATGAAGGTGTCATAGGCCCATCCTAGCGTGTTCCTGATCCAGGTGCTGGGTGCTGCTGATCCCATGCCACGTCCACTGCCCATTACACTGCAGGCTGCATGCACCAAGGGAGACACTAGAGATTTCCAGAAGCTGCTTCCACTCTGTAACATGCTCCCAGTCCAGCCACAGCACACACCTTCTGCAGGATCTCCAGCTCCTCAGGGCTCAGATCCCGGTCGATGGAGGAGATGCTCTCCAGGCTGTTCTTGCGCCCAATGCCAGCAGCAAAAGGGTTTGCAATGATTCCTGGGGACATCTGCAAAGCAAAAGGCAAATCACACCTGGTGGAAGCCCAGAGTGCCATTCCAAAAATTCCCTGTTCCGGGCTCCCAGACACAGAGTACCAGGACAATCCCAAGCAAGTCAGAACCAGAACTCTTTCAACAACTTGAAACCTTATTCCATAGAATCCCAGACTGGTTTGGGTTGGAAGGGACCTTAAGAGCATCCAGCTCCATCCCTGCCATTTCAGCTGACAATTGTTCGAGGAACTGAGGTCTGAGTAAGCTGAATTTAAATTGATCCAGGTGCAAGAAGGGGATAAGGTGAGCAGGGATTGGGTTCATGTTCTACTGGAGAATACAAATGCTGACTAGCTAAGCCTTGGACACAGAAATCAGACAGGGCACAGGATTGCTCCAGGAAAGTTTTACCCTGTGGGGAAAGATGAACACCAACAAAGAGCCAGACCACTTACTGTAAATATAACACTGGCCAAGAAAAAATGGGCACAAATAGCCTAGTGAAAATGAGCTTGAAAACTTATTTTTTTCAGTGCAGTGCTATGGTGGGACAGTTCTGGAACCAGCAGGAGAAAGACAGTCCTGAGGGACCACTGTTTTTCTGGACTGGAGACCCCCTCCAGTTCGTATCATACGTCACACTTTGAAATCTGGGTCCTCAAAAAACCAAAAAAAATCTACAGCCACAGGCTGGGAAAATCCAGCATTCTGTGAAGAAAGAGGTGGGATCCATGTGGTGGGACTCTGGTCACTCCAAGGGCACCTGCACTCCAGTGCTCACCTCGATGGCAGCCGCAGCCTTGGGGTCGAAGCCGTCGCACACCAACACGAGGAGCGCGTCGCCCACCCCGCGGAGGATCTGCACGGCCTCCGTGTGCGTCATTCCCAGCAGGCTCTGGTGATTCACCTCCAGGATCCGCATCCCCACCTTCAGGCGGCCGTCCCGGGCTGCAGCCCCCGAGGAGCTCACCTGGAACACACCGGGCAGTCACTGGAGCGGGTCAGGGGCGATGGGAGAGCACGGGGCCATGCAGGGGAAGAGAGCACACGCAGGGAACGGGGACAACAGCCTGCGGCTGCGAGGCAGGGGAGGCATCTGGAAGTACTATGGAGAGGGCAGAAAAGGAAGAACCTGTACAGGCTGGTGGAGGAACAGCTGTGGAAGAATCTTTCATGTGAGATAAAAGAATGTGAATTTGAAATGTGTTGTCCCAAGGAAAGAAGCAGGTGAGAAGGAAAAGCTCTCACACCATGACGCATCTCACGGAAAGAGAAATCATTTTGTGGTGGGAGAGAGACACAATGGAATGTGTCAAACATGAAATGTGTCAAACAGAAAATGAAGACAAACTAAGGTGGAAGGAGGCAGGGATCAGACATGCAAAGAGGAAGATGAGGAAAAGCACCACTTTGTCTCTTGGTTACCAGAAATGCACAGGGAAAATCAGAGGCAGGAAAACCCCTCCGGATAGGACAGGTAAGAGAGGTTGAGTGGAGTAACACAGCTCAAGGGAGAGCAGGGAAGTTCAGAGTTTTGGTTCTCTGGGGGCTAAAACAACCAGTACTGGGAAAAAAAGGGAGGGGAGATGGGGTAAACTAACTCTGCACCATGGCTAAACTGTGAACCTTCCAACCCCCAAATGCTGTAAGGCTGCAGGAGAGAAAACCAGACCCAATTACTAAAAATAACTGTCAGTTAGAATAATCCCAGGTTTTCTTCTCCTGCTGTTACAAATGTCCCAGGTGAATGTGCAACTGTCACTCTGAAGGAGGGAATTTATTCTTTTAACTTCAGAACTCAGATAAAACAGTTACAGCCACATAATGACCAACACTGAGTGTTCCCTTGCCTTAACAGCAACCAATTATCAAGGCTAACTGGCAATTATGGCGTGTCTTCAGGCATGTGGATAACTCACACAGTTTCTACCCCAAAAAAACAGCTGCAGAGGGAACCAGCGACACTAAGGTGAATACCCAGAGTCCTCTTTGTCAGCAGCAAGACCAAAATGACACCACTTATTGCTGTGCTCCGCTGCCAGCGAAGAAGAAGAAGCAATAAAACTTTTTGGAAAGGGCTGGGAGGAGCATAAACTGATAAGCAAAAGTTGAACAAGAAAATGTGTTACTTCTGAGGGAAAAGTGATGTGAGAAGTATGTGTGACACAAGCAGTCACTTAAAAAAGGAACAAAGTTACACATGGTGCACAGCACAGGAGAAAAGGTTACGAATTCCTGACACTTTCCATGGAAGGAGGAAAGAGCTTGCATGTCTAAGTGGGCAGGAAGCCACAGGCACATGAGAACCAATAGGAATGCGGGTAAAAGGAAAGATGTGTGGGTTTGCATTATAGAAAAAAACACAAGAGAAGAAACACAAAGCAAAATAAAGGCAAACAGGAAATAAAAGAATAAATTGTGTAGCTGTTGTAGAGGAGGAAATATGGAAGGACAAGGATTTGTCTCCTTTGCTGGAGAGAGAATCTCCAGAACTGATGCACCAATGAAAGCTGAGAGCGAATTCCAACAGCTCCCCCACGGATCACCCTTCTCCTGGCAGTGCTTGCACAGCACCGACCTGCAGAGCTACTGCTGTGGTACCTTGGAGATGAAGATGCCCTCGTCAGTGGGATCAAACGGATTGCCAGCATGGCCCTTTGCTCCACCCCGGATACTGATGCCCAGCTTCTCTCCTGGAGCCTTTTCAATGCATATTTCCTGGAAACACAGAAAAGTCTCCTTGTTTCTGGGCCAAGTTCAGCTGAGGGAACACTCACCAGTGTGACCACAATTCTAAATGCCCTGGAAAGGGCCTGAATTAGCCCCATCCCTCATTTGGCAGTTCATTCCTGTTGGTGAGGACCTGCTCTTTTCTGTTCCCTGCTCACATCTGGTATCTTGTCATTCTCTGATGACAGAGTCACCACAGCCATGGCACGAGATCCTCACCACTCCCCAGCTGGTTATGCACTTACAAGAGACTGGATTGTGCCAAAGGAGAAGGAAATTCCAAGGAGGAGTCTGGCTGTATCCTAGTCCCAGACCTCCAGCCCAGCAAGGAACTGCCTCCAGAAGCAACCCTGCATGATTCCCCCCAGCCCTCTCACTCAGAGCCCACCTGCATCCCAGGTGGAGGTGGGTCTCTCCGGACCACCATGGTGAGCTCCTGAGCGTTGGAGAGCAGCGCGTTCACGGCTTCCTGGTGAGTGGCATGGCGCAGGTCGATGCTGTTCACCTCCAGAATCCTGTCCCCAACGCGGAGCCCGCTGCGCGACGCCAGCCCCCGGGGAATGACCTGCGGAGAGCCATTAACACAACTGGAGAAGGGAAGCCCATCTCTCCTTGGAGATGTGATTGTGTCCTTGGGCATCCTCCTGGTGAAGAATGAAGTGGGATGTGCTTTGAAGTGCTATTCCATAGGTTATTCTCACATTCCAAATTTACTCTGAACCAGTCCCGTGCCAGTTTTTGCCATTATTTTGCCCATGACTGTAACCAGGACTGACAGCACCAGTACTGCTCCAGTCCTCACCCAGTGCTCTACAGGGGCTCCTGAGAGCTACAGAGGGACTAAACCTATAACCAAACCTGTGTTCCTGGTGAAACAAAGGAGTCAGCAAGGAAAGGGTGAAACCTGTGAGCGCATGGGCAAGCAGGGATGGTGGGAAAGAGTTAGTTAGGCCTTGAGAAGAGCAAATCCTGCCTCATTGACCTGCTGATGCACTGCAAGAGAAACCATGGGCACATGAAGGAAGAGATCTGGCAGGCATCACTCCTAGAATTCCATACAGCCCTTAACAAGGTCTGAACCCAGCCACAGGTGTCAGAGGAGTCAGATTCAGCATCTCCAAGTGACAAGAGAAGTCAGGAAGCAGAAAGGGCTCAGCAAGGATGTCCTCTCCAGCATCCCTATTCCAACGAGCGTGGATGTGCCGGACTGTGAGGGAATGGGCTGTAGACAGTGGCCAGCCTGGGTGCTGTCCCTAAATGGCAAATGATGTCACCACTGGAATGGGAACGTGGGATCAAAGGACACTGGCCTGAGTGCAGCAGAGCAGCTCTGGGTGTCCCAGTAGTCACACACTCATCCCACCAGCCCTTTCCCAGTAATGACTGGCTTTTTGCAATGCCAGCATCTTCCCAGGACTCATTAAAGCAAACATGAACTCAGCAATTTCAAAAGATAACTGGGATCCCTCCAAAGGGGTTAGCATGGATTACATAGGTTTTTTTACATGCCCTCAGATGGCTCCAGCAACAGCAGCACATCCAGTATAACCCTTCACACATCCCTCTCCTATCCCCTATTTCACAAATCCATCCTGTACATCTGGACTCATCAAAATCCTTCACCTTAATCCCAATAATCCAACATCTCAGGAACACTCAGGGCAGCTCTCCTGGGACTCTACCTTGGAGATGAAGACCCCGGGCTCATGAATCCCAAAGGGATGACTGGAATGGTCACTGCCTCCGACGATGCTGAGGCCCAGGGGACCACCTGCTTTCACCAGGTGAATTTCCTTAAGGGAACAAGAAGCAGTGTCAAAGGGAATGAAGGATATCACACACGGACCACAAACACTGATAAACAAGGAGTCAGGGGGGTTTTGCATAGGTAAGCACAAGGTGAACACTCACGGGACAAGGGGATTCCCCATGTGGGACTCTGCAACCTGGAGAACTAGAATTGGGCTCCAGGAGAGCTGGAGAGGGATTTTGGACAAGGGCCTGGAGTGACAACACAAGCGGGAAAGGGATCCCCCTGAGAGTGGGCAGGGTTAGGTGGAATACTGGGAAGAAATCCTTCCCTGTGAGCGTGGGAAGACCCTGGCACAGGTTGCCCAGAGAAGCTGTGGCTACTTCATCCCTGGAAGTGTCCAAGGCCAGGTTGGCTGGGATGAAGCAAGCTGGGATAGTGGAAGGTGTCCCCACACAGGGATGGGCTTTCAGGTTCCTTCCAACCCAAGCCTTTTTATGTGACTTCTCCAGGCCGCAGTAACCCAGCAGGCTGGTCCCATCACAACACCAATCATTCAAACCCTGCCAGGATTGCATCCCCCATGCCAAAGCCAAGCTCACCTCGATGGGGTACTGATCCTCCAGCCCTTTGGAGAGGTGGTTCCTCTGCGGCGCCGGCGTCTCCTCGGGCGGGCTGTCCCCGGGGCCGGGGGGCGGCGGGGGGGAGTGCATGCGCACGCGGGGTGCGCCGGGCGAGTCTCCCTCGCCGGGCTGCTCCGCGCCCTCTCTCTCTACCAGCAGCACGATGGTGGGGGAGGCCGCGGTAAGCAGCGCTACGGCCTGATCATGCCTGGCTTCTGTCATGTCTACCCCATTGATCTAGAACAACCCGCAAACGCGGCGTCAGACCATCACCCCGGCGCTTCCCGGCGTTCCAGCGCTCAGCCAGGCCCCTGAGGAACCCTGTCCTGCTGGCACGTGGCCCCGCTCCAAGGCCTGTGCCCCAAAGCACCCTGTAACTCTCCCAGCTCCCTCTGACCTGGCAAAGGGACACAGGCACCTGCTCATTCCCACCTGATCCCAATCCCCTTCCTAGACAGCTTTCCTGCCCCTTTCCCACATTCCCTGCACAGCTGGTGCCCTGCAGCACCACTAACATGGTGCTCCAGGGGACCACGCAGGCCACGTGTGATGTTCCACCTCCCGCTGCCAAATGTCTCAACATGGGAGAAGCAAAAACAGTGACTGCCAGCAGCAATGCCACAACACAGGCATGTGCCAAAGCTCCCGCAGCTTGTCACTGAGCCACCTGCCCTCATGAGTCACCCAGTGCCCAGACACATACACTGAAGGCACGATTTGATGGGTGACAGGACCTGTCACTGGTCACTGGGCCACTGGCTGCGCATGCTGGACAAGGTCATGGTAGCTGGGGGAAGATGCCAGCTCTAAGGCATGAAAAGTGACCCCAGGTACAGAGAGACTTGAAAGAACAGAGAGCCTTTCCTACAAAATTAAGATTTAAAACAGCCTCTCTAGAAACTCAAAGGACTGGAAAGGACATGACTGTTCTCCATGGATGTACAAGGGGGCACAAACCTGAGGAGAGCCAAGCTGAGAGAACACAGCCAAAACAACAAAACTTGACAGGAAAGAGTTGAAGCAGAAAATTAAAAGGTTTCTAGTCATTAGGTTCTGGAAAAGCTTTCCAAAATGAACAATGAGGACATGAAAACAGCAGCTGCCAAGATGGGGTTTGATCAGCTCATGAAATAACAATGTGACTGTAACAGTCACAGCAACTGGGCTTTGTAGCCCAACTCCCCGCTGCCTGATTCCCAGAAATATTATTGTTACCCCCCAGCTCCTTCCCAGAGAGCAGTTTCTGGACTAAGCTGGCACACACTGTCCGACAGGACTGTGTCCGGACTCCCCGTGACACTCCCAGCACTGCCACAGCCCCCTCCCACCCACAGCTGTGGGTACTGCTCTCCTTAGGACAGCGAAGGAGAAGCACAAGCGGCCCTGCATTGTCCTGGGAACTCCACAGTGTCACCTCTGCTGAGAGGACTGTCCCCAAAGGGACACCTCTGGCACGAACCAGAACAATGTCAAGGCAGCAGCTGGCACGTGCCCACGGGAAGAGGAAGGACAAAAGGGACCTGAGAAATGGCTGTTGAGCACAGGACACTGGGCATCAAGCAGGAAAGGTAATAAATTACCACACAGGTGCACAGCCCTTAACAGAATGCAGGTAACAGACACATGGCTCAGACACTCCGGGACAGATCCTTAAAGCAAGCACCAAAAGCAATCACCCAAAGAATCACCAAAAGCAATCACCCAAAGGAATCACCCACGTTAGAGAAGTGCGACCAAGCTTGGCAACCAGTTCACAAAAGAAATGGAGATTATAAGGGGTTGTCTCAGCACATCTGTTGTAGGAAAGGGCCAAGTGGCTGCAGGAAGCTTGAAGGTGGTGGTGTAGGAATATGCAGCACTTATTATGGGATGTTTTAACAGAACAAAAAGAGGACTGGAAGTGAGGAACAAACATGGGGAAATACAGAGGGCGGAGAACACGAGACTGCTGGTCAGTGCTGGTCTGGCCAAGCCCTGGGCCTGAGTCTGCTCTGCCTTCTCCCCACATTCTGTATTTACTGTGCCAGTTCACTCTGTTCTGGGTATGTGTGCGAGAGCTACTGGTAAAATTCAAGCTGGACTAGCCAGCAAGTAGGAATCCAAAATGTGTGAAGACTCAAGAGGTGGCCCAGAAACAGGATGAAAGGCTTGGGGTCTGACCAAAGAGCCTCGAAGACCTTGATGCTTGGGGCAGAGGCTGGAGACCTGCAGACATGAGCATTTACTCGAGTGAGGGAGTGGTGTGCACGTTCCACCAGCAAACTGAACCCTGATGAGCTGGAGGGCAAGACCAGGGAGAAGCTGGCTGTTGCTCCTGCCCTGGGAGGATACTTGTGCTCAGGTACCTGTAAAGGTACTGCCCCTTTCCTGCCCCTGTGATCTGGGACCAGCTGTATCTGCAGTGTGTTCCACATCTGGACTCTGCCCTCATCCCTGCTGATGGCTGCACCTGGGAGCAGGGAAAGCAGCAGCCACATGTCCAGGGGACTGGGAAGGGCGGATTCCTTGGGTCCTCTGATGGTTAACAAAGGCAACATGCAGGAGAAACTTGGCTCTTTGCTTCTATCACCAGATCAGGGCCAAACATACTCATCAAGTGGGAACAAGATGATCTTTAAGGTCCCTTGCAAGCTAAGCCTAGCTCTGACTCTAGGACACCACGATGACACCGCGCACACAGACCTGCCACAGCATGACCTGCTCTCGTTTCACACATCCCCTCTGCTACTTCCCTGCCCCTGACAGGATGAGAGTGGTCAGATGGGGTCGGACCAGAAGATCACAGCAGTGCCTCCCTGGAGCAGGGACCAGGGACCAGGACTCCTGGAGTCAGAGGTGTATCACATGTAACAGCCCTCGGTGCATTTCACCCAGTAATTCTCCACTACCTGGCAATCCTGGTGGCTCCCCAGCTTTTGGGCAGCTAATTTTCCATGGCCTTTATCTAGCTAGAGAACAAGGCCAGCCATGCCACATGGCTCTCCAAGTGCCATGGGGAAGGGACAGTGTCTGTCCTTTCCCTGCTCCACGTTTCTCTGTGTGCCAGGGAATTATATTATCCTGGCAAATCTCTAAGAGGTCACACTGCCTCATTAGGACTTCACGTGTCACCTACCACTACCCTAAATCTCCCCAGAACCAGTTTTCTTCCCAGTCCCATCCCAAAAAAAAATCAGCTGCCCTTAGCAACTGCTCCCACTCCTGCACTCTCCCTGCTAGATTCCCATCCCACAACTCCAGCTCTCCAGCACTCCCTCCAGCAGGTCCCTGTCCAGTGTCTTCCCCCACCAAAATGACTCCCAAGAGACACAGAAATACAGGGAAGCTGGGGAGTGAGTGACAGTCACTGAGGAGTGTTGAGGGGTGTTAACTCGGAGGGGAGGCCTAGGCTGGGCTCTTCAATCCATGTGCTCAAAGCTCCCTTAAGAAAGTCAAAGGAGCAATCCCAGTTCTTCTCCTGAGGAGAAGGCCAGGAGGATTTAGAGCACAGGGAAAGAGCAGGAAGCTGTGCTGTATTTATTTTCTTAAGGTAACAGGAATTCTTTGGCAAAGTGAGAGCTGAGCATGACCAGGAGACCACGGCTTTGGAAACGGACCCTGCCTGCGGGATCCATGAGCCCTGTACCCAGTGAGGGTCCTCCCCTTCCCCATGCAGGTACAGGCAACCTGCACCCACATCCCAGAAATCACGGCATCTTGGAAGCTTTCCAATAAAAATGGGCAATTGCTGCTTCAGAAGAGTGTGGTAAGCAGGCTTGGAAGTTATGGGAACAGCCCTGGTGAGTGTTCTGAAAGGTTCCTGCATTCACCAGAGGTGAGCACGGGATCTGAGCTTCAGCTCAGCACCAAACCTGTAGGGCCACACACACCTCAGCACAGGTAACTAAGGGGACCCCACTGGGGGTGTCAGGACACAGGACAGCAATGCCTCAGACACGTCAAAATCCAGCAGAGGCCCAAACTCTGTAAACCCTGAGCTCACACATCCCATAAGGAATCCACTGCAAGCTATTACTAGGGAATTAGATCTGCTTTTCCTATGAAGCTGCCCATGGATATAAATAGAGCTGCTGAAGCGGGGTGGAGACAGGCTTGACTTTTGAATCTGTTCTGAGATTTTGTGTCTCCTTTTTGCCACAGGTCGAGCAAACCAACCCCAAACGAAGGGCCTCAGTTCTGCCTCTGTACCATGGAGCATCAAAACATGAGCAAATCCAAAATTATTCAGTCTATCTGGCATTAATCAGGGTCAGGGCTTGATTTTGGGGAGTGGGGAGCACTAGAAGGGAGGGAGAGATGCTATACCAGTTCAAGCTTCCTGCCAAGACACCAGTGTCAGACCTGGGCCCAAGCTCCACTAAAATGTTGTGCCTGAGCAAATACAACACAGTCCCAGCCCAGGGATAGAGCAGACAGAAGCCAGCACTGACGAGGCTGTATCAGTGTTTACTCACGCCAGCGCTGTGGTAACACGTGCTCTCACCACAGCGGCTGGGCCAGAAACCCACCACCAGCACCAGGATGTTGGAGGTTTCCCTCAGAGGCAGCATGCGAGCACAGGAAGAGGGTCAGGAGGCTCAGGAGAGGCTCCCTGCAGGGGGGGAGCGAGGACCAGTAGGCAGAGACACGAGGTTAGAGCAGTGAGATCCGCACGGACAGGACGGGAGACCGGGGCCAGAGTTCCGAGTGAAGCACTGGGGTACCCCTGACTTGCTCCACAACACCCTTGGGCAGCTCCTTCTGCTCCAGCCCATGGCGACCCCGCTACCCCCCTGTGCCCCAAAGGGCCCCCTCTCCCCGTGGCAGAGCCCCCGGGCTGCCACCCAGGCTCCAGAGGGACACCAGGCTGGGGCAGTGCTGCCGTGTCCCCTCCCTCCATGCCATTGCTGGGGAAAGCGGAGCTGTAACTGCACCCACCGCCAGACAGGGTGGAACCACCCAAATGAAATGCTCTCCCAGAAGGCTCAGGAGCTGAGAAAACGACCCCCAAAATCCAGCTCCAATAAGAGAGAAGCAGCCCCTGCACGAGGAAGGGCATGGAGCCGAGTCAGCCCCTTCCTTGCGCACACTCACCGAGATGACCCGGTCTCCGACGTGCAGGATCCCATCCCGGTGGGCTGCACCGCCCTCTGCGATCCGGGAGATGAAGATCCCCTGGAGCACAGTCAGGAAGGTCAGAGCAGCCTGGGCTTTCCCTCACCTGAGCCTGGCTCTCCAGAACCGTTCCCAGACACCAGGCAGGTCTCAGTCCTCTTCCCTTCACAGACCCTTCCCCTGCCCTGATGCTTTTCCCCACTCCACACAAACCCTCTGCTCCCAGAGCCCCTGGCAGCAAAGCCTTCCCGTGGCCCAGAGCCTGGAATCTGTGCCAAAGAGGGCAGCAGTAGGATTAAATGTCACTGGCAGGGATTGGGAGCCCCAGCCCCCTCCTTCTATAAAAAAGAAGGAGACGGACTTTGGACAAGGGCCTGGAGGGACAGCACAAGGGGGAATGGCATCCCACTGCCAGAGGGCAGGGTTAGATGGGATATTGGGAAGGAGTTCTGCCCTGTGAGGGTGGGAAGGCCCTGGCACAGGGTGCCCAGAAAAGCTGTGGCTGCCCATCCCTGGAAGTGCTCAAGGCCAGGGTGGGCAGGGCTTGGAGCAACCTGGGGTAGTGGAAGGCATCCCTGGACATGACAAGGGGATGAAATAGGTGAGGTTTAAGGTCCCTTCAAACCCAAACCATACTGGGATTCCATGATTCCCTGACTTAAGAGCACCTGGCTCTCAGAGATCATCTCGCCCACCAGCCCAGGGCCGGGCTTCACTGCTGCACGCCCAGGGATGAGGAAGATTCGGGGATCCCAGGGGATCAGGACTGACCGTGTCCCCAGCCCGGTAAGGAGTGGAGCCCTTGCCACCAGCAATGCTGAAGCCGAGGCCCTTCTCGTTGCGCATGAGGCAGGTGGAGAATCTCTCGGTGGCAGGTGCTCCCTCGGGACGCTCGGGGAAGCGCAGCCCCCCACGCCGCTCCCGGGGGCTGTAGTCGTCCTCGGGGCGCAGTGGAGTGACAGTGATGGCATTCTCCGGCTCCACCATCCGCTCCCGCAGCACCGTCATGGAAACAGAGCTCCCCGACCCCCGCAGTGCTTCCACTGCCACGTGGTGCTCGGCACAGTGCAGGGACACGCCATTCACCTGGGTACAGAGCAGAGACAGCCCCTCACACACAGCCCTCACCTCAACACAGAGCAGAGACAGCCCCTCGCACACAGCCCTCAGCACAGAGAGAGCAGAGACAGCCCCTCACACAGAGCCCTCAGCACAGAGACAGCCCCTCACACACAGCGCTCACCTCAGCACAGACAGCCCCTCACACACAGCCCTCAGCACAGACAGAGCAGAGACAGCCCCTCACACACAGCCCTCAGCACAGAGCAGAGACAGCCCCTCACACACAGCCCTCACCTGGGCACAGACAGAGCGGAGACAACCCCTCACACACAGCCCTCACCTGGGCACAGACAGAGCAGAGAGCCCCTCACACACAGCCCTCACCTGAACAGAGACAATCCCTCACACACAGCCCTCCCCTCAACCACTGCTGCCCGAGGGAAGTGGCTCAGCCCCGCCACACCTGGGCCTTGTTCCCACAGGTGTGTCCAGAGGTCTGGGATGTTTTCCCACATTCCCACAGCACCTGCTACCTGTCCCAGGCCAGGGCAACCCAGGAAAAGCCCTTTCAGAGGAATTCTTTCCCCACAGGGAGTTCTGAATTCCCTACCCTGTATCATCCCTACAGGCAACATCCCAGACAGATAACCCCCCACCCAGAACCACCTCCACCAACAAAATTCAGCAAAATTCAACACAACTAAGGCCAATACAAGTCCTTGTTCATCTTCCAGAAGGGACATCCCCCTCCTCGCACCCTGGAACACCCAGAGCTGTCAGTGTGACAGTCCCTCAGCATGGGGAATGTCCCAGAGCAGATCATCTTGAGTGCAGCACGCAAGGGAGAACCAGGGGATCAGGCCCAGGCAGGCTGGGGCTGTGACAGGCAGGTCCTGCCTGACCAACCCCATCTCCCTCTGTGACAGGGTAACACGCTCAGTGGCTGAGGGAAAGGCTGTGGATGTGTCTGCCTGGACTCCAGCAAAGCCTTTGACATCATTTCCCACAACATTCCTCTGAGAAACCAGCTGCTCATGAGCCAACATGTGCCCAGGTGGGCAAGAGGCCAATGGGACCTGGCTTGTACCAGCCTTGGTGCAGCCACAGGCCCCGGTGTGGCAACTGCCCTGGACAGTGACCTCCTGTGCCAGGCACTGCTGAGGCAGTCCTGGAGGGACATCTGGGTCCCCAGGAGCAGGACACTGAGGGGCTGGAGCATGTCTAGAGAAGGGAATGGAGCTGAGGAAGGGTCTGAATCACCAGGAGTGGCTGAGGGAGATGGGGTGGGGGTTAACCTGGAGAAAAAGAGGCTTGGGGGGACTTTAGAGCCCCTTCCAGTGCTCAAATGAGCTCCAAAAGAGCTGGAAAGGGACTTTGGACAAGGGGAATGGCTTCCCACTGACAGAGGGCAGGGCTAGACGGGATATTGGGAAGAAATCCTTCCCCGTGAGGGTGGTGTGGCCCTGGCACCAGTTGTCCAGAGAAGCTATGGCTGCCCCATCCCTGAAAGTGTTCAAGGCCTGACTGGATAGGGCTTGGAACAACCTGGGATAGTGGAAGGTGTCCTTGCCCATGGCAGGGGGTGAACTGAGGTGAGTTTAAGGTCCCTTCCCACCCAAACAATTCCCATGGCTGGCTCCCTGGGTAAGAACTTATTTTACAGGGTTCACTTTTGCCCTGCCCAGGTATGCAGAGCCCAGCCTGCCGGGGATGTATTTCTTCCCACCTGGGTCACACAACACTTCAGAGCTGGGCCAGAGTAAATGCAGGAGCTTATAAAGCAATAAAAGACTCACGGTAACATTATTTAAACAACTATATCTGAGCCAAAGGAATTTTGTTTAGCTCTTACACATCTCCTAGTGCTTAATTTGGTCTAAAACACATGTGATGCAAATCCATTCCAAATCATCTCCTCCCTCCACTCCAAGTTATCAGAAGCATTTGCTCCATCGCGGGAGTTGAGTCCTTACCTCCAGAAGCTTGTCACCAACACGGACCCCTGCGCGAGCTGCGGGACCCTCTTCAGACACACGGGAAATAAAGATGCCCTGGAAACAAAACCATCTGTTATATGGAGACCCATTCCTTACCCCTTTGGAGTGCAGAGACCCCTCAGCCCCCGCAGCTCCAAGGAGAGGGGCCAGTCCCTGGCCAGTCCCGAACCCAGAACGAGGGGACATGGCAACCACATCACCCCGCTCAGGAGCTGGGAAAAGGGAACAGAAACCTCATTGCAGGGCTACCCTGAGGTGACAAGGGGGACAGAAACCCCACTGCAGGGCCGTCCCCAGGTGATGCACGAGACCAGGGAATATGTTAACCCTCTTGCAGTGGAACTGGAACATGACGCAGCTGATGCCACCAGGTGTGGAACAACCCCACACTCTGTGCCCCAGGACACAGCTGGGAAGGAACCCGCTGCTCCCACGGCTGCTCCAGGTCAGACCATCCCAGTTCAGGGACAGGAGTCTGCTCGACCCCGTCAACCTCTTGCTTTGGGGGGATTCAGGGCTGCTCCCACCTGGCCCCGAAAGCCCACACAGCTCACACGTAAGGACACCCAACCTCCAGCCACAGAGAATCAGTCCCCAAAAGCAGGTGCCTCAGCAGTGACACGGCCCAGGTCTTACCTCATCGTCCCCCTTATAGGGGGTGGAGCCCTTGCCCCCCGCGATGCTGATGCCCAGCCCCCCTGTCTGCCGCAGGATGGTCAGTGTCAGCTGGAAGCAGAAGGGACAGTGGTTATGGGTCAGTGCACCCAAGAACAAGGGACGACTCTTTTAATAAAAAATAGTGACTCCAAGTCATCTGCTCCCACACTGGGGGAGCCGTGGCACCCATGGGTGAGCCGCGGCACCCGTGGGTGAGCCGTGGCACCTGTGCGTGAGCCGTGGCACCCGTGCGTGAGCCGTGGCACTCACGCCTCAGAGGCACCACCACCACAACGCATGAAACACACAAATCCCTTCCCCCAGCTGAGTCCTGACCCAACAGTCAGCTTGCTCACGATGGACACATCAGAAGGGGATTCCACCACAAAGAAACTGGGCGGCCACGGACTGGGGCTGGATCACGGAACAGGGGTAGCATTCACACCACAGCCCGGCTCTACCATGGGGCTCCCTTTGAGTGTAATTCCATCAGCCACTGGGGAATTCCAGGTTACCCCAGCGTAGTGTGCAGTGACAAGGGTGGCACCTTGTCCAGAATACTCTGGATGGATAGTTGGCTTTGTTGTATTGATGGAAATCAACACACAACTCAAAAAACCCCATCTGCTCTGTCCAGATCCCCTGCTTCCCTCTGCCTTAGCTGCTCAGGATCACAGCTGAGCAATCCACAAGTCTCTTCTCCTTCCTACCTCCCACCTCTACATAGCCAATTATGCCCATTGCCAATAGTTGATCAAACTTGACCTGAAGCTGTTTCTTTTAAGGACACCAGCATGAACCATTCACAATGCCACAATCACGAGAAGGAAGACAGGGAGCATGTGGTAGGACACAGGGAAAGGAACAGGACAGATAGGACTCTCTCAGGGCCAAGGACCAAGGAGCTGGTGAGGTAAGTGACAGAAATGAGCAGAGACTCCTGTAGAGAACCAAATTTGCTGTCCTCCATGTCACCTCTTTGGAAACAAAGCCCAGGATGGAGAGAGGCTGCTGCAGAGATGTCAAGCGTCAGTGTCAGCTCCACATGGCCACAGCATGGGCAGCAAAGGAACCAGGAGATTGCCTTCCTTAACACTTCCCCTCCAACCCTCTTCTTTCACTTCTACAATGACAGAACCAACATCTTGTGGAGCTCCATATTCTGCTAAGTTTAAAACAAAAAACCACAGCAGGAAACATGAAACAAACCGAGGTGCTCTGCCAGTTCCTTTGATGCCCAGTTAACAGCACAGCAGAACGCTCTGGGATCTTCCCAGGGAAATCCCTGATTCTAGACCTACCATCAGTTCACTGCCTCTGGTGCAAGAGCCAGAAACTGAGTAAAATTCCAAGTTTTGGAATACCCAAGTAAGACAGAAATGGGGTAGTGACGAGACAGCACCACATCCAAGACAGCCCAACTCAGACCAGCTCCAGACCAGACAAACGCTTCTTGCATGACCAAGTTTATCAGGAACTAATTACAAACCCCATGTTTTTCCATCCAGACTCACTGGACTCTAGAAATGCTCTAAAGACTCACATCTGTATTGTTCAAGGAGTGTTCGGACAATGCTCTCAGGCACATGGTAGGATTTTTGGGGTTGTTCTGTGCAAGGCCAGAAGCTGGACTTGATGATCCTGGTGATGAGGAAATTGTGTAATTCTACATTCAGCACAAAACCTTCTAAGGATGATAGAGAACCAGGTCTTCAGGCAAGGATTACAGACTAGTGTAATAGCAGGATCCGGTATTTCCCAGGAAGACAGCTGATGGTTCTGCTCAATGTCTGAGTCCATTGCACACGATCATGATTTTGGACAATGACTGAGGACTGTCTGATGTCACTGGTCACAGAAAGTCACTTCCAGCTGCACGGGAAGCTGATGATGTAAACTAACAGAAAGATATACCACAAACCCCCTGGATTTCACACATTCAGCAAACCAGTCTAAAAACATGGGAAACCTGCCAGAAAAGCCAACTGGCCTGGGGGGGAAGAACCTTCTGTCCATCAATGTACACTGAAAAGCAAAACACCACAGAGAAAACAGACCAGATTAAAAACACCAAGACAACTGCAGCAAAGGGGCTTGAATTAGACATAAATATATGCAGGCTGAAAAGAAGATTTCAAACTCCAAAGCAAATCAGTTCTCCCACAAAAACCAGTGTGGTGAGGAACTGAAGTGGTGGATGTTTGTTTGAAGTCTATGCAAAGAGTAACTGATGTGAATATGAACCTCAAGAAGGAGGACCTGGATCCAGCAGCCTCTAATGGCCCTTCATGCTGCAGCTCAGGCTGTTTCTTGCACTAAACCCTTAAGTTATTTGTTCCCCAAAGCTCCTCCTTCCTAAGGCTGCTCCCGGGCTGCCTGTACTGCCATGATGTCAGACTGGCTCTGAAACTACAGCACAGAGCTGCCCCCAGCAGGGACAGCTCAGCTCCCTCCTTGCCATTGCTCCTGCCATGGACTTTACTGGGTATTTTATTTGTTGTGTATTTTTCCCCCAAAGCCAGGGATCCACCCACAGCCCATCTCAGATGATCTGATCTCTGCTGCTTCCCACCAAAACTCGCTGCTTCTTCCTCTACAGAAAGAACAAACCTTCATGGAGAGCGCACCACGCCCCCAGTTCCTCAACAAGGGTCCAGCTCTGCACGGAAAAGTGCTGCAGTGCGAGGAGAAAAGTGGGGAAATTGAAAAAGCTGCCATACCAGCTTCGAGCTGCCATCCTTCTCCCTGGGCTCCCACTGGGAACCCATTCACCATCAACGGCACCAAACACAACCCAGGGAAGCAGTTCCACCTCTTCCCCTCGGTCCTGCCTGTGGCTCTGCCTGTGCCTCTCTGGGGACATACCAAACATGAACCGGGGCCACCTCAACCCAGTTTTCATATGGTTTTTAGTAAAACTGTCTTTTAACATGGAATCATGGAATGGTTTGGGTGGGAAGGGATCTTGAAGCTCATACACCCACCCTTCTCTGTTAACAGAATCACTTGCTCCTGCAAGAATTCCCAGCTTTCAAGGAGTAATTGTACACACCAGAAGTGCTGCACACCTGGACAGACTCACTTTCAAGTAGCAGCCAGGGACATCTGGGTGCTGCCCAACAGATTGGGGCAGTCCGAATTTACTGCTGCGCTGTGCAACTGATCATTGAGGATCCCTCCGTGCAACTGATCATTGAGGATCCCTGTAGCCTGTCAGGGGCACGGCAGACACCAAGGCAGTGACCAACCACCGCATCCACAAGGGACAAAGCTCAGGGCTGTTGTACTTGAGAGCTGCTGAAAGACCAAGTTCTTCCTCTAAACACACCCACGGGAGTGGGGTTCAAGGGCTTCACCTCCAGAAAACAAAAAGTTTCAGCCAGCATGGGCATCAGTTTATAAATGGTTGTACACGTGGATGCATGCAGCTGGGGTCAGTCTGGGGCCTCTCATGACAAGAAAGACATTGAGGGACATCAGCAAGTCCAGATACAGGAACAGAGCTGGGCAAAGGTCTGGAGCACCAGGAGCAGCTGAGGAAGCTTGGGGGGAGTCAGCCTGGAGAAAACGAGGCTCAGGGGGGACCATCTCAGTCTCTACAGCTCCCTGATAGGAAGGTGGAACAAGGTGGGGTCAGGCTTTGCTCCCAGGGAACAGGGGACAGGACAAGGGCAAACAGTCTCAAGTTGTGCCAGGAGAAGTTTAGGTGGGATATTTGGAATATTTCTACCTGTAAATGGCTGTCCAGCCCTGGCACAGATTGCTCAAGACAGGGGTGGAGTCCTCATATCTGGAAGCGCTCAAAAAACATGTGGACATGGTTTAGTGGTGAACATGGTGTTGGTGCTGGGTTGATGGTTGGACTTGATGATCTGCAAGGTCTTTTCCAACCTTTCTGATTCCCTGACTCTCAGTGTCCAATCCTTGCATTTACATGTCCCGAAACATTTACTTGAGACTGTCATACTGACACAGGAAGTGCACACTGCAATAAATAATCTGGATTTAGGTTGGGACAGACATGTGACGACAGATAGGTGTCACGTGAAGGTGAGGGATCCCACTTCAACAGCAGCTGAAGAATCCATTAAATATCATCAATAACCTTTTCAAAAATCAAAAGGACTGGACAACTTGCATTCAAGAGTCCCAACATTTGCCTGAGATCTCTGAGATGCTGATAGAGCACTTCCAAAATTTTGGGCTTTTGATACCCTGAGACCCCTTATATTGTGCTGATGGACCGAGAGACTGCACAGGATGATGCCTGTAACCATCAGCTCCTCATCCAGACACCATTCCAGAGGAGTAACTGAGGGACACACGTGGCCTCTTACCAGGCATGCAAATGGCTCTCACGAGAAGCAGCTGAATTTTCTGAAAAGCAGGTCTCTCAAAAGCCAAACTATTTCATTCTGAGAAGACTCCAGACTTGGCTGATGAAGTGAAGATTCACTGAGCAGACTTGTGCAAAACATGGAACCTGTGATCCAAGACCTGGCACTGACATCATCCAGTGCTGGTACAGGTATGTGCTGTACAAGCCAAGAACCAGGTAAGAGACATTGGGAGAGAAACAAGAATTTGGGTTCTGTCAAGATGTATCAGGCCTGGTCTTACTCTAAAGCAGAGAGAATTGAAATAATTCCATATGAGGGGAGGCTGGGAGCCTTTCAGTTCAGGAGGGGGAGATAGACCCTTTTTATCTTTTCATACCATTAATAACTTTATAGGAGATGATTATTCCATGTTTGTAATCACAAAGGAATTAGGGATATTCAATGGAACTCATCAATAGGATACCAAATGAAATATCAGTGGCAGGCTTAAAAAATGCTTTTTAATACAAAGCTCAAGTAAATTACATCATTTATTGCCACTAGATTCTGTGGAACTGAAATGTATAAAAGGAATGAGAGGGGATCAGACAAAATAATGGATGGCAGCTCCATGGTACCTCGTACATCGGCATGAACAGCCCAGAAATCTTGATCGACAGACTGCCAGGAGCTGAGCACCCACCAGTGAAAGGAGCCCTGAGGTCTGGGGCCCCTCGCCTCCTGTCACTTCACTCTGACCCCATGTTCAGTCAGCGTAATAGAATATAACACAACATAGCAGTTCGTAATCATCAAATTATAGCCTCAAGGTCTAGGCTGGACCTCAGGAAGAATTTCTTCCCAGAAAGGGTTATCAGGCATCGGCAGGGGCTGCTCAGGGAGGTGGCAGAGTCACCATCCCTGGAGGTGTTCAAGGAACAACTGGACGTGGCACTCAGTGCTCTGGGCTGGTGACAAGGTGTGGATCAGTCAGAGGTTGAACTCGATGGTCTTGGAGGTCTTCTCTAACCTAAATAATTCTGGGATTCTGTTCACCTTGGGTGCACATGGCTGGGACATGGAAGAGCAGGAGCTGGAGGCACTGATTCACCAGGAAAGATGAGAAGAGCTAAATCTGTCTGGCTTTGGACGGTGACAGCTCATGGGGACAAGGAGACAGGCTGAAAATATCAGTGAGCAAAGGGGAGAGGGGAGATTGCTGTGTGACTGCTGAGAGCTAAATTAACCCCAGACAATGGAAAAGCAACACGAAGGAAAAGCGGCCCTGGCAGGAGAGCAGCCACTGGACATGGGCTGGAGGTTTCCTGGCTCTGATGTTATTCCTTCCTGTGTTCCAATGGGTTTAGCTCTCGAAGGAAAGGGTACTTGGAGAGCAGAGCTGGTGGCACAGTGCAGAGGAGTTTGAGCACTTCACTGACTTCTCACTGAGCACCTCCACAAAACCAGTACAAAGCAGAGGACCCCAAAGGAGACCTTTGACAGCAGCACTGGGAGCAGAAAGGTCAGGGACCTGCCACAGCCCCACTGGTGACAGCAGCCCTGGGAACAGATGGGACAGGGGACCAGCCATGCTCAGGGTGCTGCCCTGCTCCTGCACATCCCTCCCCCAGGAGACTCAGGGACAGCGACCACATTTCCCAAAGGGAGAAGGAAGCAAGGATGCCTTTTTAAAACATGAAATATGGTCACATTTGAAGCATAAATAAAACCCAAGGTTCCTACAGATACATGAATATTCATATATCATATGAGACTCCCATCTGATGGCTACAGAGATTCATATCGAGATTAAGAGTATCACTGTGTGTCTATATAAAGATATGATTTCATCTTGGTACATGAAAGAAATGTTTGCAGTGAAAACAATCCTTCACTGGGACAAACTGCACAGGGAGGTGCTGAGTCACATCCCTGGATGCGACGGGCCGGGGTACGGATAACCTCACCAAGGCTCCTTCCCCATAAAAGCTTGGACCTTTTGAGGCCCTTTCAGCCTGGGCTGGTTTATGATTCCAGGATTAGTTATTTAATTCATGAACTCCAGAAACTGGGACTTAGGAAGCTGGTACTTCCTCCTTATCACCATTGGGAGCCTAATTTGTCATGGGCACAGAAAGAGAAAAAGAAGGGAATCCTGCAAGGATCCGGGCTGGCCAAACTATGGAATGCAGCAGGACAGGGTCTCTCTGGAAATGAAAACACTCAAATGCTTAAAGAGAAGCAAAAAGCTTTGTCCAAAGCCACCGATCCTCAAACCATTTCAGAATCAGAAACAGGACAAAAACCTACACCCCGAATCAGCTGGAACAGGTAACACTAGAACACGTTCTATTTCCTCTCTTCAGCAGCACAGAATTTTTATTCCTATTCTTACCGACCCTTCTTGTGTGGTGAAATCCTTGGAGCAGTCATTCTTTTTGCAACATTCCACTATAAAATCCCACTGGAGACTCTTCTCGGCCCAGAAATTTCAGACTGCTCTAAAGGTCCGTTTTGCCCATTATTTAATATACAATTACAAGACTGCAGAGACTGGGGAGTTTACAACTCTCCTAAAATCTACTTCAGCGCTGTGCTGCCAAAGGCAGGCCTTGCAGGAAGAGAGCATTTATCCAAGGAACAGTGGAGTAAATGGAAAACTCTTTCACTAAACCTGGCATCACCTGCTTTAAAACATACAAGCAGAGACATCTCTAAGTGCACCTTGTTTGGAGGCCAAACCTCCCCAAATCCTGAAGGATGCAGGAAGAAAAGCTAAAGGTATAATAAAGGTACAAACAAAGGTGGCTAAAGAGAATTCCCATCCAGGAACAGGAACTGCCATCTTTGAAATGGAAAAAGAAGTACGGAATTTAGTGAATTAAGGTCTGAATAAACTCTCCCATGTTGTCTACAGTCACCAAACCTGAGTTCAGGTAGATCAGGTGAAAGAAAAGGCAATGAGAAAGGGAATAAATGGAAATCCCTCTTACAAGAGAACACTGGAGGAATTTGGTTTCTCTGATCTGGCAAAAGGAAGGCAGGAAGAAGTCAGGACTGGTCTCCATAGAATTACACCAAAGACAAGCAGGCAAGGGGTCAGCCAGCAGGGAAGAGATTGGACAAGATAAAATACAATGAAAACAATGAACTAACAAATGACAGATTAAAAGTAAGGTTTCTAATCACTCCAGAAGCAGAAACCTGGAGAATTTCTGGGGTTCTCCCTGGAGGAGGAATCTCTGTGTGTTTGCATACTGCATAACAGGATGAAACAATCTGTTTTTAATAAAAAGTTTGACTGACTTATTAACCAGAGTGTTGGGTTGCCAGCCGTGGTAGGAGACTTGACCTCAGCACTTCTTCTAAATCACCTGTTACCTTCCCGGCAAACTCAGCTTTGTTGTTCCTGAGCTGAGCACAGCCCTTTTTCAGCTAAATTGTATCTTCCAGAAATGCCAACCCATCCCAGTCTGGCCTCATTCCAGTGCCCACATCCAAGCTGGGGATTGTTTCCCACTACAAAGCCTTGGAACTTCCTGGGAGTCCCTGTTCTCCTCCACTGACACAGTCAGAACATGTGGAGGCAAACAGGGACCAGTTTTAAGGCAGGTAAATGCTTCAGCCCCCGTAATTTCTACAGGGGTTATTGTAATGCCTGAATTTTGTGCATAACCCCGGTCCCAAGCAGGAAAGCCCCACGTCTGTTACACACAGGGCATCTGCCTAGTGCAGAAGCTAGGCTAGAACTGGATTTGCTGTACACTGTGTTTAAACATGTAATTTTCTCTCCAGCAATTGCTTCTCTGCTGCTTTCTGCTCTGTCTCTTTGTGAAAGCCAACGAGATGATTGCGTGACAGAGCAGAACCAAAATGATCCTGCCCCACTCTTGGAGCAGGGAAAGGAAACTGCAGATAGTCCTGCATTTGTGTGAGAAATCATTCCACACTTTGCTCTTTGGTCCTTAGAGAACTCCGGATCAGATAAAACTTGCAGCTGAGACAGGGATCAATGATGATGAATGAGCAGCAATCACACAAATCAGTCTTCAATCTGCAACACTTTGTGGGTGACTCGTGTCCAAATCGTGCCTTAACAGGGCCGAATGTGAAGCTGTACATTTACAGGAGGAGATCACAATCCCACCTCCAAACGGGAGGGTCGTGGCCTAGGAAAGGTGGCAGAACACTGGCCCCAGCTGCCCAGAAGAGCCGTGGCTGCCCCATCCCTGGAAGTGTTTAAGGCCAGGTTGGACAGGGCAGGGAGCAACCTGGGATAGTGGAAGGTGCCCCTGCCAATGGCAGGGGGGTGGCACTGAGTGACATTTAAAAGGTCTCTTCTAACCCAAACCATTCTACGATTCTATAAAGAACACTGAGGGCCCTTCAACCCAGTAGGAAAAGGTCATAAAAACATTTTGATGGCAATAAATTAAAAGCCAGACAAATTAAAACAGAAAATATGGCACATTTTTCTTTGCTCAACAGGAACTTTGATCACCTTAAAAATTAAATGAGAGAATGGGAGTGTTGTATCTTTTTTTAACATCAAGAAGACTCTACCCTGTCATATTCCAGTTAAGCCAGGTGAGCAAACAGAGGTGATGTGACCTCTCCAGCGCTACATGAGAGGTTTATTAAACTTTTCCAGGTTTATAATTTATGGGTCACATTGTGAGAAAATCAAATTTGCTACATAAGAATTCCAAGTCTGACAATGCCCTGATGAAGCACATTTACCCTGTAAATGCAAAACCAGAGCAAGGGGAAGAGCTCCACATGTGCAGCAGCACTGAGCAGCCCCATGCAGAGGGCCAGGATGGCTCCTAGCACATCCCAGTGCTCCACCCTACATGTGGAGCCTTTCCACAGCTGAATCCCTGAGCAGGGGATGCTCCAGGAGGCACAGGATGGCTCCCAGCACATCCCAATGCTCCACCCTACATGTGAAGCCTTTCCACAGCTGAATTCCTGAGCACGGGATGCTCCAGGACCAGGCTGTGCTGTCACATCTGCTGCTGGCAAATACTAACTAGTGCCAGGCTTGAGGCTGGCATTCCAGCACAAATGGTGACATTCCTGAGCAGTTTCCACAGGGTCAGACTCCTTCAAGAAGACTCCACTTACTCCTGACTGCAGAGCAACAGGATGTGACACCTGAGCAGCAGCAGCAAGGAAGTGAACGTTCAGGATCTTTGGACACCTTCGCCCCTTCCCAGGGAGCGGAATGGCAGCGCCTTCTGTCCAGGCAGCCCCGGGCAGAGCCAGAGACAAAACCCTGTCCATGTCCCCCAAGCTTTGGCAGCGCAGAACCCTCTGTAGCTCCTGGACCTGGAGGGGCTCTGCAGGACACGGGTTAAGGCTGGGCACACCCAAGGATGTGGATGGCAGCAGCCACTGCTACAGCAAAGCAGCATCAGGCACTAAACACCATTTGGGACCCTCCTTCCGCTGCTCCTGCAACCTGCCCAGCAGCTTTCCAGGCTATTCCATCAGAACCATCTGGAAACAGAGTTCAGGTCTAACCTCATGCCATCAAACAGGTGCTCAATACGCTGCTTTTCTCCTCTCAAAGCCTCTCTATATCCCAGTACAGCCACTCCTGCAAGGCAGATGGGGATGGAGACAAAACACTGGGAACAGAGCCAGCCCTGGAATCCAGATATCCACCATCAGATATCACAAACTTTGACAAAGCTACTCTTTCACTGCAGCAGAGTCCTGTTGGCAGCAACAGGAGCTCGGCGTGTACCAGTGTTGGGTGCTGGCAGAAGTTGGGCATGGCTCTCCAGTTCTGCTCCAACAAGATCAGTCTCCAGCTCACGATTACGGTTTAGGATTAAGGAACACACAATCAGGAATCAGTAGTCCCTTTTCTCTCAGGGCTGTATTAAATTATATAAGGAATGTGATAGCAGTATCATGAACTTAAAACTGTGCTGCTCAAGGGCACCAGGCTCTCTGCTCCTGCTCAGTTCCATCAGCCCACTGATTCTTCTCAAGGAATCATCCCTGGAAACAGCAGGCAGATGCCATTTGGCAGCGTTCAAGGACACACTGGTCAGGGCTTGGAGCAACCTGGGCTAGTGGAAGGTTCCTTGCTGAGTACCTCCTTGAGCTGTAGGACAATCAAGTATTCCAAACCAACTTCCCAAAGTTGGTCTGCTCTTGGGTGACTTCAGCTACCACCACCAGTCTGGGGGATCTCTGGCATGCTGGTCCTTGGGAGCTGCACAACCACGTTCTTCCTCACAGTGTGGAACAGGTCCGTGCAAAGGGGACTGTGCTGAGGGGACACCAGAGCCAACGTGGGGCCTCCAACCAGCCACACCCAGGAATCACAGAGTCATTGAGGTTGGAAAAGACCTCCAAGATCATCAAGTCCAACCTGTGACCAATCCCCAACCAACTCTGTCACCCAGACCAATGCACTGAGTGCCATGTTCAGGCACTTCTTGAACACCTCCAGGAACGGTGAGCACTTCCAGGGAAGGAGTTCTCGGTCCTTCCATCAGATGTAGGTGGAGCCAGGGCAGGAGTTAAGGAAGAGGTGGGCAGACTGTATCCCAGTACAAGACTGAGGTTTCTGGGGCATAGCACCCCGAGGAAAACTCTGCAAATGGAACAGGACATCCAACAGCTGGAGAGAAGGACTGGGAACAGTGACTTTCCAAAGGAAAGGGAAGAAGCATGAAGCAGCAGGCCAAGCTCAGTTTTACCCTTAGTGACAGAAGATTACATAAAAAGAGAAATGCAAGAAACACTAATGTGGTTTTCAGGGACCTAGAGATGGAGAAAGATGGAGAAATCTTCAGGACCCACTAACAGGGGACCACACCTGAGCCAGCTCATGTTCTGCCTGAGTGGAAAAGATTCGTCACCTCCCTCCTGGAAAGCCTTACTCCAAAACCAAAAAAAGTCTCTGTTTTACACCCGAGGGAACAGCAGAGCCAAGTTCTCAGAGATGCCCAGGCCAACACTGCCAGGTGGCACACAGGTCTGGTGCCCTGTACTGTCTGTCCTACGGGAAAAGTCTCCGTGTGAACTGTCAGCATGGATGCAGTTTCTGCCTCTCGCCAGCAGCAGGAGCACTCTGCTTCCAGCAGCTCCCTGGAAACCTGCCTGCAGAAAGGTACTGACCCCACAGATCAGGCACTGACCAGGCACTGAAAACCTGGAGACAGACGCAGGAAGCTGATCACACACAGAGGATGAGCCAGGCAGTCAGACATAAGACATTAACCCTTAGCACAGACACTGTCCCCATGCCAGGGGCTTTGTGTCCCCTCTGAGGCCACCTGCCCCCTCCCGACACCTCAAGGTGCTGCATGTTAAGCCTTGAAGGGATTTGGGGGAGGCTTCAGGAGATGCACAAATCATTGGCTCCAGTCCGCTTTCCTCAGGCAGTGGCACAGTGTCCTGAGTGAGATCCTCCTCCTTTTACCAAAGGGTCAGTACACAGCACTCAGCTGATTCTTGAGGTCCCTGCTCCTCCAGGGTTACCCACACGTCCAGAAATATCCATTTATTTAATTCCACTTCTCCATCAACACACAGCAAATAGGAACCGAACTTCCCACCTCAGCCCCTTTGGTTTTTACATCCTTTCCATCTCACTCCTGCTCTGCAGCAGCCACTCTCACCTCAAGGATGGGAAAGGAGGAAAAGGGAAAAGCAAGGAGGAAACAATCATCGTGTTTGTGATCAGCCAGGTCCAGAAGCCACTTGACCCAGAGAGATCAGAGTTCCCCCTACAACAATGGGTGAGGCTGGGAAGCAAATCAAGCAGGCTGGATGATTTTTGGCAGAGAGAGAACAGTAGGAGTGGTACAGACCTCTTCCTCCTCAATGCGAGCAGGTTCAATCAGCAGATTATTGGCTTGATCAAACGACACCCCCTGTTAGGACAGGAACCAGCAAAGAGGCATGCGGATTAGTGGAGCATCAACCAAACCCGCCACCACGACCACCACCACCACCCAACACACGCACGCCACGCCGGAGCTGGTCCAGCTCCCGGAGCCACTCCTGACCACCACAGCTCCAGAGCTGATCCAGCTCCTGGAGTCACTCCTGACCGCCACGGCTCCGGAGCTGAGCCCACT
>VWZW01006785.1:43295-76385 GCA_013397115.1 Edolisoma coerulescens | reverse complement strand
CACTCCTGACCACCACAGCTCTGGACCTGAGCCCATTCCTGCAGCCACTCCTGACCACCACAGCTCTGGAGCTGAGCCCACTCCTGGAGCCACTCCTGACCACCACAGCTCTGGAGCTGAGCCCACTCCTGGAGCCACTCCTGACCACCACAGCTCCAGAGCTGAGCCCACTCCCGGAGTCACTCCTGATCTCCACAGCTCCAGAGCTGAGCCCACTCACACCAGAGCTCCAGAGCTGACCCCTCAGCACCAGAGCAGCCCCCACTCCTGCTCACCACTGCCAGGGCTGCTCATGGGCTCCCAGAGTGCCCAGTGCCAGAGCACTCCTGCCAAGGGGCACCCTAAAGCCAGGTTTTCTTCATGCTGGCACCCTGAGGCCGTGACCCCTGAGCTGACCACCACTAGCTGACCTCACCCCCTCCATACCAGGTCACTGGGAAGGAGGAAGGGTTAAACACAGGAGAAGGCACCGAGGAGCCTGTGGTGCCACAAGCTGCTGCACAGGAACGAACAGTCCCAAACACAGCTGCACCAATCCCTTTCTCCGGTGAAAAAGTACATCCTGACAGGCACCTGGGATCCTGCTCCCAAGAGCAGGAAACCTCAGGATTTCTGAAAACCAACTGTCCTTGCAACAAAACCCTCTGGTTTCAGGATTCAGCCTCCTGCACAGCCTGTCCTGCCTCCTCCTTCAGTGCACCTCTTGCACAAGCCTCCCTGCACAGGGACACTGCTCCCTACATCCCCACTCCTGGAATATAGCTCAGGAGGCAGCTGATAAATGTCTTCATGGAGCAGGCATCCAACCCAGCCCCACAGAAAGGAGAACTGAGTCCCAGGCAGAAGGCTTAGCTGACAACCAGGGTAATTTCTGACAGGTACCCCACCCCTGAGCAGGCATCACAGGCTCTGCCAGTGGGTCAGTGCCTCCTCAGCTCTGAGTCCCCAGCTAAAATAACCTTTTCGGGTGAGTGCATTCCCAAGTGTGGTAGGTCTTGGATGGAGGGGACTTGGGACAGCTTCAAACATTCCTTCTGAGGAACTTCACCAACAGTGGGAAAACTGCATGCCTCATCCCTGGGGAGCACAGGACGAGCTGCGTCAGCTCAAGCAGAGCAAGGCAAGCATCCACTGAGGGAAAGGCTCCATAGCCAAGTGAGGGAAAGGACCTTTCCCTGGGCAAGCTGAGCTCCAGCAGGGATGGGAATGATCCTGGCACGCTGGAGCATGTGCAGTTACAGCAGAAGCACGTTTTACTCCAGCGCCTTCCATATCCAGAGACCCACATCTCACCCGTGAGATTTGCTGATGTCAGACTGTGATGGAGACCCAGCCACATCCTGACCTCTGCCCACCAAATACAACTCAAAATCCTCAGACCAGCTTGGGTGAGAACTGGGCTGATCCCATGAAGTGTCCCTCATCCATGTATTCCCTTTCCATTGTGAGGAACTTCCTCAGGCAGGAACCTCTGAGTGTCCCTAACCAAACGTGGTGGTTCAGCTGAAGAGAGCCAAGGACCCCCCTATCTTTTAAGCCCCAGTATAACCAGTAAGGCCAAAACTTCAGAGCACAAGCTCCCTGAAATCCCAATGCACCCTCCATCAGGCTGTGTCTGGGTGGAAGCACAGGGAGAGGCACACTCCTGGCTGCACTTACATGCTCCAGGAAGCACTGTGCCAACAAGTGCCAGTGGCCCAAATGCCAAAGATTGAATCCACCCAGGGATAAAAGCTCAGCCTCCTGCAAAGCAGCAACAACCAGCAAGCGAGGAGGAGGCTGGAAGTAACAGCAGAACCCACCAGGGATGAGACAGAGAACTGTCCCTGCAGCACAGGGAAGAGCACACGGAATGGGGATGGTGCAAGGACCTGGATACAGTGAAGGTGTCAGACACAGCAACATGGCACAGCTCTTTGACAGCCCCACGAGCCCCCAAGGACCTTCAGCTCCCCCACCCTGAGCACATCCCCAAGCGCTGGAGCCTCTTGCCAGTGGTTTCATCAGCACCACATCAAGCTGGCTGCTCAGTCACAGGAGTAGAGGGCAGGTCTGCATCCCTCTGACCTTCCCCCGTCCTACAAGACCTTACCTTCACGGACGGCTGAGCAGACAAAGCTCCATTCTTTCTGTCATCCTCATCCCATGCTTCCTCCTGATCCTCGGGCTCTGTGTTATTATTGCAGCCTCCCAACTCCTCTTCCTCTTTGGGGACCCCATCGCTGTTCAGCCCCTGCAGAAGTGCCACCACTGCCTCTGGCTTGGGCAGTTTAGTGATCTTGAAGTGTTTCTTATAATGGGGTGTGTCCTTGCGGATAAGTCTCTGCTTCTCCACTGGGAATGGTCGCTCTTCATCCTCATCCTCATCCTCACTCCGTATCAGCGTGTCCTCAGCGAAGTGTACGGTTGGCTGTGACAGCAAAGCCCCAGACATGCTGTGAGCCTCACGGAACAGAGGGACCTGCTGTCCCTGTGACCCCTCCCCAGCACAGGCAGAGCCAGTGCCACTGCTTGTGTGCTCAGGAAGACGCAGGAATGTATCACCATTTCCCCACCCTTGCCTTTTGCCATAACCACGCCTTCCCCAGACACGCTTCTGTCAGCTCCAGGGATGGAGGGCATTCAAACCTGTCACTGTCACCCCAATTTTCCCACAGCCTGCCTGGCTCCCACACTGTCCACCCCAGTCTCCCACGCGTGCAGCTCCCACAAGCTGCCTCAGTCTCTGCTTGCACTGCTTTCCACGGCCTGGATCTGCCTCCAGTGATGCCCAAATCCCACATCCATTTACCTGTACATTTATTTCCCACTTCCTCTGAAACTTCCAAGTCCTTCCACTTTTTCTCATGACGCTGCTGCAGTTCCCAGGCTCCTACCTCATTGTATTCCACTTCTACATCTTCCTCCTCCTGGTCAGCAGCTTCCTTGCACTCCTCTTCCACTCTGGGCTTCACCTCCTTCTCCAGCTCCCGCGCGTCGGGCACCTGCCCGTTGGGCCAGCCCCGATCCCTCTCCTCTGCCCTGCAGTCCGCAGAGGCGGTGCTGCTGGACAGGTGCGAGTCCTCGCTGCGATTCGACGTGGCACTCAGCCTCTTCTCCTGAGAAAATGGTTGTGAGGGTCAGCATGGAACCTGGAGCAGCGGATGGAGCCAGGCAGTGTGACTGCTGTGAGGTGTGAGTGGCCCAGAACCAGCAGAACCAGCAGAACCAGCAGAACCAGCCTTTCCTCAGGCTGCCCACAGCTCCCCCTCCCGAGCTTCCTCCATGTGACCTGGGTGCTCCCTGTTCCACCTCCTGTGTAGGCATTTATTCTCAGCCTCCCACCAGGGCAGCAAGGTGCCTCCTCCAAGCACTCTATTCCCATCATTCTTTACTGGGAATATCAGAGCCTTCTCTTCCTCTCCCTGTGCTATGACAAAACTGGCACTGACACACACAATTCCCCTCACACTGTTCTCCATCTCCTGGTTCCATCTCCTGCTCTGTTTCACAGGCCCCCCATGACACCTCAAGGCAGATTCCCAACCTTCCCAGGCAATCCATTCTCAATCCCTCCCAATCTTTCCCAAAAGTCAGTCCTTTCTACCTCCCCATTTCCCACATATGCTACATGTTCCTAGTGGAAAATGCCTGTGCCCCTGGCATGGAGGTGGAACTCGATGGTCTGTAGGATTCCTTCCAACCCAAACCATTCCACGATCCCATGTTCTCTGTGGTTACCCATTCCCCAGTGCCCAGCACTCACTTCCGAGTTGGGAGAGCTGGGGTTGGCATCGGCCTTCGCAGCGTTCACCTCGTTGCGCCGAACTTCAATCACCTTCTTCATCACCTTCAGCTCGCTGGGGTGAGGGGTGGCTCGGCGCTGCAGGCCCTGACAAAGTGAAACCTCAGCAAGGGGATCCCAGCCCTGGCAGCATTCCAGTCCTCGGGAATGAACCTCTGCAGGCAACTAACACCTTTATCAGAGAGCCAGAGCCCCAAGGGGATGTGACCAACACATCCTGCTGCAGGATCTGCTCCAGGTCTTACACAGCCTGCAGCTGGGAGGGGGAAAGAACAGAGGCAGGGAACACTGAGAGCCCTCTCTGGACATCATCCTGCTCTCCAGGTGATAGAGGGTTTGGGAAGAATGATAGAGATGGGAAGTTTAAAATGGTGTTTCAGGCTTAGTAAATGAAAAACTGTCAACACAGAAACTCCTCCAGAACACAGGTGAGAAATCTCGGGATATCTTCCTAATTCCTCTGGAGTTACTTAACAGGTTTGCCAAGCCCAAATGCACCAGAATTGGTGCTGCTTATTGAGTTCCATCCCAGGTAAAGAGTCAAGAAAACCAGCATTCTAAAACTAATAACAATGTTAAAAACAATTCAAAAAACCCGCAAACCTCCCAATGCCAGCAGCACACACACACTGCCAGGACAGCTGCTAACATCGTTCATTAGAAGGATTCAGATCTCAAGGATGGCTTTTCATAAAATAAAAAGGAAAGAAATCCTGCAAGAGATTGAAACCCTCAGAGCGCTTGCTGAAAACTTCCATCCTGGCCTTTGCATCCGCACTGAAAGCACAACGATGTCTTGCAGGTTTTGAGGCTGCCTGCAGTGTTTAGTACTTACTTTACCAGCAGGACACTCCACAGCATGGGCTGCACTGGCTCCATGCTTGGAGGGGTGGGGATGGCCTGGGTTTGGCTGGGCAGACCTTCCCCATGATGGGGGTGAGCTAAAACCCTGTGCTGACAGTGCTCTGCTGGGATCTCTGGACATTCCGAGGGCTCCACTCCCATACAAGAGCCTCAAGATGTGGCTGCACCACGGCTCCCAGGGAATTCACTTCCTTTCTGAAAGGGAGTGAATTGGCTCCTGAGGGCCCCGAACAGCCTTCGGGCTGTGGAAATCCTGCACGCGCCTGCAGCAGTGTCACAGGGCGAAACACGGACACCACAGCGGCTCCCTGCCTTCGGCCAGCTGAGCTGGTCCCTGTGCTTCCACAGGGAGCCAACAGGCCTCCAGGAATCTCTTACTCGTCTCTCAGCTCCAGACTCCTCGTCATCATCTCCTTTAGGTTCATCCAGGAACTGGATCACACTGACTCTGTTCAAGTTGGTGTCTGTCCAGCTCTCATCCACGCTGTTCTGCAGGAGGTTCTCTGGGGAGGAAGAGAACACAGTGGGAGCTCCTTTTGGGAAGAGCAAGGTTGTAGACTCAGATGGAAGCCAGTTCTCATCCCATTAGGACACTCCCGTTGTATCTGCCCATGGCAGCAGAGGACAAAGGCTGTGGCCTCAGCATCCTGTCACCTTCTGTATGTGTCCCACCAGACCTACAGCAGCCTCTACAGAAGTGTCTGGTGCTGCAGCTCTAGCACTCCTCACCCAAGAAGTATGGAAAAAAGTAGAATTAAGGCAGGAATGCCATGCTGACAGGACAATGAAAATTAACTGCTTGATCAGTAGATCCAAGCAGAACACTCAAAGATGAGGCTGCAGCTTCCTTATCACCTGGCAGAAAACAATTCCTCAGTTCTAACAATCACTGCCTGGGAAAGGTGTCCCAGCCTTGTCCCACAAGAGCCTGGATCTGCCACAGGAATCACAGTAAGGGACAGTTCAACCCAGCAGAGAAGGTTCAAGGCCTCAGCCCCCTCCTGAGCACAGAGCTCTGCAGCCAGTGCTTGAGATGCAGACTTACCCAGGCTGGGAGAGGGCTGCTGGGGGAGCAGGTAGCAAGTGAGAACCTTTTCTCCTGTCTTTTCATCATCCTCGGTCTGGAATTTCAGCATGGGCTGGGACTGGTTCTCTGCCAGCCACAGAGCTTTCAGGTTAAGATTTGTCAAAGCAAAGGGCAAATTCTGCAGCCTGCAAAAGAGAAGAAAAACTGCTTGTTAAACTTACCTGGTCAGGAAGGAGCTTCACCTCAGCTCCAGACCGCCCCACCTGAATGGAGAGGGACAGAGCCAAGCTGCTGTGGATCCCTCAGTCCTGCACCACTGGATTTGTCCATGGCCGTGGACTGGGCTCCAACAACTCATCATCACCAGCCTTTAGCAGAGGACAACTCCCTCCAACAGTGTGCAGGGGTTTAGAAACAGAAAAACGATGCTCTCACAGACCAGTGTACAGAATGTTCCCCACAGAACCTCTGGTCAGCTTCCAACTGCTCCCAAAAATACCAGCCCCAGCAAACAGAACTACAGGACCTTTCAGAACAGCTCCCAGGCTGTTCCCAGATCTACACACCACAAATGAGGCTTTGGCACCGACCACCTGAGGACTAACGACACGAACCCACAAGATCTGCAGGAACGAAAGGCAGCCAGTGACCAGGGACTTCCCCTGATCTCTATTTCACACATGACAAAATGCCCTCACACTTCTGCCTTACCTCTACCCTGTGTTTAGGTGACACAGAGAAGGGGTTCACGGGCAAAGCTCAAGCCCTCAGCAACAAGCCCAGGCTTTTCCACACCGTGGATCCTGGGATCCACCCAGATCCAGCACCTCCCTCACAGCAGCCTCCCAGCCTGCATGCCTTCCTGCTGCTCACCTGTTCCCAGCCACGTCCAGGACGTGGAGCTCGGTGGTGTTGGCCAGCTCGGGGGGCAGCAGGGCCAGGCGGTTGTCCCGCAGGGACAGCACATTGAGGTTGGCACAGCCTCCAATCTCTGCTGGCAGCGCCGTCAGCCGGTTCCGGTCCACATTCAGGTTCGTCAGCTTGGCCAGCTTGCCCAGGGACTTGGGCAAGGCCTGGGGAGGAGCCGAGTCAGTGGTTGCAAGAGGAAAGAGCAGCACAGGGAAAAGGCACAAAGCCCTCGGTCTGGGGAACAAGCTGCCTTCCGTCCCCACAGACGCTTCTGGGATAACATTCTTCGGGACATCTTTGGGACGGGCTTTCCCTCAGGCTCCCAGACTGATCCATGCCAACTCTTCCCCTCAACGCAGCACAGCACACTCCAACCACCACTGGTCAAGACTTTCCTTCTGTTTATCTGCCCATTCCCAATCCTTATGTTTCACCAATCAAATCACAGGCAGTTTGGAGCAGGGCCATTTTCAATCACACCATCCCAAACCCCTCACCAACGCAGCCTGGGATGCACCTGTCAGCTGGGATGGTCTTTGGGATGGGCAATCCCAGCATCCCTGCTATCCCAGAGAATGTTTTAGGGGAAAAAAATCAGTGAGAGAAAGCAGCTTCCAAACGTCTTGTGAACTTGGTGAAACTCTGGAAGCAGCTGGAGCACGCTCAGGAACTCAGCTCGGG
Source organism: Edolisoma coerulescens (assembly GCA_013397115.1). NCBI lineage: Eukaryota > Metazoa > Chordata > Aves > Passeriformes > Campephagidae > Edolisoma > Edolisoma coerulescens. The sequence goes on along the minus strand of VWZW01006785.1, from coordinate 69,120 downwards.
GGGCAAAGGATGGGAAGGGACCCTGGCAGCTGGCTGAGCACGGGAGAGGCAGGTGGCTGCTGAGCACTCACCGTCAGCATGTTCTCAGTCAGGATGAGCTCGGACAGATTTTCACAGTCCCCAATTGATTCTGTCACGTCCGTCAGCCGGTTCTGGTCCACCTTGAGGATGGAGAGCTGCTTCAGCTGACCTGGCCAGGGTGACAAGCTAGGTGTGAGCTATGCCAGAGAGAAGGATGCTGTTCTACACTCACCTGGCTGTGATCCCATCGAGGACCCACAACCCAACCACGCAGGCTCTGCCTCTCCTCCCACCAGGGCTGTCCACAGGCCTCACACACGCCTGATGCAGATGAAGCACCTGAACTCTCCTGCAGAGTTCTGCTTACCTGTACCACCCACTGCTTCTGCTCTCCATGACTGCGCCCATGTCCATGGATCCCCAATTCCCTGCCACAGACACTCTTTCCTGAGGCTCCTCCAGGAGCACTGCCAAGGAAGCGAGGTGCTGCAGCGCTGCCCATCCCACAGCACTCACCGATCCCATCCGGAATGCATTCCAGCAGGTTCTGTGACAGCAGCAGGTCCGTCAGTGCCACCAGCCCACTGACCTCGTTGGGCAGCTGCTCCAGCTTGTTCTCAGACACATCCAGACAGACCAGGCGGCGGAGGTTGCCCAGCTCCTGCATTGGAGAGGAGAGCCTGTGGCTCGAGGGAACAGCTGGGGCAGGGCAAAGGGGTGAGGTGTGCCCACCAGACACTCACCGGCGGCAGCGCCGACAGCTGGTTCCGGTCCAGCCAGAGCTCGCGCAGGTTTGGGAGCGCGCCCAGAGTGTCCGGCTGTAGGAGACAGGACAGCGATGGCATCAGCCCTTCCACTGGGAGAAGCTGCCTGAGGATGCTGCAGATGCATCACTCTGCAAAGCCAGGCCCTGCCCTGCCTCTCACACCTCCCAGGATCCTCCATGGATCATTACAAGACAGCAGCACACGTCTGGGAACGCCTGGCATGGCCCACTGGCTGCAGGAGGCCCAGTGGGACACACAGCAGGCAACAGCAGGACTGCGCTGGCAGGCGAGGCAAGAACTAAACCTGCAGCACAATTCTGACAGAGAGCAGCTGAGGGAGTTGGGGCAAAATGGGGCTCAGGGGGGACCTTCTGGCTTTCTGCAGCTCCCTGACAGGAGGGTGGAGCCAGGTGGGGGTCGGGCTCTGCTCTCAGGGAATAAGGGACAGGACAAAGGCAAATGGCCTCAGGTTGTGCCAGGGAAGGTTTAGGTCGGATACTGGGAAAATTCCTTCCCAGAAAGGGCTGTCCAGCCCTGGCACAGCTGCCCTGGGCAGGAGTGGAGTCCTCACCCCTGGGGTGACTTAATAGCCGTGTGGATGTGGCACCTGGGGACATGGGTCAGTGGTGGCCTGGGCAGCGCTGTGGGAGCAGTTGCAGTCGATGGTCTCTGATGGTTTTTCCAGCCTAACTGATTCCATGATTCTAGGGGGATGGAAATTCTGGCCTTACAGAAGAAATGCATCTTCCTCCTCTCAGACACGAAAATAAACATTTGGGTACCCCCGGCCAACTCGACATCACCCAGGGGCACCATCAGCAGTGACAGACACGTTCACATCCCACAGTCCCCCAAGCAATCAGCATTTGGAGTTTGCTCCACTGGAGCACGGCTCAAGTGTCACACGCCTGTTCTCACAGGTGAGCTCAGCCTGTGCACAGCTCAGCTGCACGAACCCCTTTGCCTCCCAATTTTGATGGGTTTGTGCCAAAACCCATTCCAAAACATGAAGAGTAAGATTCAGTAATAGCTTAATCCACAGCTGCAAAGTTACAGAATATCACTGGGTGTCCCCAAATTCCCAGACAACCTGAATTCTGAGACTGCCCTTGCTCTCCACATGCTGAGCCCTCCATGGAGACAGCCCCCATACTGGGCTACCCTCACTGCTGTGGACAACACGGAATGGCCCAGCACTCTGTGGGGCAGAAATCATATCAGAAAGGAGAAAGGCAGGAAGCTGGATGAGAAGAAAAACAGCTGGGGGCAGTGCAGGACAGAGAAGGGAAGCACGAGAGACTTGCTGGAAAGGAAAGGTCCTTGGCAGCCAGACAGGAAGAGTTACCATCTCAGAGCCTGGAAAGGACAGAGCAGGCGGTGTGAGAGGCCAGCAGGAAACAAGACACAAGGGCTGACACATGAAGAGAAAATTCATCTGGGAATGATGACTGGGCCATGCTGGGCAGGTCAGAATCTCCCCAGACAACCTGAGGGTCTATTCCTCTGTATTCAGATGGAAACCCACTTGCTTGCACCGAGGTGCAGGATCTGCCCCTACCAACCACCCCAACTCCCTCCCCGCCAGCCCTCACCTACCAGTACTTCCAGGTCATTGCCACCGAGATCCAACTGCTCTAACTTGACAAGGAAGGAGAGTGAACTGCAAGGCACAGGGGACAGAGAGATAAAACAAGAAATAAAGAGCGGAAGGTTAGCGTCTGGGACACACATTGCACAAATCACACGATCTCTAGTGACTCCTAAAGCAGGTGGGGCAATCCTGACCTTTCTCACGGTCCCTCTGAGCCCAACAGTTTATAGAGCTGGTCCCTTCCCCAGGCCCAGGGAACTGGGTTCAGAGGCACCAGCGGTCCCAGCGCAGCCATTTCCACTGGGACCAGTTTGCCTTCTCCCCCTCCCACCATAACACACTGATAAAAACCATAACAGGTGACCAGCCACGCCCTTGCATCGCTGCCTGCTTCGCAGCAAGGACAGGGACCTGGGCATGGACTGACAGGCAACAGGAGGTACTCAGCAGAGGACGAGACACGTTTGGGGGGCAAGGGGAGCACAGCTGCAGGGACAGGGAGGAATGACAAATTCAACAGCCTCAGTTTCCCCAAACGGGATGCTCATGCTACTGCAGAGGAAGGGAAGACAACAGCGGCCTGATGTCTCAGGTGAGGTGACAGCGTACAGACAGAAGCTCACTATGAAGACACTGCACAGGACCCACTGCCTCTCCCACCGGTGGCCCACGGACGTGCCCCAAGCACCCCAAACACCACACCTGGGGACGGACCAGGCCTGCGGTCCCACAAACCCAGGGCTGGGTTCTCATGACATGCTCCAGGTGCTCATCTGTCCTCACACCTGAGTCTGACCCATCAGCTCCAACTCCGCCTCCCCAGAGGCCTGCTGCCCCTCACTGTGTGCCAGGCTGGAGCTGCCAGCCCTGCCCACTCCCCCGGCAGGGAACAGCTTTATTCTCTTCTTAAGGAACTGTCCCAGTACAGAAATCCCCGTATTTTTCTGGAAACACCTCTCAGTGCCACCCAAACCAAGGCCGTTGGCGGCTGCAATCAAAGGCAGCTGTCTTGCCTGGGCCAGGCTGTAAAAACATTTGGGTTATGCAGGAAGATTAATTTCCTACTGCATGCAGCGGTGGATTTTGAGATAAACTCCAGCAAAGGTTTATCAACAGTTTCATCCAAAGGATCCTGTTGCACAACACTCCTTCACCATGGATGTACATCAACTCTGACTCCTCTGAAGGTGATGCAGCCTTGACCGTCCCTTTGCACCTTCACAGCTTGAATTCCCAAAATAGGCACAAGTGAGCTGTGGAACCACATTGGAGACATCTGGCAAAAGGTCTCAACACAGATCCCCCTACACTGTTCCACAGGAACACACGAGGGCTGCCCTTCCCAAGTCTCTGGCTGTGTCCCATCTGCATGGCAGAGATGAGGGGTGATCACCAGCTGTACAAGCTGAACTGTTTCAGAACTCAGTCCATATCAGAAGACTGACCAATGAAATGGAATTTTGGCAAGCAAAGGTCACTGCAAGCTGGATCTTTCAAGAAGCTCAACAACAAAAACATACCAAAAGGACACCGATGCATTTTGCTGTCCCAAATTCTCAGCACTGAAGCCCACCCACCCACTGGGCTCAGGAACCTTGCAAACAAAGCACCAGCCATTTCTTGTTTAAGTCATTCTCCTCTTTGGCAAGGTCACCTGGTCTCATTTAGAGCTGTTCTTACACACAATGTGCAGCCAGAGTAAGTGCCAGAGCCTCAGGCAGAGAACCCGAGAGCATCACTGAAATGGTTCTGGCCATCGACTGCCATCCTGTGTTTGAGTGACAGATCTGATCAGAATTGCCTTGGCCTTCAAGATCCATCTTCTACTTTTGGAAATCATCCCAAAATAAAATTTGGGGAGCTGGGGAAAGATGAAAAGAAGCTGAATTTGCATTACAGAATGAGTGTCAAGCCTGGATTAACCTTCCAGTGAAAAACACCAAAACCTCAGAGCACACTACGAGTATCCTGCTGGATGGCACCCGGGTCTGCCAAAGGGCAACAGGGGAGCACTGGGCATGAGAGATCTCCAGGAAATCCCAAGGGGTGTGGTCACAGACTGAATTCTCACGACTCCAGAGACTCGCTGGTTCTGAGATGGTGAAAAGCCATTGGGACTATGTTCACTGCAGTTTGAAAGCCCAGTCCTGGATGTAGCTACTGCACCTCTTTGCTGACGTGGTGTAACCCAGCAGTGGGCCCTGCCTGTATGAACACCCAGCCACAGGAACAGACAGAAGAGCCCAACACCAGGACCCAAACTCCTCCTGCTTGCCAGTTCCAGCCCGGAAAAAGCATTCAAGGCCAAGCTGGACGAGGCTTGGAGCAGCCTGGTCTAGTGGAAGGTGTCCCTGCCCATGGCAATGGGCTGGAACATGATGAGCTTTAAGGTCCCTTCCAACCCAAACCACCCTGGGGCTCTATGATAAGGAGCTTTAACCCTCATATTGTCCTCTGTGGTGATATTCCACATGGGACCATCTCAGCTGGCCCCTCCTATCACCCTTCTGTGACAGGGTCACTGCTGTGCAGAAAAGATCTGCTGACTGCCATCAGACAAGGCCATCGTGTGATTCTGATCCGTGCTTCTACAGGGTGTAACCATGGGGGGAAGGTGCCAGCAGACAAGCTGAGTTCCTGCCAGGAACAGTAAGAGAGCTCTGAGGACAGGTGACAACAGCTGCATGTGTCACACCTTCACTGAGGAGGTCACGTGGCCCCAAAACTGCTGCTCGAAAAGGAGTCGGGCAGAATCCCTTCCACTGACGTCCAGGGAAAGCTGGGGGAATCATCAGTGGGATGGATGAGCAGGCAGGAAACGAGCTGACAGAGCTGATGCAGGGTAGGAAACTCAACAAACCCTGATGGGCCGAAGCAAAGACCAAAGCACTGACTGGACAGTTCTCCTCGTCCATCACTGAGAGCATTACCTCTGCCAATCAGTTCCTGCCAGGAACTCATCCCTGTCCCTAACTCCAGAAGGTGTCACAACACTTACCTCTTCTCCCTTGCTGGCTTATGTTTTGTCTGCTGCAGGGAAGGTGGTTATCCCATCCAGAACAACCAGGAGGGATATCCAACAAAACAGATGTCAGAGGCAAAATGTACCCTTAGCTGTATCCTGCTGCTCTTCCAATCCTGAACCTCCCTGTGCACACAGCTCCTCCTGCACCCCCATCCACACAGGCTTCTCCTTCTCTCTTTCCCAAAGAATCTATCGTCTGCTCCACCTCTTCAGGAAAAATGGTTCTCACTATTTCCAGCAGCTTTTTTGGGGAACCCTGTCTATTCCAAATCAATCCTTACACAGAGGCTGAGTATAGGCTCTGAACATCCTTTGCTGCTCTCCGGCCCTGCGCCATCCTCTCTCTCCTTGCCCCAATGTATGGAAATCCAGCAAGATGCAGCCTGCCTATGCCCAGCCTGAGCCCTCCCAAGCCAGGTGATGGTGCCTGCACTAGTCCCTGAGGAAGCAGCGAGAACGATCAGGCAGGAGACTCCTACAGCCCCCAGATAGACACTCACGTGGGGAGAGTCTTTAGCAGGTTCTCACGTAGCTCCAAAGTCACCAGGTTTGCCAAACTGCAAGAGAAAAGGGAGCAAGAAAGCCAGGTTCACTGGACAGGGCTTCAGGGATACAAGGAGCTGCTCATCTCCCTTCCCTTGGAACCACCCCTCACGTCCTGTGCAATGCATGAGTGTGCACACGTGGATGGAGATGGGGGAACAAAAACAACACGGCTGTAAATGGCTTTGGTGGAGGTGAGTGCTTGCTGCAGTCACAAGGAACAACACCATGCCCACATTCAGGACAAGGAACACACTGTCACAACAGGACTGTCTGCCCAAAAAGGTAAAATCCCTCACATGTGGAAGGCCAAACCCCATGGGAGAGGCGGTGCACCCCATGGGGCCATTTGCCAGCAGCACAAATCATTCCAACGCCATCAGGCAGCCCACACCTGCTTGGAAAGGGGCAAATGGGCACTCAGAACACAAGGAACGACAGGATTTGAGAAGACTGGATCAATCCTTGCTGTGCCACGAACTGCAGCAGGAGGAGCAGCTGGCACTAGGACAGGAACCTTTGTAGGAAGGTCTTTTAACAAACCAAGGCTCAGAGGTGCTCACACAGCACTGTCAGCACCAGGGCAAAGCTGCACCTGGCTTGTCCCTCCAGGTCCTGCCGCTGTCCCCATCCCACCAGCGAGGTGTCCCCATCCCACCAGCGAGGTGTCCCCATCCCAGCCCCCTCCCTGCTGCCGGAACAGGGCCATACTCACTTCCCAATGTCCGTGGGGAGGCTCTGCAGGGACACATCGTTCAAGGCCAGGTGGCCCAGGCTTCGGAGCTGGGTGAAGCCCTCAGGAAGCCTGTGAGGACACGAACAAAGCTCCGTTAATCCTGCGTACAAAGCACAGAATCCCCCAAAACACTCACGTCCTGCCAAAGCCAGTCTTATCCCAACTGGCATCAACACGTGGAAAAGAGAACAGGAACCATCATGACCCTGGCTGCTGATCCAGGACAAGTCCCATTTCCAAGAGCGTAGAACCCCCTTGCACCAGGCATTACCTGTCCAGGTTTGCAACTCAGCTCTGCAGTACTTGAGCACAAATCCCAGACTAAACCATGTCACGGGATCATTCACACTTGGAAGAAGGGACGGCTCCCAAGCATTCCAAGTGCCCAACAAAGGATATCTCTGCAGATGACACTGCAGCATTCCCCAGGACCAAGCACCATCACAACAGACACCAGGTGTGAAAGAACAGGGAAAAAGCCTGGAAGAGGAAATTCCTGTGCTTCCACAGGCAGCTCGTAGAGCCCCCTTACCACCCCCACCAACTCATCTGAACCTTGAGCCAGAAAAAGACTGACAAATAACACCCAGTGCAGAAGTGCTGGTCACTCCTGTGGCACAGGGATTGTCACTGACAGAGCAGCTTGTCCCACTCCAGCAGAGGGAGCAGAGCTAAAGGTGCCTAAAACCTGGACAGCACCTGCCCTGAGCACAAAGGGAAGGGGACACCTGGGGCCAGACTGGCACCTGCAGGGACCCCAGCAGCAGGACAACAGCGCCTGAAAACACGGCTCAGCAAGGCAGGGAGCCACACTGAACTCCAGGATTATGTATTAAAAGCTCCAGAGACAGAGCACTGAAAGACAAGTCAGAGATTCCTACTTGGGCACATCTCGGGGCACTGAGGTAAGGGGGGAAACAACCAAGCACAGGGCTCAAAGCATGGCTGTCCTCAGTTCTGAATAAGAGAGAGGTGGAAAAGGGGCTGAGAGGGGGCAAAAAGGGCTGAGAGTGAGGCCCAAAAGGGGCTCTGGGAGGGCAGAGGATGGCATGCAGGCTTTTTCTCCTCTGCAGCACAAGCCCACACCCATTCTGGTTTGTGACCAGTGCAAAGGGAGCAACAAACTCATTGCAAGAGGACAGAAGTCCTCGCTGTTGACACCAGTACAACGAAATGTTCATCATTCCCAGGCACAGCCCCGAGGATGGAGCCCACACCAGCTCCTCCCGACGCCAAGCGTTCCACCTGCCAGGAGAGCGGACACCTGCAGCTTTGGAAGCAGCAGGGCGGTCCCAGGCCTCAGCTTCACAGGGAGACAATCACAAGATGAAGGTCAGAGAAAGCCAGGGAGAATGTGCAACTTCAGCTCTCCTCCTCAGCTGGACTAATGGGCTGCATATGCCTTCCTACCTGGAGAGAGGATTCCCACTGAAGTCTGCGATTTCCAGGGATTTGCAGAATTTGATGCTTTCAGGAATTTCTGGAATGTCTGGAAAAAATAGGTGAAAGAACAAAAGAGGCTTGAGAAAATGGGACAGCAGGAAGTGGTGACAGGCTGAGACGTGGTGAGACAACCCACAGCCACAGCTGAGGACCCCGAGGGATCGCAGGGTGAGGAAAGGCGCTGCTTCTCCCGAGCTCGAGGGCACAGGGAGCACTGCGGGGCCTGGGCACCCCTCCTGCCCAGCCCCGGCCTCACCGTTGCGGGAGATGTCCAGCTCCACCAGCTGCATGAAGTTGGCCACCTCGGGGGGAAGCCTCTGGATCTCATTGTCACTCAGGCCCAGCTTGCGCAGGTTCAGGAGCCTGAAGAAAGGCTGTGACAGAAGAGACACAGTGGGGTCAGCAGCAGTTCTGGGGGAAACCCATCTCCTCATCCCAGGAGAAGCCTGGGCGTCCACCCCGAGACACCTGCCTGCTCCCACCACCCCCAGCCCAGCCAGGCCCTCACAGGGCAGTCACTGTAGGAATCAGAGTCCCCACGAAGGGACGAGGCTGAAAGAAAAAAGGCATAAATGAGTTTAGCTTGATCGTTCACTCAGCATCTGTTACCCCACTGCCATCCTCCCTCCTGTGTAGGACACAAACCAGACCTTCCTTGTTTCCTACAACAGTTCACCTCGGGCTCCCAGCACCAGGGGGAAGTTCCTCTACAGCAGCTTGCAGCAGACACTTGAGTCTGTGAGTCAGCTCCAGAAGAGCCAACAAAGGAGAAACACAAGGATACTCCCAGTCCAAAGTGCTGCCCCTGCTCTGCACACATCTGCTGTACAGGGTGTTTGGTCAGGACAGCAGGGGCAGGTCCCCACAGCATCAGGGACAGTGTTTGTGCCGCTTGTGCCGGGTGGAAAAGGCGCAGGGGAGCTGCCAGCACGGCCCCAAGCAACACAGAGCTACAGAAGGCACGAAAATTCTTTTCTAGGAACACCACAGCCACAGGAACCGTGAATGGAAGGGCCCTCTCAACACCTGGCTTTCTCACACACCCCTTGGGGCTCCCAGAAGTCCATCAGCTGCAATGGCAAATTCCAGGATCCATCAATCACTCCTCAAAGACACCACCAGCCCCAGCGAGTTTACTAAACACAATGTACTGTAATTATCAACTGACCAAATACTGCAGCTGATTCTAACCACTGCCAGAGGTCAGATCCTGGACAGGATGGGAACCAGGGCTGGGGTGTTTGCTGCATTTCCTGGATTGTTTTGGAGCACTGGGAATAACAACAATAATGCGGGGCCGCTGCAGAAACGTTCAGAAGTGACCGAGAGCAAACTCAGGTCTGTGCAGTCACACGCAGAGGCCTTTTCTAAATTACATCACCCTGTGCTTGTCCTCGGCAGGGGCAGGGACGGGGTCACGGCAGCACAGGAGGGGCAATCCCGGGATCATGCACAGGCCGCAGGACACGGCCAAAGCCGGGGCTACTCGTGCAGCCCTGAGAGGGACCGAACCAGAGCGAGCTGCACCTCCCTCCTCAGGGGCCTTTCCAGGTACCCACCTGCACCAGAGCTGCTGGGACAGACCTCCCCAGGAACACCTGCAGGGCACCTCCAGGTGCGGGGCACCCTCAGGACCCCCTCAACACTGCCGAAAACGAGAGCATAGAGCAGGCGAGGGAGGGGAGCGGATGAAAAGGTGGAGCAAACACAACCCTGAGAAGTGCACAGAGCACACGTGAGCTGCTCCCCTCCTGCAGTGACAACCACGGCGGTGTGACTGGAGGAGTTTCTGCACAGATCCAAACCTCTGCAGCCTCCAAGCCCCAGTCAGGACACACTGCTGGGCACACCGAAGCACAGCGCAGCCCCTGCTGCCCTGGGGCTGCCTGGCTCCCACAGCACAGGGGAAGCGATCAGGGATGAACAGGACTGATAGGAAATTCACACTTCTGATGTCCTAAAGGATAATTGTATAATGAGTAAATAAATTTAGAAAATAACCCCTCTCACCACTGACCATCACTGGCTCTGTTTACCTCTGTTTATCTAACGCAGACCAGCTCGGTGAAAAGGAAGTGGGTGAAAGTCTAAATGACAACAAAGGTTCAGGGGAGCAGGAGTTGAGAGCCTTGATTTGCTATTGTTTCCTAGAGCCTTCTCCTAATTTTAGAATGCAAGGAAATTCCAGGCAAGACATCGTGCTGACCTGCCAGAGTCTCCACGTTAATAACGTTAAATAACATTTCGAGTAGATGGGAATAAACCCAGGCTGTACGTGGCACAGCAGCCCCCAGCTTCTTCTTTTCTCTTAAAAAGAAAATTAAAAGGTTTCTAAAGCCCCTAGCACTGCCAGAGCTGGGCACAGGCCACGTGCAGAACTGCAGGAGGACACAAGTGCTGCGTCCCACTTGGCAGAATCAGTTACACTGGACCTGAATAAAATATTCAGGTGCGACAAAAAATAAAACCAGCCAACAGGCATCAGTGGTAGCCAGAAAAAACAAATGTGAGAATTACAGTGTTTTCATGCTCGAATTCAGGTTTTATGTTTGCCAAAAAGAGATGGCAAGAGGATGTGACCAAGAGCTGCAAACGCTGTCTCTGACACGAATTTCCATGTCATTTCCAGCTCAGTATCCTGTGAGCTGAGGACTTCAGCTCAGCCCAACAGCCCAAAGCAAAGGCTGCACAGGAGATTCACTTGTGACATTTGAAAATGAGAACAAAGTAATTAAAAATTGTTACTAGAACGAAGAGGGAAACCTTGAGTACATGAGTACATGTCTCTGGAGACTGGCAATTATCCCTTTTGCTAATCAAAGTTCAGCCCAATTCCCAGAGCTGACAAAGCAAACCCCTGGGTTTAGCACCACACTGAACATCTCCAGTAAAGAGAAACTCCCCCAACTCCAGTGTTTTCTGATTTATAAAATAAAATGCCACCAAATCTGCCTGATCCAGATCCTTCAGTGTCCAAACTGGACTCAGAGTAGACTAAAAATAGAAGTCTGAAGAAGAAAAGAAGGTAAGGCCAACTCTCCCTGGCAGCCCAGAAGCCCAAAGCCCACATGGACCAGCACAGAACTATTCCAGCACACAGGAATCCAGAATCAGCACAGGAAGATTCCAGCACATGGGAACCCAGCAGCTCAGAGCGTGATGGAAGTTATCACAAACAAAAAGAGCTCAACATTGGGGGGGTACCGATACGACAGCAGCTGGGTGTAACTGTGGGTAAAGCCTCTGCAAACCAGGGTGCACTACAAAGATATTCACTGTTGCAGCATGGGAGTATTTGCAGGGTAGATAAGGCAGAAAACAGCTACAAAACTGTCCTACAATTAAAATTCAGGGACATAAACTCTTACAATACCCAGAGCAGAGCAACCACAGTGCAACCAACTGGAAATACATTAAATAGTCATTAATTAGGGACAGGTATAAAGAGTTTGTAAAGAACCATATGCCAAAAGATAACAAATGCTCCACAAAACGACAACACTGCAAAAAAAGGCAGAAAACTCTGAAATCCAGGCTCTGCAGAAGGTTTTCAGACGTAACATCCTCCCTCAGCAGCCCCTTGAGAGCCAAATGCAGGCAAACACATTCCACGGTTTTCATTAAGTTTTGAAACAAAATTCAGTTACTTTAATCTTTAAAAAAGATGAAAAAAGGCAACCTAGACCCATGGATTTTTCAGTTAAAAAGGACTGTGATATAATCTGATATAATATCCTTCCAATCCTTTGTATATCACAGACCTTCATCACAGACCCATGAAATAATTCTCGTTGGAAGGTGCTTGGGAGAACTCCAGTCCAACCCCTGCTCGAGACAGGATCAGGATGAGGCCAGAGCAGGTTGCTCAGGCCTTTGGTCAGACCTTCAGCCATGGGGGATGGCCCAAAACTCCTCCGGGCCCCTGGGTCCAGCAAATAATTATCCGCACAGGGGAGCCACATGGCTCCAGGGGTTCACAGGCCTCTGCAGAAACAAATTAAACCCCTCAGACCTCCCTTGTTGCTGCTGCCAGTCAAATACTGAGTGTGGCCAATATCACCCACGGGAGGAAACCAGCAGAATTTGGGGAGCCCCTCAAGAGCCAAACCCTGCCCAGTGACACCCCACAATCCCTACAGGTCCACAGGTCACACAGCTCCCCTCTACAAACCTGTCTCTTCCTTTTTGCAAGCTGTCCTTGTCAGACTGGCTTTTTCCTTCCCCTTAACTGGAGAATGGAGACATCTGGCACTGGGTTTTCAGTGCTGACCTCTGTTTTGACTGAAGTTATGGGATGGCAGTTTTGGGATGCCAAACCATAGAAAGGTTTGGGTAGAAAGGGACCTTCAAGACCACCCAGTCCCACTCTCTGCCATGGGTAGGGAAACCTTCCACTAGACCTGGCTGCTCCAGGCCCCGTCCAACCTGGCCTGGAACACTTCCAGGGATAAGGCATGGAACAGCTGCCTTGGGCAACCTGTGCCAGGGCCTCGACACCCTCACAGGAAAAGATTCCTTCCCAATATCCCACATAACCCCATCCTCTGTAAGTGGGAAGCCATTCCCCCCTGTCCTGTCCCTCCAAGCCCTTGTCCAAAGCCCCTCTCCAGCTCTCCTGGAGCCCCTGTAGGCACTGAAAGCCTGCAGTGAGGTCTCCCAGAGCCTTCTCTTCTGCTGGCTGAACAATCCCAAGTCTCTCAGCCTTTCATCACTGCAGAGGTGCTCCAGCCCTCTAATCGTCTCTGTGGCCTCCTCTGGACTCCTTCCAACTGGCTGATCTATGCAGGAGTGAGAAAGGATTAAAGTCCCGTGCAATTATTAGCAAGCCTCTTGATTCAGAGCACTGCATTTGGCATCACTTTATGAAAGAAATACCCAGTGGTCACAGCAGGATCACACTGTGACAGCCAAAACTGTCCCCAAAATGTCCCCTTCCAAGTGAGACCCTGGCACAGCTGAGCAGAGCCGCCCCGGCCACACCACGCTCCCCCTCAGCGGTGAGGTCAGTCCTGCCCCGGAACGCTCCCACACGGAACACCGGGGCTGGATCTGAGGTTACCCAGAGAAACAGCAACAGGCTCAGCCGGTTTATGGAAGCGAGACACGCCGGCAGCACAAACAGGCTCCACGGGCAGATTCACCCCTGGCTCCTGCTGAGCAGCTCAACACCTGGGCAGCCCAGAGCCTCAGGCGCTGATCCTGGACACGATTCCCCTGATAACACAAGGGTGCCCAACACCCACGGGCAGAGCTTTTCAGCCAGCAAGAGGCACGAGCATGAAAGTCCCTGAGCCTGGGGAGCTCAGGAATCACGAGGTGCACCTGTACTTCAGCCAGGGCAGGGCACAGCTCCAGGTCCACAGGAAAGCAGAGCGCTCCCAGAAGGAAGGAGATGCCCACCTGACTCAGGAATGAGCTTCTGCCCTCATAACCCCAGCGTGTCCTGATAGGTCACCAGCAGCATGGACGGGTGGCACTGGAGGAGGCATTGGCCAACACCAGGAGATGTCCCCGCTCCTGAGCAGGGACAACAGGACCCCTGCACCCCTTCCTCACTCACTGCATGGGCAAACACCTGTCCTGCTCCAAACCTGGCTGCACCAGCCACCCCCTGCCCGAGGGAACTGCACCTGCCACACCTGTCCTCACGCAGCTGCAGCAGACCAGGGCACCCCAGGCCCTGCCGACACCAGCACAGAGCTGCCAGGCGTGCCCGGAAAGCAAGGGATGTTCCGGAGAGCCAACAGCTCCGAAGGCGCAGCCGCATGAGGGACATGGACTGCCAAGCACAGCTGCTCACTCCAAAAGGCAGTCTGTACCACAGAGGCGGGTCCAGCAGACCCATGGAAGGGCTGAGGTTGGAAGGGACACAGAGGGAGGTCCAGGAGAACCATGGAGGGTTGAGGTTGGAAGGGACACAAAGGCAGGTCCAGCAGACCCACGGAGGGCTGAGGTTGGAAGGGACACAGAGGCAGGTCCAGCAGATCCATGGAGGGTTGAGGTTGGAAGGGACACAGAGGCAGGTCCAGCGAATCCATGGAGGGTTGAGGTTGGAAGGGACCTGTTAAGACCAGGCAGTCCAAGCTCTGCTCAGAGACAGGTCAGCCACAGCACGTCACCCAGGGCAGGACGTGCATACACAGCAATGTCATGGGATGTACATACACGGCAGTCACAGACGTGCATATACACAGCAGAGTCACATGTGACACGAATATCCACAGCAGAATCTCAAAGCGCCTTCTAAGCCCATTCTCTGTCTTTAAGGAACCACCTGGAGCAGGTTCTGTCCCCTCTCTGCCATGACCAAGCCTTCAAGTCGTGTTTCTCCAGCTGATGTGATGTGTCTGTGTTCGTGTCTGTGAAGCTCCCAGCAATAGTGCTGAGGCTGCAGCAGAGCCCCAGGACATGAACAAAGGGTTGCTGGAGCTCTTAGGTGATCTAAGAGAACCACAGTGTCCAGTGATGCTAGGAATTCAGACACCACCCCCATGCCTCCATCCTGCTGCATCGTGATGCTTGGCAGAGCCCTGGTCCGCCCCTGCTCACTTATTCAGTCAGACCGAGAGGTGGAAAATTAAAAAAAGGAGAAAGGACAATGGATAAAAGGCTCAGGACAAACCCTCTGAGCCACCACTCAGCTATGCCGTTTCCCAGAAACGGCAAAATCCCAAGGGCAGGCCTGGAAAGCCAACCACTCCCCAGCCAGGATTAGGGACGGAGAGGCAGCCTGGCTCAGGGTCACCACGGCCACCCCCAGGCTGCTACAGCGGGCTGGTGGAGCTGCTCCTGCTGCTCAGGCAGGAGGGGGAATGGGCTGCAGCCCTGGAACAACCCGGGCAGACCGATGGTGCGTGGCAGGGCCAGGGACACAGATCCACCAGACCCACCGAGCTTCCCTCACAGACTGCTGTGCCTGCGACCCGCAGCGAGCACAGAGCCCCGTGCCCGCCCACCGAGCGCAGAGCCCCGTGCCCGCCCGCTGAGCACAGGACGGCAACGCAGGCCCCCGTGTGCCACAGCTCCCTGTGAAGCACCTTCACTGCCAAGGAAAGAGAGAAAGTGTTTGGGTGCTGAGCCTGGGACCTGGAACACACCAACTGTGTCTGGATGCAGACTGATCCCTCTCCCAGGTCAGCATCACGACTCTTTTCCAAACCTTTGTTTTCCTAAGGTTACAAAAGAAGGGTTTCTGGCCTACCCAAGGCTATGCTCCAGCTCTCCCCTCCCTAATGCCAGGGGAAGGGAACAAGGGCATGGGGGTCTCTGTTCCCCAGCACCACCTCGTGCTCTCCCTGCAGGGCCAGCCCCCATGTTCCCACCTGCACCTGGAGGAGAGCCATCTCCATGTGTCAAGAGGGAGAGAGGAGGACAGACAGACACCTGGGCTCCTCTACCAGTTTCTGTGGAGGAGCCACGCTGTCCTCAGCACGGAGAGCTCATGGAGCTGCCTTGGCCCCAGGACCCCTCCTGCCGACAGCAGGCAGGAAGGGGGTGGCTGCCCAATGCCACCACAGGCTGTGGGGACGTTCTCCCCCTCATCCAAGCAGGCTTTGGGCAGGTTTCAGTGCAACACCTCAGAATCTCTCCAGGTGAGAAACAGCAGCGCTCCTGCAGGGGAGCAGGACACGTGTCAGGGGAAGAGGAGTCAGGTACCAGCTTAACCACAGAGTCACAACCATCTCACACTCAGGCCAATGGCCTGAAACCAGGCAGTGACAATTTACATGGCTGGAGATCAGGAACGGGGTCTACATCGCAAACACGAGCTTGACTCTGGAATGGGACAGAGACTTCTGGCTTCTGCAGCCAAAACCTCCATGGTGTTCCCAGCTCTGTTGCCCAAATAGCAGGGCTCAGACACCTCCTCTTCCTCAAAAACAACCTGTGACAACCCAGGCTGCCCCGAGACACAAGCCCTGAGCCAGCAGCGTTGGTAGTGGGTGATTTTCTTCAGGGACCAAGCACCCCAGCAGTGCCTGCTGTGTGACAACTCCTCCAACACGAGCTAAGGGGCTCCAAGGCAGAGGTTTTGCCAACCCTTCCAACCCTGGAAGTGCCCATGCTAAGGTCTTCCTCAGCCTCCTCACCTCTCATTTCTCTTCAGAGAATTTCAAGTCCAACTGTCCAGCCCTGCTGGAACAGTCCCTGCCTCCAGCAGGAAAGCACATGTTTAATTAAAGGCAGGATCAGACTGTGCAGCAGGAATATAATTACAATTCTCCTTGTGATTCACAAGCAAGAGGGCCTGGTTCCCATGCCACCATGGGCTGGGCTCCTAGTTGAGTTCTGTGCTTGTCTCCAGGCAGGATGAACGCGTGGGACCCTGCACTGCAGGCTGGAGGTGTCTGTCCATCCATCTGTCCGTCTGTCAGCAGTGCAACACAGCAGCTCCTCAAACACTGACAGCAAAAACAGCTCATGTATTTGAGCCTTGTGTTTCATTCCCATTTTCCTGGTTAAAAGGGGGCTTAAGACGTGCCCCTGGAGGAAGCAGGGACTGCTGCATGCTGCACAGCCGGGCACTGGGACACGCGAGCACACGAGTCTGCCTCGCCTGTCTCAGACCTACAGGCCAGTGAGGAGTGAAGGGAGCTGGGACCCCTCCTCTCACATGTGAGAGATCTCTGACACCTGAGCCACTGGCACAGTCTCTGGGGAAAGCCAGCCTGGGATAGAGGCAGGAGGAGCTGGAAGCAGCAGCTGCAAAGCAAAACAGCCAGGAGCTGATCAGCTCTAAGCTTAAACCCGGCACTTGCAAGTCACCGTGCCCAAAGCCAGCAGGGCACAGGTGAGGCCACAGAACCAGAAAGACCTGTGTGCCACGGCTGGGCAGCGCGGGCAGGGCGCCAGCTCCAGAGGCTGCACAGCTCCCTCAGCAGGGCAGGACTCAGTCCCCTTCCAGCAGAGCCCAGTGCCTCCAGGCAGCACCAGTGCAGCAAACCCAGGAGACACCTTTACCTACAGAGAGAAGCCAGGAAGGCAGTGGTTATTCCCAGAATAGCTTAATTCAAGAAGAATCATTGAAATCTGATGAGGATAACTGAGTTAACACGAGCAGAGGTCAAACAAGCAATCACACTGCTGAGAGATGGGAACGTCAGCTTGGAGCTCCAGCAGAGCAGCCGCTACCCAGTCCCAGGGCAACCCTGGTGCCACAGGGAGGGCACCACAACCACCATCCAGGGGCCACTGACCCGGGCACTCGGGCTGACCCCCCCAGCAGGGGTGGGACAACACCTCAGGCAGCGGATGCAGAACACCCGCCCCCCCCAACACCAGATCCTCCCAGCTGTCTCCCACTCCACAAGTGTTTCCTTCTCCACTCCTCCCAGTATTTGCCAGATCCTGAACTAGTACAAGGCTAGTGAACTTCTCTGGCCACAAGCCCATGGTCACCAACCCCTGAGAGGTGGCAATTCAGACGAGTCCCAAGGAGGCACCGCTGACACGCCAGCCACGCTCGGGTCTGCAGTCAGACCCAGGCAGGGGGGACGCTCCTCGCCTGCCCACACGAGGAGGGCAGGGGCGCCGAGGGCACCAAACAGGACTGGCCCCACACGCTCCCGCACATGCCGGGGCCAGGCCGCTCCTGCCAGCCGGACACAGCCCTCCCCACAGCCCCCCCCGCAGACCGGCGGATTTCCGACTATTTAACCCCGTATCAGGCCCTGAGGAATGCACTGCAAATATATAAAAGTACTTAAGTGTTGGGAATACATTCCAGCACAGACAAAGCAAGCTGTCTCCGAGCCAAAGGCTCAGCAGCTGCTGCTTCTCAGGCACTGAAGCAGGACTGAGGAATGCTGTCCCCTTCAGAGGGGCCGGGGCAGCAACTGCCCCCTGGCACACAGGGCACAGGCAGGGCACAGGCAGGGAGCAATCTCTGGTCCAGGTGAAACGACAAACCAGCCCAGGCCCCCAGAAAGGCAATCCCGAGCCAGAATTAAATCAAGACACCACAATTAGCATCCCACTGCTGCGAAGGCCTGGGAAGTGACTGACGCTCTCAGACTGAGCTTCACCATGGGGCAGCAGCAGACTATGGCTGTGTGAGGAGAGGGGCCCGACCACAATTACAGCCCCACCTTGGTCTGTGCAGGGGGACAGGGCAAGTCAGAAGGACCAGAACTCCCTGCAGCAGGCACAGGGCATTCAGGGGCGTTTTCCATTGAAATACTGGAATATATGAAATAATCATGGCGCTTAGTGCTATGGTTTAGTTGACAAAATGGTCTTCAGTCAAAGGTAGGACTCGATCTTGAAGGTCTTTTCCAACCTCAGTGATTCTGAGATTCTACTGCAAAAGCATTAATCTGGAGAGACCTGTGGAGATATTTCATGGGAGAGCATCCCGGGTAGGGGTGAAGCAGCCAAACCCAGCACACCGCAGGTACTACCCAAGGACCTCTGCCCCTTTCTGATCTGCCCTACAGTTTAGGTCTTCCCACCCAGGCCCCTCTCTGCCATACCAGCACCTCAGGAACCACCTTCTCCCATTCAGCCAAGGGACACCATCTACTTCTAAACCATCTTCTCGGCAAAGAAGGGTCAACTTGCAACTACAAAAAGTAATTGACTGATCTGTAATGCCACAGCCATTAGCAAAGGGAAAAATGCCAAAAGTTGTATTGTACAATAACCTGTTGCAATTGTTTCCAATCAGATTGTGTTTTCCTGAGGCAGAAATCATTAAGTTTATCCAACAGATACAACTGCAGCACAGAGAGGCACCATAAAACAACTAAAAAACCCCAGCAAACCAGGTCTAACCCCAAAACCAGGAATCCGAGTCAAGGCAATGAGACCAAGCCTGGTAACTGGTGTGAAGTGGGGGACTCAATGGCCGACTGCACCCTTGGGGTGCAGGAAAGCACATCAGGGGGACTGTAGAAGCCTTGAAGAAGAGTTAAGTGTCCCTGTGCGGAAGGACACAGACCCAAACATCTCCTCTGAGCAGGAAGAGGACAAGGAAGGAGGTGCTGGAGCAGCTCCCAGGGGAACAGCTCAGACACAGGCCAGTAAATGCCCTGAAGCAGGAACAGGAGTCAGAGCCCACAGAGACGCTGTGATGCCACCTCCCCCTGCTCAGCACACGGCATCCCTTCCATCCACCACACTCCCACCCCTGCCTCAGCCAAGGTCCTGCCAGGGAGACGGCAAAACAGGGTTCCAAAACGCAGGAAACGCACAGAACAGGTCAGAGGAGACCTGAAGAGGTTAACCCAGCCCTGCCTCCACCTCCAACCATCAATGAACTAATCCTTCCTGGCAGATACTCAGCAGCAGCCAAAGGGAACCGGAGACACCTGGGAGGTGCGGGCAGGGCCTCTGCAACGCCGCATTCAGGCTTCAGAGACAGCACCGGGAGCAGCAGCAAGGTGGGGAACTGACAGGGAACCATCACCCAGCAACAGCAGCAACCCCCAAGGGGCAAACCCGAACCAAGCTGGCACCCACAGACAGGGCAGGTGCTAAATCACCCAACAGAGAGGTACAGAGGGTTTATAACAACCCGGGAAACACTGAGCAGGTGCTTCCACCACTGACCTCCCTGCAGGTACCACACCAGTGCCAAGGAAGGTCTGCTGAGAGGCAGAGCCATTCCAACCATGGCCACCTGAATTTTCATGAACTTTTTCCTCCACTAAAGCTCTCTGCTGCCCAGCTGCCTCTGCACCTCGCTATTCCACACACCCGAACCTCCTCCAAGACCCGAGCTGTTGGGGAGACCCAGGCTGGGCAGCACAGCCACACCTGTCCCACACAGAGCTGAACACACCTCGGAGCTCAGGGAACTGAATATTGACAGTCACTTCCCGTTCACAGACCTCAAGCACAAAATCCACCTGTGCGCCTCTTTCCTGTTCCCTGTTTGTGTATCCAAGAATTGTACGTCCAAGAGTTTTATCAGCTCTTTTCTCCATGACTGAGCCTGTATTTGGCTGCTGCCACCCCAGCACAGATTCTACACCTCGGCTGTCACCAGGGAGGATGCAGGGGAGATGGCCTGCACTTATTGTAACTTCTGGGCAGAGCAATCCAGAATACATGGCTTTTGGAGAGACAAACACACACCCAGCTGCCCCATTAACCCACAGGGCTCCTGAGCTCCTGCAAAGCACGGAGAGCCATGCCAGCTCTGCACACCAGTCTCACAACCAGCAGGTGAAACCAGTTTGTTGGCCGGTTTTGTTAAACAAATGCAGCTGCAGCTCTGACACAGCCTGGGATGGAAAGAACCCCATCCAGAGCAAGAAGAGGTGCCCACAGCACATCAAGCCTTGGCAGGCTCCAAGGCTGGCTCCGAACAGTGAGCCACGGAGGATTCCCGGCTCCCTGACTTTCTCAGGAAAGGGCTTTAGTACAGAGAGATTAGAAGGAGAAGCTTTACTCTTCCATGGAAGTAAATAAAACCCAAGATCCTCCTTACAGCCCTTAGATGCCAGGAAATTAAAAGCTGCTCTTAATTAGCTTTGTGAGGCCCCATTTTGCTTTGGGAAAGTGACAGCCATGGCCTCGAGCTTCCCCCTGATGCTGTGGGATCCTGGCTCCGGACATGGGACACGGACGCTCTCACCCCAGGCCACGGCAGCCAAACAGGAGGAACTGCAGAAACCCAGCCAGTTTCAAAAGGCCTTGCCATGATGCAAACAGCAACAAGCCCGAACAGGGAAGGACCTGCCCTGGACAGAAATGGGCTCCTCTCCCCAGTGTCTGTCTCCCCCAGTTTCCAGTGCAAGTGGCTATCAGCTCACTGGGCAGCGGGAAGAGTGTTTTCTGCACTGGGCTCAGTTTATCCCGGGAGCTGCAGTGAGGAAAAGCAAAGCAGAGGAACTGCAGTCCCTACATTAGAAATGCCTGGGGCTCCCTTCTTCAGCACCACTGCTGCCAAAACCCTTGGGAGTACAGCCAGCCCTTGGGTTTCCTCTCTGAGCTGCCCACAGCCTGAGACACCTCCAGCCCCAGCATTCCCCCAGGAGGGGCCCAGCAGCCTGTCCCTGTGCACACTCGTGCTGCCACACCAGAGCTCTGAGGTCTCCTCCCTCTGCACAGACTTGTTCAGGATTTCAGTTCCTACGCGGCTCCACCCTCTTGTCCTCCTACACCAGGTCCTACCAGCTCTGCTCCACCCAGGTCTCCTCCAGCCTCCCCCTTTTGCCTCCCCACACTCCAAACCGGAGCACTCCTCCAAAAGCACACCAAGAGTCTCTGGATCCCCCTGGGCTGTGACCGGCTCCGTCTGCCACCTCCAAGTGCTCCAAATTCCATACTGTGTTCATTCCTTCCTGGTGAGACCTGTGCTTCTCAAGTGCTCATGGAGTGGCCTGGATGACTTAGGTGCTATGCAGCTCTGACACAGTGATTTAGCCAGCTGTACTCCCAAAACCTACACCCCCAATGCAGGACCTGCTCTCCACCCTGCTCCTGCAGATATCCCGCAGCTACCACTCTCTGCAAGATAGGTATAGCAAAAGTCAGCATGGAGCAAGTCATTTCCACCTCTGGAATTCAGACACCCTCGTGGAAAGCACAGACAACTTATCAAAGGGAATTTATCATTTTCCATTAAATCATGTGGTATCACCCTGGCAGCAAATCCCTGCAATGGGGCAGCAGATGCTCCCACACAGATTTAATCTATCCCTTCAAACAGCCCAAGTAGAGCCACCCTAAGGGGAAATTTAGGTTCAAAACAGGCAAGTTTCCACAAGGGACAGGTGCCAAAGAAGCAAGAGCAGACAGAAGAGTACCCAGCACTGCAGGATGGAGAGAAACACAGGTTCATTTCTGCAGCTGGGAAGGGAGAAGCAAGGAAAGCACAGCAGTGTCGCTCGGCAATCCCAGGAGATGGGCAGAGCATCCCATCGGATCTGGGGCACAGCAGCACAAAGGGCACCCTGGAAATTCTGCAGAGGAAAATGGTGCCACAGAAAGAGCAACAGATCCCATGTTTCTGGAACGGGTGGAATATGGACACATAAAAGCCCATCCGAAAAACCCAGCTGGTGCTGGGTAAGAAACCCCTCAGAAGAGGAACCATATAAACTCAGGTATTTAAGAGAGTTGTTTGACCTTTCCAAAAGCCACCCCTCCAATCCTTTCACCTCAAAAACCACCTCCACAGGAAAGTCTTCCCTAAAAACCCTGCTGCCCAAGGCTGTGCATGCTCTCTCATTCCCACTTTTCTGACAGATCTTCGCAGGCACATCTGTGTCCTTTAGACCTTCTCCCATGGAACGGGCATGTGCAGCCCCGTTCTGTGAAACAAACACACGGCCCTTTCCCCACCTTCCCTCATGGAAAGCACAAACCCTCCTCCCAGGGTCTCTTTCCCACAAAAGCCTTGTTTCCATGAAGGGCTCCTCACCTGGAAAACATCCCCCTGACCCAACCAAAGACCTTGCCTACCACCATCCTTTAGGGACAGTGTGTGCCTAAACCCAGTGTTCCCACACTCCCTCCTCCTGGTGGAAGGCCAGTTTATTTTCAATTTTCATCACCATATCCACCTCATACTACACAGATTCCTACTCCTGCCTTAGGTATCTGTCCCTACCAACAGCAATATCCTCCAAAATGCCCCTCCTGCAGTGACCTGTGTGCCTGGGACCAAACGCACCGAGGCACCGCTCAGGGAAGCACAGGGAACACAAACCTTCAAGACACACATTGGGTCAAACCTAAGGTGGATCAAACCTGCTCCCTCGTTCCACCAACTGCAGACCTCCTCCTCCTCACACCCCTCTGGACCAACCACAGCACCAGCCACAGGGACCTGGAGGGGCTGCAAAGGGGGGAGCACAGTGGGGTGCGAGTCTGCTGTCTCTGCCACACGTGTCTCCAAGGCTCAGCACCTCTGGCATCCCCAAACTCCCCGGCTGTTCTCAGGAGCAGCAGCACCCAGGGCTGCTCTGCTTGTCTCCCTTCTTGTCCACAGCTGCAGGCACCTGATGCTCCCCTGCCTGGTGAGGGCATTTACGTTTGCCTGGGGATGGGCTGACACCTGGCATGGCCAGAGAAAGCCCTCGGCAGCTCCACACAGGGGGTGAGAAGGAAGAGTGTGACTACAGCAAATCCAAAGCCAAACTCCCTCCAAGCCTCTCCCAGGACACGCAGTGCAAACACACAACGGTGTCTCTGCAGATCCTCATTTTTGGTTGTTTTCTCCTTTGTGAACTGCTCCCCTTCTCCTGAGCTCATGTTAACTCAAAGCACTGCTATGTCATGTGCCAAGTGGTTCTGCAGCTCAGTTAAACTACATTTTGCATGAAAAATGATTTAATTTGCTCTGAACTGAGCCCTTTTGGTGTCACTCAACGCTCTCCTACAAGCAGCAGCAGCGGTCAGTTGCTCCCTGTCCACTCCCTCTGGGCCATCATTTACACTCCAGGCCTCTGCCATCGGATGAGGAATGGCTCTGCCTTTTACTGCCTTTCCCAGACAGACGGACACATCCCAAGAGCGCTCACTTCCCCTGGGCAAAAGCTGTTATTTATTGGGTCTGGTCACACTGTCTGCTGCTCCCCATTCTCCATCCCCCTCCTGATTTACTTCATCTCCTGAGGCCAGGGGACCAGGGTCTCACTGTTCTGTTCAATTTGTTCTAATAATTCTTTGCCAGAAGACTCCAAAAGGGGAACTCAGACGCCTGTGAGCCCAGGACAGGTCACGGCAAGAACTCTGATGCTCCAAGCTGAACAGATGCCTCAGCTAAGTGAAACAGAAGCTCTTTGGGTGACTCAGGAAGGTACAAAGGCCATGTACACAGTGCCTGCGACCACAGGAAGGATTGTATCCACACCGTCACAGGCTAAGTAAAATGTCAGTATAAAATTTGCATTTATAATCCGAAAGATGCTCTTCCAAGCTCACAAACCCCGGGTTGTCCCAGTCCCACGGGGTTCAGGGTAGCACCAGGCCGGGCTGTGACTGCCCAGCAGGATACACGAAGCTGAGAGCACAGGGACCAGCAGGTTCTCCACAGGTGTCGCAATCACCCTCCTCTGCAGGCGGGACTGACACCCATTCCCACGTCCCAGCCTGCCCGTAACACACATTTTCCAGCAGTTTGGGAACTCTCCCCGCCTAAAGTACAATGCTGAGCTACCTGACAGAAGAGCTGAGAGTATCACAGTGGTGTCTCCAGACCTGAACAACCTCACAGCTGAATCCCACAGGCAGCCCAGCTCACCGGGATTCAGGCAGAGACAAGCAGGAAAGACAAAGAGAACCCAAAAATACCAGAGCAAGAACTGCTGCTGCCAGACAAGAGAATCTGCTCAGGCGGGGATGTGCCAACTTGATGTTTTAACAAAACCGAACCAAACTACTTAGGCCTGAATCAAAACCAAGTTTCTGCTTTGTGAGGGGATGTTTTTAATCTAGATTTGATGACAAATCCCATAACATGTCAGTAATTCAATAAAAAAACTTGAAAGCTAGAGACCTACTTCTCAATTGTTTTAATAAACAGGCAGCTCAGCCTATACTCCCTGAAGACCATCTCTCCAAACACACTGCAGTCAAACACCTTTTCTCTCTGGCACAGGAAGAACTTAAACAACTTTTTAAAAATCGTACAGTTTCCACAGGGGATACACAATAAAACTTCACTGGAATATCCCACAGCCCAGTACTGTTTTAAGGCCTTTTCCTTCCCAAGAGGCAGGTCCAAATTCCCACCTGCAGCATCCCGTGCACCAGATGGTGAATGGGAACACCACGGCTTGGGTTCCTGCTGGATGGCACTTCAGGACCCAAACACAGGAGCTCATCCCATCCCAACGCCCTGCCCTGTGAAAGCAAACCCTTGGGAGTCACGAGATGCTGGGCCAAGCTGGCAGTGGAGCGATCTCCAGTCCTCTGCAGAGGTCACCATGGTGTGGAACAGCGCACGGAGGGCTTATCCCGGTGTTCCCTGTGTGGGGAGCTCTGCGGCTGAACAGAATGGCAACAGAAGCTGCAAGGGCAGGCTGGAGCCCCAGATCATGGAATGATTTGGGATGGAAGGGATCTTAAAGACCATCCAGTCCCACCCCCCTTCCACAGGCAGGGACACCTTCTGCTGTCTCAAACTGCTCCAAGCCCAGTCCAACCGGGCCTTGAACACTTCCAGGGATAGGGCAGATGCAACTTCTCTGGACAACCCATGCCAGGGCCTCACCACCCTTCAGGAAAGAATTTTTTCCCAATAACCTCCTTAACTCTGCTTTCTGGCAGTGGGAAGCCATTCCCCCTTGTCCTGTCCCTCCAGGCCCTTGTCCAAAGTCCCACTCCACCTCTCCTGAAGACCCTTTAGGCACTGGAAGGGGCTCGAAGGTCTCCCCACAGCTTTTCTTCTCGACGCCAAACACCCATCCCCAGCTCTCCCAGCCTGTCTTCATGGCAGAGATGCTCCAGCCCTTGGAGCATCTCTGCAGCCCTATGATCATAACCATAAAGCAGCTCTATCGCTTTTAATTAACTTACTTGACACTTTTCGCAGTTTACTGATTAAACCAGAGCTTTTTAATTCATGCTGTGCTTTGCTTGGCAGTGACCGTGACTGTCACAGGACTGATGATTCGGGTAAAACGATCTCCCCGGCGGGCAGGGGACCCCGTTATGCCGCTAATGGAGCGGCCGAGATGCCCCTCACAGCGGAGGGGCTCCCGCTCAGCCGGGGGCTGCCCCCCACTGCCGCCGGTCCCGGCCCG
>VWZW01006785.1:5605-33622 GCA_013397115.1 Edolisoma coerulescens | reverse complement strand
CCGGCCGCGCTCCCCGGCCAGGGGCGGCCACTGGCCCCAAACCACCCGCCCGTGACCTGCAGGAAATAAACGTGGAAGCAACCAAATCCTTTTGGCAGTGGAAGCACGGGGGGGGTTGAGCTCTGGCCGCAAGGATCCATAAAATGTATTTATGGACTAGATCCGTATCCACGTTCTCCTCCTGTCCCAGGGAGGTGGTGGCTGTCCCTGGAAGGGTCCAAGGCCGGGTTGGACGGGGCCTGGAGCAGCCTGGTCCAGGGGAAGGTGTCCCTGCCCATGGCAGTGAGGTGAGACTGGGTGGGCTTTAAAGTCCCTCCAACCCAAACCATTCCAGAATTCCATGAAATTGTGGCTCTCAGTGCAAACGGCTCATGCGAGAGAGAGCTGTGCCCGCAGCAGCGGCTCCTGGGCTCCGCAGGGGGAGGTCCCAGGGACCATCCCCAGGAGCTCTGATGTCATTGGGAACAGGTGGGATCGAGCTGGAGCTCTGCTCCAGGCTCTGGCTGAGCTCCAGGAATGAACTGTCAGACCGACAGAGGCTTCCGTGGTCACTCCCCACACAACTGCCAGGGAAAAGCCTCGTAATCAGCTCGTATAAAAAACTCCCTAAAACAACATCCACGGCTGTAAACTGAGCATCCCAAAATCCCAACATCCCCGCATCCAAGCTGCCATAGACACTCAGCATCCCAACATTCCAGTTGCTGTGGACACGGCATCCCAGCCCCAGGAGCGGGGAGCAGCCCGGGCGGCGGCGGTGGCTCTCCGGGCACCGCGAACGGGAGCCCCGCTCCCCGGGAGGCGCTGGGCACGGCCCGCTGAGGCGCGGGAGAGCTCCAGAGGGCTCGGGACGGGTTTAAGGTCACGGGATTGTGGACTTTGGCCACCGTCATTTTCCGTCCCAGCTGCAATTTGGGTCAGGAACTCTCTTTGAAAGTTCGACAGCGAAAATGTTCCGCTTGGGTCGTTCTTCAGGCAAGAAAAAAGAGTTCCCGAGGCTGTTTGTTGAAGCAGGAGCTCGTTATCCAGCAGGAGGGCCTGGGAGCAGACCGCGCTCCTGATAAGCTCGAGAGGAGCTCGGCGCAGGTGCCGCTCGTCGGGCTCTGACGGCATTTCCGAGCTCACGGAGCGGCCCGAGGCTCGGGGAGAGAGGCACCACCACCCGTTCGTTTATGAAAAACGCCGATGTTTCGCTCAGGAACCTCTTTTTCCTCTCGGATCGGGGATTTTCCCTCTCCGGCGCGCACATTCCCGAGCTCGCCGGGGAGTTGTGCTTCGGGAATCGCCCACCCGGGGGCAGCAGCGAGCGCGGGCAGACGGCGGCACTGCGCGTGCGCCGCCCCCGCTGCAGTTCCGGCTGCCAGCGCCAGGCGGCAGCACGAGCTGATGGCGCTGCCGAGCGCCCGGCCCGGCCCGGCCCAGCCCGGCCCGGGGCTCGGGATGGTTCGGGACGGAGCCGCCTGAAAGCCCGGCCCGGCCCGGGGCTCGGGATGGTTCGGGACGGAGCCGCCTGAAAGCCCGGCCCGGCCCGGGGCTCGGGATGGTTCGGGACGGAGCCGCCTGAAAGCCCGGCCCGGCCCGGGGCTCGGGATGGTTCGGGACGGAGCCGCCTGAAAGCCCGGCCCGGCCCGGGGCTCGGGATGGTTCGGGACGGAGCCGCCTGAAAGCCCGGCCCGGCCCGGGGCTCGGGATGGTTCGGGACGGAGCCGCCTGAAAGCCCGGCCCGGCCCGGGGCTCGGGATGGTTCGGGACGGAGCCGCCTGAAAGCCCGGCCCGGCCCGGGGCTCGGGATGGTTCGGGACGGAGCCGCCTGAAAGCCCGGCCCGCTTCCTCTCCTGGGGGCGGTTTCCATGCCCCTTACTCCGGTGGGTGCCTCCCCATTCCTTGTGTTTCCCAGCAGTCACGGGGCCTCCCTTCCCCTCGGATTTGGATGCCTCATCCCAGTGACGCTCGGGGCCCACAGGGAGGCCCTGGCCCGAGGAGGGCCGGAGTTCCAGACCCTCCTCCGAGCCCGAGCTGGAGTCTGTGGGCCCTCGGCTGCGGAGCCGAGATGTGGGGGCCCATCCCCAGCAGCCTCTTGGCCTCTCCTTCCCCCGGCGCCGCTTCCTTCAGGGATTAGAGAAGTCGGACTCTGAGACCGCAGGACGGTCTGGACTGGCAGGGGCCTTTAACGCTGCTCTCGTCCAGCCCCTGCAATGGGCAGGGACGTCCTGGCCGAGAGCCCCGTCCAGCCCGGCCCTGGCCGCGCTCAGTCCGAGCTCCAGCACTCAGGGAAGAAGGTCCCGTGCTTCTCCACGCATTTTGGGATGTTGTCCCTAAACACCAGAGCCTCCTCTGACAGGTGCCCCCAGACAGAGCTGCTCAATGGCTGGTGCAGCTACCCCCGAAAGCTCGGGGCTGCCAAAGACAGGTGCTGCAGACACGGCATCCCAGCATCCCAAAATCCTTGCATCCCAACATCCCAGCTGCTGTAGACATGGCATCCCAGCATCCCAACATCCTAACATCCCAGCTGCCATAGACACGGCATTCCAGCATCCCAAAATCCCAACATCCCTGCATCCAAGCTGCCATAGACACCTGGCATCACAACATCCCAGTTGCTGTAGACACAGCATCCCTGCATCCCAGGATCCTGGCAGCACCCCAGCTGCTCCAAACACAGCACCATGACACCCCAGCATCCCAACATCCCAGCTCTGCACACTCAGCATCCTGGCTCTGCTCCAGGCTGAGCCATTCCAACCCTGGCCGAGTTTCCCAGGCTCGCTGCAGGACGTGCCCAAGCTTGGCAGCAACCCCCAGAGGGAGGCTGGGCTCGGAATTCCCTGCTGCAGCTCCTTGGAGCTCATTCTGCTTAGATTTGGATTTCTAAACCAAAAGGATCATTTCCCGCAGACTCCTGCTGGATCCCAGCTCTGTGGAATTCCTGAGCTCAGCTCACAGTTCCTCTGGATCAGGCATCCATTCCTCTGGATCCCTCCCGGCACCCGCAGCCCCTCCCTCTGCCACGATCGAAGCCCCCAAGGGTGACCCTCCACCCCGAGTTCCCCCTTGGCTCCATCCCAACCCCTTGGGGCCCATCCCGGAGGGAAACGGCTGCTCCTGCCCCAAAGGTGCCGCAGGCTCCTGAGCCGAGTGTGGCTGGAGGGAGCTCAGGGTTGGGTGGGGCACCCACAGCACCTCTGTGGGCCCAGCCCTGCTGCTCAGGGTGCCAGCCTGGGCCGAGGAGGTGCCAGTGCAGCACCAGCCCCGTGCCAGCCTGGGCCGAGGAGGTAGCAGCCCTGTCACACACACACACAGGTGACACCAGCTTGCTTTGTGTTTTTATCCCAACTCCCCAGACACCAGATCCCTGTGCCCGCCCTGGAATGTCCTGGAATGTCCTTTACACACGGCTACAAAAATCCTGGGAGGCAGAGGGGGCAGGGCCAGTCCCTGGAGTAGAGCTTGGCCAATTCCTTGGAACAGAGTTGGGCTGATTCCTTGGACTGGAGTTTGGCTGAGCACCAGGATCAGAGTTGGGCCAGTTTCCCAGATCCAAGCTCAGCCAGGTCCAAGGACCAGAGCTGGGCTGGTTCCCTGGAGCCAAGTCCTGGGATCAGAGTTGGACCAATTCCCCAGATCCAAGCTCAGCTGGGCCCTGGGATCAGAGTTGGGCCCATTCCCTGGCTCCAAGCTCAGCCAAGCCCTGGGACCAGAGCTGGGCCCCTTCCCTGGCTCCAAGCCCAGCCATGGGATGCAGTTCATGCCGAGAGGTCGCTGTTGTCGAACCTCTCCTGGTCGTAGACCTCGGCCACCACCTTCCTGCCCGCGAACCAGCGCCCGTTGAGCGCCTGGATGGCCTTGTGAGTCTCTGAGGCCATGGAGAATTCCACGAAGATCTTGACGATGATCTCGGCATCCTCCTCCTCCCCCTGCTTCTCCTGGTAGATGATGACCCTGTTCACGGCCCCGAACTTCCCGCACTCCTCCGTCACTTCTCCCTCCAGGTCGTCGTCGATGTCCTTGGGATCCACCATGTTCCGCAGCACCATCACCGTGGACTGCAAGGGAAGGGACAAGGGAATTAAGGCCTGGAGACACGGAGAGGACACACCCGAGCACCCCGATCCCCGGGCTGGCCGTTCCAGGCACGCTCCATGGGACCGATGGCTCAGGTTCCCAGGGGTAATTACTGAGTTTCCAGGTCTGCTGCTGGCCGTGAGGGGCTGGCCCCCAGATCAGGAATTCCCCTGGGCTGGGAATGCTGTGTGCCATCCCCTGGGCTTTCCTGGGATGCACCCTGGGAGCACAGGGAGCCTTGGGCACCGCTCTCATTTTCACTGTGCTGCTGCAGGTGTCCGTGAGCCCCCCAAGCTCAGAGGTACTGTGGGTGTTCCTGAGCCCCCCCGGGACGCACGTGGCAGCTGTCACCTGCCTGGACTCACCTCCTGCTTGCGGAGCAGCTTCTGCATGACCATGTGCCGGGCGCTGCTCCCGGAAATGCTCATGTGCTCCTGCTCGCTCAGCATCTCCGGCCGCTCCGACTCCTGGAACACCTCCTCCTCCTCCTTCTCCTTCTTGACCTCCACCAGCCCCAGGGCCGGGGGGCTGGCCAGGATGGGGTTCACAACCCCCACCTGCGGGATGGTCACCGGGATGGGCGGCCGGGCAGGGGTCACACCTGGGAGAGCACAGGACAGGAGGATGGTCAGTGACCTCTGGGTGATGGTCGGTGACATCTGGGCAGTGGTCAGTGACACCTGGACAATAGTGATACCTGGGAAACATTGAGTGATACCCAGGCCATGGTCAGTGACACCTGGCCAATGGTCAGTGACACCAGTGCCAATTATCCAGCTTTTCCCCCCATGCCAGGCGTTCCTGCTGGGAACCCATGGCCTGTCTCATCTATTGGACACCAAAATTAATCCATAAAACATCCGAGTTCTTGTCCAGGCAGGGCCAGGAGCAGGATTCCAGCTCCAAGTGGACCCCAGGCACAGAGTCCCACCTGTGGAAAAGGGACACGGGTGACAAGAGCCAGAGCACACACAGAGGTGACAAGGGAAGAGCACACGCGGGTGACAGGAGGAGGGGACAGACACAGGCAGGTGACAGGAGGACAAACACACAGGTGACAAGAGCACACACGCAGGACAGAAGAAGAAGACACAGAGGTGCCAGGAGGAAGGGGACACAGGTGCCAGGAGGAGGGGACACACACAGGTGACAGAAGGGGACACAGGTGCCAGCAAGAAAGGGACACACACGGGTGACAGAAGGGGACACAGGTTCCAGCAGAAAGGAGACAGAGATGCCACGAGGAGGGGACACACACGGGTGACAGAAGGGGACACACAGAGGTGCCAGGAGGAGGGGACCCACCTGTGATGACACCAGGGGCCTGTGCTGCCATCACGGCCTGGGGCAGAGCCCCCAGGGGCTGGGCCAGGGTCAGGGCAGGGGACACGAGCCCCGGTGTGGCCAGTGTGCCCAGCACTGCGGCTCCTGCCACGGCTTCCTGCGGGACACACGGAAAACCTCGGGTTAGTCCTGCCCCAGGGACTCGCCCTGCAGAGCACCCAGCCAGGCTCAGATCTCCTACACCTGGGAATGCCGGATGCTCCTGTTCCCAGGAGCTCCCAGTGCTGCTGGGGAAGGGAAAGGTGTCACCCAGCCAGCAGGGAAACAGAAACTCTGAAGCCCCTTGGAAGAAAAACCTCCTGGAACTCAAATCCCAATAAACACCCCGACTCCAGATGCCCAGAATTCCAACAACGTTTGGGAGGAACACCCAGCTGAACAATAAACACTTCCACTGAAGTGCTGAAAATAATGTGCCTAAAACACATCCCAGGACCCCAATGGTTTTGGTTGTTGTTGCTTTCCAGGCCGTTGTAGTCCTGATTTAATTGCTTCCATCCTTCTCTTCCTTGTGCTCTCGGGGCTCTTGCAATCCCTGACGTGGCAGAGCAGAAGATCCCAAGGTTTTGTCCCTCAACTCCCACGTGTTCATGGACCTGCAACTCAAAGCTGCTGCGATATCCCAACTCTCCTCCACATAAATACCCAGACTCTGGGATCCAACCCATCCCCTCAGGGCTCTGTTCCCAGTGCCCACAAGGCCACTCCTATTTCAATGGAGATGAAGCTCCTAATGAAGGGGAATGGGACAGTGCTGGAACAAAACCACTGGAATTTCTGGCTACACTGGCCACCAGCTGCCTCCACTTCTCACTGAAATGGCTAAAAAACTTCTCCCAATACTTTTGATTCCTTCACTTCCTCACAAGTCTGACTTTCCCTACCTCTGGCAGACAGGGATGACCTTTGCTCCTCTCTCTTTAGTGCCACTCTCCTCACAGGCAGAGATCCTGCAGTTTCTTGACAAATAGCAGGATTTATCCATGTCTGGATCCCATCTCTACCATTTCACTTAAGAAGAGTGGGCAGCTCCTCCCACTCCTGCCCCCACCTTTGATTCAGGGAAACATTCCCCAAAAAGCCTTTTCGAGCCTCAGCACCAGGGGCTGCACTGATCAGCAATTCCTGCCCGAGAAAATCCCAAAACCCAGCAGTGCTGGAATTTTCTTTCTCCATGGGCTACAGTGCCATGGGGGGATCCTGCTGCACAAGGCAGGGACAGGGGCACAGCCATGGGAATCTGTGCCCAGTGGTCCCACCCAGGAGCTCCTGGTCCTTCAGGAGAACTAAACCAGAGAACTCAAGTTCAGTATCAATATCCAACCCCCCCATCACTGCCCTTCCCTGTTTCCCAGCCGCCCAGAGCCATTCCAGGCCTGTTCCACCCTGCTACAGGTGGGACCTTCCACCAGTGTGCTGCTCACACAGCTGCTCCAGCCCTCATCCCTCTGCCCCTTCCGTGTCCTTCCCTGCTTGCTTTCAGCCTCTCCTGCAACCATTTCCCTCACTGCTGGTTTGATTTCCAGACTAGGAATTCTCTCCAACCTTCCCCACCACTTCTTGAAATAAAGCTCTCATCAGCTGTGCCAGATCATTCCAAAATCTGATGTCTCAGATTCCCCAGGTGCCAGGGACAAGCTTCCATGTGTGAAATCCTGGGACAGAGTATGGTCTGGAATCATGGCATCCTGGAATGGTTTGTGTTGGAAGGGACCTTAATGCTCATCCAGTGCCACCCCTGCCATGGGCAGGCACACCTTCCCCTACCCCAGGTCGCTCCAAGCCCTGTCCAGCCTGGCCTTGGACACTTCCAGGGATGGGGCAACTACAGCTTCTCTGGGCAACCTGTGCAGTGCTCTGAGCTGGACCTATGCCTCACCTGTGCAGTGCTCTGTGCTGTGTCTGTGCCTCTGTGCTGGACCTGTGCCTCACCTGAGCTGTCCCTGTTCCATCCCTGCATCTCACCTGTGCCTCCCCTGAGCTGTCCCTGTTCCATCCCCGTGTCTCACCTGTGCCTCCCCTGAGCTGTGCCTGTGCTTCACCTGAGCTGTCCCTGTTCCATCCCTATGTCTCACCTGTGCTGTGCTCTGAGCTGTCCCTGTGCCTCCCCTGAGCTGTCCCTGTTCCATCCCCATGTCTCACCTGTGCTGTGCTCTGAGCTGTCCCTGTGCCTCCCCTGAGCTGTGCTCGTGCCTCCCCTGAGCCGTCCCCTGTCTCACCTGTGCCGTGATCTTGGCGGTGGCGGCGGCAGCAGCGACGGCGGCCGCGGGTGGGAGCCCTCCAGGTGTGGCCGGGGTCAGGAGCGGCATCGGGGGCGTCACGGCCTTGCCCACCCGCAGGTACTGACCCCCCAGGTCAAAGAGGTTCATGGAGGAGACGGCGTCCTGGGAGGACTGGGCCTTCTCATACTCTGCAGGAAGAGATCATTCACAAATAAGCCTTTTGTTGTTCAGTCATGGAATTATGGAACGGTTTGGGTGGGGAGGGACCTTAAAGACCACCCACTCCCACTCCTTGCCACCTTCCACGGGCAGGGACACCTTCCACTATCCCAGGTTGCTCCAAGCCCGTTCAGCCTGGCTTTGGATACTGCCAGGGATGGGGCAGCCACAGCTTCTCTGGGCAACCTGTGCCAGGGCCTCAGCACCCTCACAGCCACTATAAATTATACTTCTAAATCCAGCCCTGACCTGCTCCAAATTTATTCCTATCACTTAATGAAATTCCTCCACTAGGGTGGAAAACCCAACCCCAAAGCTCCCGCCCTGCCACCCCCAAGAGCAGAGGACACTCCCGCCCCACCCCAGCTCCACCCAGCTGTACCAATGAAGCCGTAGCCTTTGTGCTTCCCTGTCGTGGGGTCCCTGGCCAAGGTGCAGGATTTGATCTTCCCAAAGGCTTCGAACACGCTCTTGATGTCGTCGTCGGACAGGTCCTGGTGCACAGAGGCCACGTAGATGCGGTTGAAGGCCCGGGCCTCCTCTGCCAGCTGGTCAATGATGGGCTGAGCCTGCCCGATGTTGCTGGGCCTCCCCACCTGCAGGATAGGGATGGGAATGGAGTTGGGAAGGGCCTGGAGCACCAGGAGAGGCTGAGGGAGCTGGGAAAGGGGCTCAGCCTGGAGCAAAGGAGGCTCAGGGGGGACCCTGTGGCTCTGCACAAGTCCCTGACAGGAGGGGGCAGCCTGGGGGGTCGGGCTCTGCTCCCAAAGAACAAGAGACAAGACAAGAGGAAACAGCCTCGAGCTGTGCCAGGGGAGGTTCAGCCTGGACATCAGGAGGGATTTCTTCAAGGAAAGGGTGGTCAGGCATTGGAAGAGGCTGCCCAGGGAGGAGGTGGAGTCCCCATTCCTGGAGGTGTCCAAGGAAGGCCTGGACGTGGCACTCAGTGCTCTGGGCTGGGTGACAAGGTGGGGATGGGGCACAGACTGGACTCGATGAGCTGGGAGGGGTTTTCCCATGGGAACAGTTCCATTATTCTGTGACATGGACAGCCCCTGAAGCAGGGCAGCACTTGGCCCCTCCTTGCCTGTGCAAACCACAGGACACCTCGGAGGACCATCATCAGCAGAGGGACAGCGCCAGGAACAGCTGGCACTACCAGGATCCTGGGCTCTGCTCCCTCCTCCCTGTACTCTCCCATTTACCTTCCCTGACCTGCCAACCACCAGCCTCCAGGAACTGAGAAGGACTCTGCAAGCAAATCACAGTGCTCCTCCCCTTCTTTCAGGGGCTCCTAAACCCCCTGGGCCATGGGACACACTCAGGGCGTGTCAGAGACATCATGTAAGATATAATCACCTCTGCTTTGTCTTCAAGAGAATTCCATGTGTGGGTGGGAAAACCTGAGTCGAGTCCCTGGAGCCAATCTCAGGTGGGACTCACAGGCTGGGGGTTTCTCCTCGGAGAGGAGGGACCCGGAGCCACCGTGTGCTCCATGTTGGACATCAAGGTCCATCAGGGAACAGTCTTTAGGTTCCTTCCCCCATCACAGTGCTGTGGGGAGCATTGCCAGGCATGAAACTGTCATTCCCAGGAAAAGAGAAGCAGGAATTTTCAGAGCAGGCATGTTACTCACCTTGATGTTCCTTCCTCCCAGCATGACAGAATTCATCTGCTCCAGGGCCAGCTGGGCGGCTTCGGGAACCTCGTATTCCACAAAGGCAAAGCCCTGGGACGGGAGGAGACACCTGTCAGTCACTCCAGCTGTGCCCATCTAATGCAGCCAAGGGCTCCCACGGAGCAGATCCCTACAGGTGGAATTGATTCCCACCCCACTGATCCTGCTCGTGGCCCAAGAAGATTCCTGAGAGCAGCTTTTTATTATGGCAGAAAATGGCCTGCAGAGGCTCCACCAAGGGCACCTGATTCCGGAGCCTCTCGGACTCTGAGGTCCCCCAGCAAAACCCCACCTCACTAAGGGCTGCTGCCGTGCCAGCACTTCCAGCAGAGCTTCAGGCTGGACATCAGGAGGAATTTCTTCATTGAAAGGGTGCTCAGGCATCGGAAGGGGCTGCCCAGGGAGGCACGGAGTCCCCATCCCTGGAGATGTCCAAGGAATGACTGAATGTGGCACTCAGTGCTCTGGGTGCTCTTTTCCAACCTCAGTGATTCCATGATTCCATGCATTTCACCCCACACCCCCCTGGCTCCCACCACAGAATCCTGCCCTAAGCAGATCAGGGAGCTGCAAACATTCACCCCCAGTGCTAAAAGGAGCCTGTTCTTCACAAGCAGAGAGGCCCCTTCCTCTCCTGGCTGCATCTGGAAAGCCTTGAAGAGAGGAGGATGTTCCTTGAGGGCTGGGAATCATAGAATCATGGAAAGGTTTGGGTTGTAGGGACCTTAGAGCCCATCCAGTTCCACACCTCCCACTAGACCCACAGGCTGCTCCAAACCCCATCCAGCCTGACCTTGGACACTGCCAGGGATGGGGCAGCCACAGATTCTCTGGGCAACCTGTGCCAGGGCCTCCCCATCCTCACAGGGAAGAATTCCTTCCCAGTATCTCATCCAAAATTCTGCAAAGCTGGTTACTGTGTGTTTAGGACACAAGGCTGAAAGAAATGTCCTTGGCAGAAGACCCCACAATGCCTCATCACTGGGACATCAGCACCAGCTCTCGCTGCCCCCAAGGAATCCCACCCCTTCCCAGGACAGTTCACCTGCTCTTTGCCAGACCCAGGCAACCCCACAATGGTTTGGGTGGGACAGGACCTTAAAGCTCATCCGGTCCCACCCCGTGCCCCAGGCAGGGAACCTCCCAGCAGCCTGGAAGCCCCATCCCACCTTGTGCTTCATGGTGACGGAGTCCCAGGACATGTCGATGCTCTTGATGGGCCCGAAGGGGGCGAAGGCCTGGCGGATGGTGTCCTCCCCCAGCTCGTAGTAGATGGAGCCCACGTAGACCCGGCACATGATGGCGAGTGCCCGCTGCCTCTGAGCCGCCATCTGTAGCGAGACAAGGACTGGCCGGTCAGTGCCGGGCTGGCCGCGGCCACCGGGGCCTCCTCCCCCTCCTGCTTCCCTCCCGGGAGCCACCCCCGGCGGCAGCTCTGGCACAGCCTGGATCAGAAGGATTTCCCTGCTCGCTGCACAGGGTGCTGGAGCGGATCCATCCGGCTCACTCCCGGATAAAGTCCGGCTCGTCCCGGGGCAGACACATTCCGGCCCCTCTGGCCGGGTGTCCCCCAGCCTGATCTCATCTCCAGCCACACCTGCAGGAGGAGGGAATCCCTTCTCTCTAGGGCAGCTTCCCCCTCCAGGCAGCAAAGGGCTCAGCTCAGGGCTCTGGGAGAATCCCTCCCGCTCCCCCCCGACAGCAGAGATCCATCGGCNGGTCTGGAACTGGGAACCTCCCCCCGCTCCCTCTGGCACCAGAGCCTCCCCCCACCCCCGGCAGTCCGAGATCCAGTACTGGGCACCACTTCCACAGCTCAACAGCAAAGCCAAACACTTCCGTGGCCCAGTGGGACTCCTGGGAAGCGCGTGGTGCCAGTACTCATCCCTGCCTGGCGGCACTGGCTGTACTGGTGCAGCCCCAGCACAGGGGTGCTGCACAGAGGGTTTCTGCTACCGTGTCCTAAGTCTGCCTGGAAACCTGTTCTCAAGACAAATCCAGCCATTCCTTACAGGAGGGATCCCAAAAGCAGAGCACAGTGTGTCCTTCGTGTCTGTCACCCCCAGAGCAGCTCTAGAGCTGCTAAGGGACGTGGCCCTGGAGAGGTGGCCACACCACGGGGTCTGGAGGAGTCACTGCCTGCATGTGAGGGGATGGCTCTGGGACAGGTGGGACACACCTGGGGCAGGAAGAGGCTGGTGCAGAGCACGTGCAGCAGCAGGAGATGCCTCTGGCCCTGCCCAGCACCACAGCAGGGAGCTCTGAGCACCCCCCCCTTCCTATCCCAGCACCCCCAGGGCAGAGGGGCTGCAACCAGGGCCTTCAGGAGGACGAGTTTTGGGGTGCTCTAATGAGCAGAGGAGCTCTGCCATGCCTGGGGACCCTTGGGGCAGAGGGAAAGCACTCAGGGCCTTCTCAAGGCTGATTTCTGGGGTGCCCTAATGAGCACAGGAGCTCTGCCTGGGGATGCTGCAGCCCAAAAGGAGGGAGAGCTCATTTGTGACAGGCACAGCACCACGGACACAACCCATAGCCAAGGGACTCCTGCTCCCTACAGCACCTGTCTGGGACTGCCACTGGCCACAAGAGGAAACGACCTGGCAGGGTGTAACTCCTGCCATTCCATATAGGACACTGCAAACAGGGACGGCTCTCACCCCAGACTCTGCCCCTGAGGCGACATGGCGCCCCAACTGCTGTTCCTGAGGTGACATTAAACCCCAACTGCTGCTCCTGAGGTGACATCAAGCCCCAGCTGTTTCTCCTGTGGTGACATCCAGCCCCAACTGCTGCTCCTGAGGTGACATCCAGCTTGCCCCTTGCCTGGCTTAAGGATTTCCCGGCACGGCTGGGCCATGGCTCTCTTTACTCTGCAGGCTGTGACCAGCAGGACTATGGCACGTGCACATGCAGGACAGTGGCTGGGTGGTCTCCCAGGTGCTCCAGCACATTCCCAACTTTGGTGCAGGAAAGCCCCTCAGTCTGCAGTGTGTCCTTTGGGGGGTCAGAGCCACCACCAGTGTCACCCTGGGTGTCCCAGGGAGGCGCTTCTCCCGAGGAGCCTCTGCAGGAGGAAATCCCCACCTTGCCCTGCCACAGGATCCTAAAGGAGAGGTGGGGGAGTGAGGAGGACTCAGGATTTTCAGACAGCAGAATTCCTTCCTGGAAAGGGTGGTCAGGCATTGGAAGAGGCTGCCCAGGGAGGTGTGGAGTCCCCATCCCTGGAGGTGTCCAGGGAACACCTGGACATGGCACTCAGTGCTCTGGGCTGGTGACAAGGTGAGGATCAGGCACAGGTTGGACTCGATGACCTTGGAGGGGTTTTCCAGCCTTAATGACCCTGGGATTTTGGAGCTGCAGAAAGCAGAGCTGAGGGGGGCCGTGCTGACTCTGGGTGTCTGTGGGTCACCAACAGGGGCATCCAGGTGGGGGATGTGCCCTGGGCACCTGAGCTCAGCACAGGTCAGTGTCAGGGCCTCCTGCCTGGACATCCCTCTGCTCTCACCAGCCCCCAGGCTGATTTCACTGTCCCCTGTGCCTCTTCGTCCTCCTGTAACATGGAAAAGCACCTGCAGCCTCAGGCAGGCAGCAGCCCCCACCCACGTAGCTGTGCAATGCTGCTCTAAAGGGATTTGGGAGGTTGTTTTAAGGACAGGCCAAAACCTCGGGGTGCTCTTGTAATCAAAGCAGGCGATGCACAACCCTCAGCACGAGCATCAGTCATGACACAGTGACACCAGGGGATGGTGAAGGGACGTGGGAATCTTATGCTGTGACACGTGGAGGGAGGACTGAGCCCACGGGAAGCTGTAACTCGGGCCCTGAGACCCAGAGCTCAGGGAGTTCAGGCTGTGCTGCCTCCACAGAGGAACTGGGGACCCTGGACAACAGGAAAAGTGCTGGACAGGCGGCTGTTCACACTTTGTGCATTCCCAATGGGCTCTGGGATAAAGCATCTGCCAAGAATGGGATATCCTGACTGCTCTGAACTGTACCAGGCTCCTGCTCCTGGGCTGTGCCTGCTGTGACTCCCAAGGAGTCATAGCCCGGTGCCCTGAGGGTCATAAGCCATTAAAACTTTCCTGTGCCACCAACTCAGCTGTGCCCAGCAGGGGAGAATGAGCCAAAAACCATTTAGGCCAAATTGCTGGAGTTCCACTGTCAGGCAGCAGCTCCAGGGATGGGGGGAGCTCCTGGGCATGAGGGCTCCAACACCGTCTCTGCCAAATCCACACCAAGACGGCTGCTCTGTTCCATCCCAACCTTACCCCAGAACACCCACTCTGGCTCCCCACTGACACACCACCCACTGCCGAAGGAGGGAGAGCGGGGATTTCACTTCAGTGCCCTTTTTCTTGGAGTTCAAACCTCCGGCTGCGTTTTACACCGAGCACAAATCTCATATTCCAGCAAGACGGAAAGGTATTTCCAAATGTGCAAAAGAATTTACAAATGGACCTTTGGGTGCAGAGAGGAGTCATAGGACACTCTGTCCAGCACATCTAGGAAAAGGGAGGGGGTGGATCATGCCAAGTCACTCAGCTCTTTGTGGCCTCTGATTAGAACGGGCACAAAGGCTCACACAAGTCCTCTGATCAGTCCTGCAGTTCTGTCCCTTCCATCCTGCTTTTGCTGCACTCGGAACGTGCCATATTCCCCTGGTCTGGACCACACACAGTAAAGAGCGTCCGAGCCTGGGCTACACCATGTTCTGCCAACCTCCGGCGCCCCGGCCCTCCCCAGCACCGGCCGGCTCTGGGTGCTGGGAGGTCGTTCCACAAGAAATCGCCCCTTGGTGAGTTACCTTGGCCGTTAGTTTTAGGTCGGGACCTCAGAACTGTAGCATCCCTAGAAATGCAGCTCCCACAATTTCACGGGTGTGTTCAGAACTGGTGGAAATCTAAAGCTGTCTTTGCCCCCGAGTGGCAGTGTCCCCGCAGACTGCACAGCCTGGGGTCTTCTCGGGGCAGTGACACCTCGCTCTGCTCCTGGGCGTGTCCAGTACAGGTGGGGATGTGGGAGGGCTGTGCTGGGCGCGGACAAGAGCATTGGCACCACTACGAACGTCCCCACGCTAGGCCCTGACTAAGACAAGTGCCCCAGAAGAAGTGAATATGTCTATTGACCGATTGTAAAGGTGAGAGAGGATCTCCAAAGCCCATTGTCACTGCTGCCATCTGAAAGACAGTAAAGACAGAGTTCAGTCTGTTGGAGCTGAGCATACTACGGCTGTTTGTACAAACTCAAGCAGAGCGGCGGCACAGGGGCACCTGCGGAGAGGCCTCTCCTTCCTCGGCCCTCACTGCCTGGTCCCCAGGACTGTCCGGCGCCAGGACCCTGCCGAGTCCGGTCCCACCAGGCCAGGGTGGGGTTGTGCTGCTGCCGCTGCCTCGGGAAGCAGGGTGGGATCCCAGGGGGGACTCAAGGCAATAGTAACCTCTGCAACCACTGTCGTTGATTCACCCCCAGCATTTAAAAGGAGCCCCTCAACTAGAGCAGACCCTCAGAACCAGGCACAGCCCCAAACGGCCTCAGCTACCGGGCAGGGAGAGCACATCCACAGGGATTCCTCAGGCAAAGCCCTTGTTTTGGGCTTCCTGACTTCAAGTAAAGGCAGTGAGACATGTTCCAGAAACATCTGAAGCAGGGGAGGTCAAACCCCAGTTAAGGGTCCTCCTGGTATGGGCATTCCAGTACAAGCAGGAACAGCCAACAGAACTTCTCCAAAATTGAGAGCACCTGGGTGCAGGGGAGGGAAATGGGGCAGCACTGGGACACAGGGACCCGCCCTCAGGCAGAGGAGATGGTGACAGGACACTGTTCCCAGGATCCCTTCTGCCTTCACCACCTTAAACACAGCTCGGAAGCAAAACCCATGGCAAAGTCTTTGGCTTCTTCTATCTCAAGGAGGGATGTCCAACTGGACAGGAATTTTTAACCATTTCCTCTAGGAATGAAAGAGATTTGTGGGCAATTTGTGAGGTCAGTCAGGGTGCCTGGGTGAGCTGCAGGCTCAGGGCTGTGCTCTGGTTCCGAGGGCCCTGAGAACTCCACCGTGTCGGGGGGAGCACGAGGCAGAGGGAGCAGCTCGGAGGGGGGTCTCACCTGGAGGTTGGTGAGCTGCTGCTGCTGGTGGGCGATGGTTTGTTTCACCAGCACGCTCTTGATGCTCTGCTCCATCGCGTACTTCTTGGCCTGGAAGGAAAACAGGGGCTGTAGGGGCAGCACAACGCAGCGGGGCAGGGAACGACGCCTGGTTCCGCACCACAGCTCCCAGAACCTTCCGGTCTCCATCCCTTAAGCACCACGGCACTGCCCGCAGCTCCCCAGCACCTCGAGGCCCTGGGGCACAGCAGGATGTCGTGAGGGGCAGCGCAGGGAAGCAGCATGCACCGGGAGCTCGGCATTCCCCTCTTCCGCCCTCGCATCCCACCACAGCCCCTTACCTGCAGGGCCCAGGGCGGGGCACGGCCTCCTTCAGTCCTCTCCTCTCAGAGAGCGTCTGCACAGACGGGTGCTACAGGAGGGAAGGGCCTCCACCTCCCCCTGGCCGCCCCTGGGCTGGGCTCTCCCCTCTCAGCACACCCGGCCTGCTCTGGCTCTGCCCCCAAAACACGCCAGCTCCTCCCTGGCTCTGCTCCCTAAATGCCCCAGGTCACCTCTGGCTCTGCCTGCACACACAAGGCTCCTCTGGGGGTTCTCTCAGCCCTCTCCAAACCTGGCAAAGCCAGAGATTCCAGCGGTGCCGGCACGGAGACTCTGTGCCAAGGCAAAGCTCATCCCCATACCTGGGCACGTTCCCCCGGACACACACTCAGCCACCCCCCGGGCACCTGGTGTCCACGGCTGTGCTTGGGAGCTGCCAGGGAATGGGAGGATCTAACCCAGGGATTTGAGGGGTGTGCTTCGGAAATCTGGAAATGGACAAGGGGGTTTGCACCCAGAGGCTCCAGAGAAGCCAGAGGGAACGAGGCCAGGAGCCAACCACCACACGCAGAGGGACAGCTGTGACAGCACAGGCACATCCACACGGAGCCTCCTGAGGACAGAGCTCTCTATCCCTGTCATCCTGAGCACAGGGGTATTCTGGGATGCGTTCTGGTGTGGACAGTGACAATCCCAATCCCAGTCCTCAAGGAGCAGCGGCTGCTCCTCAGTGACTCTGTGGCACCCACACCCTAGCTCAGAATTCCCATCTGACTTAGGATGCCA
This sequence comes from Edolisoma coerulescens, assembly GCA_013397115.1. Taxonomy (NCBI): domain Eukaryota; kingdom Metazoa; phylum Chordata; class Aves; order Passeriformes; family Campephagidae; genus Edolisoma; species Edolisoma coerulescens. The sequence goes on along the minus strand of VWZW01006785.1, from coordinate 16,882 downwards.
TTTTTCTGAACTTATTTACTTTTTAAATTAAACCCGTTGTCACCCACCCCAACAGCAATTCCCCATCATGCTCCCAGAAGTGTCCATGAACTCTAAACCAAAACAAGTAATTCCTGGGCCCAAATGTGACCGTGGGACCGTCCATCATGGCCGCGATCCCAGAGAGCCGGTGGTGAGTTCCCTTTGGCCCCAGCAGAGACAGAGGCTCATTAAAAACCCAAACACCACCACCACCCAAGCAGCAAATTCCCACCAGTTTTACTCACTTTCTGGAGAGCTTCCTGCTGCTCTGGGGTGAGAGGGGGCAGCCCCAGCTTTGCTGCCGTGCTTTGCCCGTTTTCCATCTTAATGGACTCCGTACCCTAAGGAAACAAAAAATGCTCATGGAAAACTGTTCTCGCAGGAATGACCTGTCTCTTCCTTCCCAGAAAAGCAACACACTTCATGTCAGAACATCACAGTTGGCTAAAAACCCTTCCCAAACCCTGTATGTCAGGAAAACCAGTTCATATTCCCGCCATTCCCTGTGGGAAAGAGCCATCCCAGCAATCATACAAATCCAGGGATGTGTTGGACACTTACAGAGTTCTCCAACCACGTTTTCCACGAACAGGCAATCAGATAATCCCCAATCCTTGCTCATGTCATCTCCATCCCCTCAACAGATCCCCTGTCTAATGTCCCCATCAGTGTTCTCCTCCCACCTCCCCCTCCCGGCTCTGCCGACCCAACTTCCTCAAGTTCTCATTTTAAAACCTTCTCTGAAACTTTCCCAAATCAGAGAATCGTGGAATGCTTTGGAGGGACCTTAATGCTCACCCAGTCCCGCCCCCTGCCACGGGCAGGGACACTTTCCACTAGCCCAGGTCGCTCCAAGCCCTGTCCAACCTGACCTGGAACACTTCCAGGGATGGGGCAGCCACAGCTTCTCTGGGCAGCCTGTGCCAGGGCCTCCCCACCCTCACATCCAGGAATTCCTTCCCAATATCCCATCTAACCCTGCCCTCTGGCAGTGGGATGCCACTGTCACTCCAGGATCTTATCTAAAGTCCCTCTCCAGCCCTCTGGAACTATGACTCCAGCACAGCAATCCCACTGCTGGAACCATGGATCATACTGCTGGGACCACGACTGACTCCAGCACAGTGATCCCACTGCTGGGACTGTGACTCCGGGATGGTGATCCCACTGCTCAGACCACGGATCCCACTGCTGGGACTGTGACTCCAGGATGGTGATCCCACTGCTCAGACCACGGCTCCCACTGCTGGGACTGTGACTCCAGGATGGTGATCCCACTGCTCAGACCACAGATCCCACTGCTGGAACCCTGACTCCGGGATGGTGATCCCACTGCTCAGACCATGGATCCCACTGCTGGGACCATGATTGACTCCAGCACAGTGCTCCCACTGCTGGGACTGTGACTCCAGGATGGTGATCCCACTGCTCAGACCACAGATCCCACTGCTGGAACCCTGACTCCGGGATGGTGATCCCACTGCTCAGACCATGGATCCCACTGCTGGGACCATGATTGACTCCAGCACAGTGCTCCCACTGCTGGGACTGTGACTCCAGGATGGTGATCCCACTGCTCAGACCACAGATCCCACTGCTGGAACCCTGACTCCGGGATGGTGATCCCACTGCTCAGACCATGGATCCCACTGCTGGGACCATGATTGACTCCAGCACAGTGATCCCACTGCTGGGACTGTGACTCCGGGATGGTGATCCCACTGCTCACACCACAGATCCCACTCCTGGAACCCTGACTCCGGGATGGTGATCCCACTGCTCAGACCATGGATCCCACTGCTGGGACCATGATTGACTCCAGCACAGTGATCCCACTGCTGGGACTGTGACTCCAGGATAGTGATCCCACTGCTCAGACCACAGATCCCACTGCTGGAACCGTGACTCCAGCACGGTGATGCCACTACTGGAACCATGACTGATCCCAGCAATTCAGCAACCCAGTGATGGCACTGCTGGGACCACAATTCCAGCACAGTGATCCCACTGCCGGGACCCCCCGCTCAGCCCCCAGCAGCAGATCCCCCCAGAACTGCCTTTGGTGTTCATGTGGGTTCTGGCAGCACCATCCATCAAAACAGAACTGGTTCCTCCTCTCAACTCCACATTTCCCATCAACCACCCAAAAACCAATGGGGATGAACCCCAGCCTGTGGTCCTGGACATGTTCCTGTGGGAAGACTCCGCTCCCAGTACAAGCAGCATGGAAAACCTCTGTTCAGAGCAGGAATCAAGACTTGAAGCTTTTCCTTTACCAACTGCAAAGCTTCTCCTGGATCGTCACAGAATCATGGAGCGGTTTGGGTTGGAGGGCTCATCCCATTCCACCCCCTGCCATGGGCAGGGATACCTTCCACTGTCCCAGGTTGCCCCAGGCCCCATCCAACCTGGCCTGGAACACTCCCAGGGATAGGGCAGCCACAGTTTCCCTTGCCACCCCAACCATTCCAGGATTCCAGGACATTTCCTCTATTATCTGACTCTTATTTTACATCAAGAAGGAGATTCCTGGTTTTGTGCAGCCTCCAGTTCCCTGTGGGAGGTTGTGAGCATTTTCTAGGATCAGTGAACATGGAGCAGACAGAAAACAAACCCTCCCAGCACAAAATCCTGTTCTCCAGGTGTCTGGACAGTATCCAGAGCTGCAGTTGTTTCCCTGGTCCCTTCAGAAGTCCATGGCTGGACTGGAACACAAGGAACAAGGATGATGGGAACACCACGGCACCAACAGGGAGCTGACATGGGAACAGAGGTGGCAAACTCCAGAGCACAAAGCCACGACTGCACAGGCCCCACCCAAACTGGAAACAAGACCAGCTAAGTGATGTGGTATCATGGAATTGCTGAGACTGGAAAAGCCCTCACAGCCCACCGAGCCCAAGTGCCCCCAGCAGTGACCATGTCCCCAAGTGCCACCTCCACCCGGCCACAAACACAATCCAGAAATGCGGATCTGTTTATAAAAGAAGGCTCCCTCATCTCCAAGATTCATTTTGATTGTGGAACATCCAATAAATTCATTTAAAAACTCCTTCTTGTCCTTTCCCACCTGGCTGAAGCCCTGTTTGCCACCAGCTGTCCCTGTCCCCTCCCACGTCTCTGCCACTGAACACCCAGGCCCAGAGCTCTCCCCAGCCAATTTCGAAGTCCACAAACCCTTTTCCCACTGCTGCTCCCGTCTCCTCCAGCTTTAAAAACTCAATTATTCCAATTGAGGAGCTCTGAGAAGTGGGAGGAGAAGAACAGATTGAAGGGCTGCCAAATTTAAGTATTCAGAATAAAAAAGCCAGGAGCCCAATCTGTTGTGGTTCTTCCAAACCCAGCCCATTGCAGGGCTGAGATTAACATAATTTACATATTTGGGCTCATTAACAGGCACAGCTTCCAAAAACTGCTCTGGAACATCCCAGCTCCAGCAGAGAGGGCAAAGCCGAGGCTGAAAGGACCCAGCAGTGCCCAGGAGCACCCAGGCACTGCTGGCTCCAGGCTCTCTGCCACCACACATCCCTCTGGGAAGAACCCACAGATCCAGGGGTGACCTTTGCTGACTGCTGGCATGGCTCCAACAGGAATTCCTGAGCATATATCCCTCACCATGGAATACTCCCCAGGGATCATCACCACCCTGTCACTCTGGGCTCCCCGGAAAGCAGCACATTGTGCAAACCCATCCCAACCTCCATCCTCACACTCAGAGAGCCCAGACTGTTGCTTTCCTCTTCCCAGGCACCTCGGGATAACCCTGCTCCCAGGAACGGGCCCAGCTCAGTTCCCTGGGGCCAGACAATAGCATCTGGCGAGGAGCAGCTTCGGCTTTGTGCTCAGGCTCCTCCCCTGAAACCTTATTCCCACATCCCGTAACAGCCAGAAGGGAGCGAGGAAAGCAGGAGAAAAACGAGAAGAGCCGGTAGAGGAAGCAGGAGAACAGGAGCATCTTTGGAGAGAAATAAATGGGAACTGGATTCCTGCTTCTCTTCCGGTGTCTGGGCACGGCTGGGCCCTTTTAGGGGGTTTGAACTCCAAGAGTTCAGAAACAGTCCTGTAAATTTGTTACGGGTCTGAGAACTTCCCTGAAGTATAAACACACAAAAAGGACAGAAACACAGAATCTTGTTTATTTGGGAGCCACAAGCAGCAAACCACGCAGAAATTCAAGGAGATGGAATTGCAAAAAGGAAGGATGAAGCACGTGGCCAGGGCATGCAGCTCCATCCCTGCTCCACCTCCTCGCCAAGACACGGAATTCAGCAGAGCACTCTCACACTGCCCCAGGAGAGAGGCTGGAAGAGCATCACCTGAGCCTGTCAGCGGCAACAGCCTGAGTGGCACAGAATCCCAGGATCACGGAGGCTGGGAAAGAAGCCAAGGATCATCGAGTCCAACCGGCGACTGATCCCCACCTCATCACCAGATCAGAGCACTGAGTGACATGTCCAGTCGTTCCTTGGACACCTCCAAGCATGGAGACTCCAAACCTGGAGCAGCAGCCCCTTCCAGTGGCCTGACCACCCCTTCCAGAAGGAAACTCCTCTGCAATGGGTGAGTGTCCAGGAAAGGCCCTTCCTGGTGGATACGACCACATCTCAGTGGTTTGTCCCTATCACCCATCCAAGCCCCTGAGGATTCTGCGGGAACTCTGGAAGCCCTTGTGGGCACAGTAACCTTTAGTACTCCTCAACTGCTCCAGCAGCTCCTTTCCCATCCCCATGGAATGCTCCTTCCCAACTGGGAACAGCAGTGCTGGCAGTTACTGCTGGCACCTGCAGAATCCAGAGCATGGGACACATCCAAAGCTTCTCCACTACTTCCCAGATGTGTTCCTAGAGATTGGCAGGAATCAAAACCTCCCCAAACGGGCCATTTCTGCAGCACCTCATGAGCAAATGGCTCCCACGACGGCAGACGTGGCCAGTGACACAGAATCATGGAATGGTTTGGGTGGGAAGGGGCCTCACAGCCCATCCAGTCCCACTCCCCTCCGTGAGCAGGGACATCTTCCCCTATCCCAGGTTGCTCCAAGCTCCATTCAGCCTGGCCTTGAGCGCTCCCAGGGATGGGGCAGGGGGTGGGACTGGATGAGATTTAAGACTGCTCCCATTCCAAAGCAGGCTGTGATCCCATGATTCCATGACTGACCCTGTCAGGCTCCCAAATGACTTTTGCCAAACCGCACAGCTCAGCCAAGGGAACAGAACTGTGGCTGATAAAACTGCTGTCACTGAGGTCCCCAATGGAGACCACACATCCCGGCAGGGCGGGACCACCCACCCAACCCAGCTGGGATTCAGGGATGCAGAAGGAAGTCAGGCACTGGCAGAGGAGTTGATGTGAGGGCATGAGGGCTGATAGTGACAGGGAATGCTCCAGAATCCCCCCGCAGAGGTTTTGTTCTCCCAAATGGCACCGGCGAGGTGCCCGGAACATTGTGCCCGTTCCCAGGGGTGCAGAGAGCCAAGATTGCCAGGAGTCGGGAGAGAGCAACGGAAAAACACCCAAGGGATGTGGGAAGGTCCCAGCCCAAGAAATGAGGGGAACACTGAACTGGGAGCACTGTCCCAGCACTGACACGGTGCCACCCAATGTCCCAGAGTGCTGAGATTCCTTTAGCAAGACACCAGCACCCGGATCAGCCTCGACAGGTGATCCCATGGCCACCACTAACACCAAGGTGCCATCCAGGGAATGGAGAGATTCCCTGAGAATTCCATGCACAACCCCCTGAGCCCTGCTCAGTCTCACAGCACAGCAGCCCAGGAAGGATGATCCAGTGCAAACATCACAGGGGTTGTTTTCCAAATCCTTTGAGTCAGAAGGAAGGAGGGAATGTGGAAGGGACTTTCACTGCTCCTCCCCAGCCTCCCAGGGAAGCTCATCAGCTGATCCAGGCTGGGAAATTGTACCCCAGAAACACCAGAGCTGATTTTGGATCTGAAAGGCAGCCACACACCTGCCTTTGTGTGGTTTCCATTGCTCCTGGCATCATGGAATCCCTGAGGTTGGAAAACACCTCCGATACCACCAAGTCCAAGCTGTGACCTATCCCCACCTTGTCACCAGCCCGGAGTAGAGTGCCACATCCAGTCCTTCCTCAGACATCTCCAGGGACGGGGACTCCAAACTTCCCTGGGCAGTCCTTTCCAAGGCCTGACCACCCTTTCCTCAAAGGAATTCCTCCCAAAGTCCAGCCTGAATCTCCCCTGGCACAGCTTGAGGCCGTGTCCTCTTGTCCTGTCACCCTGTGCAGGTGTGTCCATAGGGATTTCACACCTGGGGATCCCCGTACAGGTGTGTCCATAGGGATTTCACACCTGGGGATCCCCGTACAGGTGTGTCCATAGGGATTTCACACCTGGGGATCCCCGTACAGGTGTGTCCATAGGGATTCCCCACACCTGGCGATCCCTGTGCAGGTGTGTCCATAGGGATTCCCCACACCTGGAGATCCCTGTGCAGGTGTGTCCAGAGGGATTCCACACCTGAGGATCCCTGTGCAGGTGTGTCCATAGGGATTCCCAACACCTGGAGATCCCTGTGCAGGTGTGCCCACAGGATGAACAGGAACTCTGAGGCTGGGTGTTCACTTCCCACCCCCTGTGGAATCACAGGGAACCTCACAAAGCAAGACCTGCCCCCTGCTTTCTCATTCACCTGGGAAACTTCCTAATCCAACGGATTAAGGAAAGATGAGGCAGGAAACAAAGAGAGAATTATTTATACTTACTCCCAAATGGGAGCACCAACACCTGTGAATTCACAGAAGGAATTCCAGGACACACAATTCCTTCTGGGATCAGCAGCAGCCCCTTGGAGCAAGGCTGAGCAGCTCTGGAATCGGAGCTGCTCCTCAGAGAAATCCCGGAAACAAGGATGGGGAAACAGGAAACAAACCCAGCAATAAACTCCTGCTGTGCCACAGTGACTGCAGATCCAGCCCAGCACTCCATGAGATCTGGGGATTTGCCCCCACAGGTATTCCTGGGCTCCTTCCCTGAGCCCTGGCATCTGCGAGGCTCCCTGCTTCCATTTCACACAATTCCCAGTGAGCCGAGAACCAGCCGAGCAGCCCCACGGAAGCACTTCCATCGCTCTATTCACGGTTAAATCCCAGGAAAACCAACAGCCCGGAAATCCCTGTTCTCTCACACCCGCAGCCCATCCAGGAAAGCTCTAAAAATATCCCCAAACCTACAAAAAACTCCTATAAAACGCAATCCAGGAGGATTTGGGAACAGGAACCCAAAAGCAGCATTTAAACAAGCGGATTTGGGAAACCCAGTCCAAAACCGGGCATTTAAACAGGCGAACTTGGGAACAGGAGCCCAAAAAGGAGCGCTTAAACAAGCGGATTTGGAAACACCAGCCCAAAAGCAGTGACCTGTGCGGTCCCTCGCAGCGCGATGCCCGATCCCGATCCCTGCACGGCCTGTAAGAGCCGCTGCCGTTCCCTGCGGAGCCCGCGGATCCCGTTCCCCGCAGAGCCCAGGGCAGCTATCGCCGTTCCCCGCCGGGCCCGGGGCAGCCACCGCCGTTCCCCGCAGGGCCCGAGGTCGCCCATTCCCGTTCCCGGCGGGGCGGGAGCTGAGGAGAACCGGCGGGGTCGGAGCTCAAGACTGGGCGGGACAAGACCGACACTTTCCCCACAGGGAGAAGGCCGGGGCGGGAGCCCAGAACCGGAGGACAACCGGCGGGAAGCGGCGCCGTCCCCTCAGAGCCGCCACCCCTCACCCGCAAGCCCGGAGAGGGCCCGGCTCGCGCAGGCCCCCTTGGCGGCTGCTCCCCTATCCCNGCGCCCCTATCCCGCCCCCCGCCCCGAGAGGAGCCCCGGGGAGCCGGGAGGAGCCCCGCGAGGAGCCGGCCCGGCCTGGTCCCGCCGCCCCATCGCCCCCTCACCAGCGCCATCGTCGTTGTCGCCGCCATCTTGTCCTTCCCGTCTACAGCACGCGGGTCTCGCGAGAGCTCCGAGGCGCGCGCGGGAAACGGGGGGCGGGAGGCCCTCACGAGCAAAAGTATCGCGAGAGCTCGGGAGGTGTCATGTGACCCGAGCTGTTGCCAAGATGGCGCCGCCCTGGCGCGGTCACCGCCGGAGAGGCGAGGCATGGCACAGCACGATCCCGGGGGGAGCAGGGCCCCAACTCGGCTGCTGCGGCCCTTAGCTGCAGTCCCTCAGCCCCTGGGCTGGTGCTGGGCCGGCAGTGCCCGGTGCCTCGGGAGGGTCCAAAGCTGCTGGTGCCACGGGTAGCGCTGTAACGGGCCGGGCCCCGGATAAACGGTCTCAAACCGGCTAAAATGCACTAAGCCCGGGTAAACCCAGCTAAAACGGGATAAAATGTGCTAAACCCGAGGGCCCGGGTGATACCGGGTGGCACTTGGTCGCAGCCGGGGAGAAGAGCCGCGGGAAGCCCCCCGGTACCGGCCGTGGGCACCGGGAGGTGCCGGGTGTGTCACGGGACGGCGGATCGGGACCGTCTGCCGGGAAACGGAGTGAAATGTCCCCGTCCCCATCCCGGTGTCTCTGTCCCCGTCCCGTCCCTTCTCTTGGTTCTGTTCGAGGGGCCCCAATCCCTGGTGTCCAAATTTCACTGCAAAGCCGAGGCCAAACCCCGGCACAGGGAATGGAGCTGGGCTGGCAGAGCTGGGAATGTTCATCTGGAAAGGAGAACATTCCGGGGACACCTCAGAGCCCCTTCCAGCGCCTAAAGGGGCTCCAGGAGAGCTGGAGAGGGACTTGGACAAGGATGCACAGGTTGCCCAGAGAAGCTGTGGCTGCCCCTGGATCCCTGGAAGTGTCCAAGGCCAGGTTGGACGGGGCTTGGAGCAGCCAGGTCCAGTGGAAGGTGTCCCTGCCCATGGCACTGGGGAGTCTTGAAGGTCCCTTCCCACCCAGCCATGCTGGGATTCTGTGTCTCTGTGCCAGGGGATGGAAGTGCAGCTCTGGGATGGCCCCACCAGAAGTCCCTCCCCACGTGTGGGTTCTGCCTCGAGGACGAGGAGCCTCAGCAGGACACGGGCGCTGTCACAGCCGGCACCTCCAGAGCGGAACCGGCACCGGGATCTTGTGTTCCCACTATGGAAGATACACAAGACTGAGGAAAACCTCCAAGGAATTCACAGAGCCCCCAAGTTTTATAAAGGATTTTGGGAGTTGGGGCCACTAAAGTTCACCAAGGGCAGGGAATTCCAGGGGCAGAGGAGCTGTGTTAGATCCTGTTAAATCCATGGATTTATGGGAGGGGTGTGTTAGGGAAGTGCCAAGGAGGGGCTGGGATGTGCTGGAATGTTGGCTCTGGAGGGATTGGGAATCAGCAGCTGTGAGGTGTTCCCTGAATCCCTCCTCCTTGGTGTCACTGGAGTAAGGAATTACGAGCAGTTTGGTGCAGAGCCCTCCAGTGGGACCAGCTGCTTTATTGATTTGTCAGGCTGGAACATTGGCACAGGCAGGAACGCAGCACGGGCTGGGAATGCAGCACGGGCTGGCAGTGCAGCATCAGCACGGATAAAATCCCAGCAGGATGCAGCCAGAGTGACACCACAAAGCACGAGCAGCACGGGGCAGGCGGTGCCATGCAGAGCTCCAGCAGAGAGTGGAACATCAGCACAGAGCAGGATGCCAGAGGCAGCTTCCCACGGCACAGCGGGAGCAGCACCAGCACGGAGCAGCGGCACGGGACGCCAGCGCGGTGCAGATCACCAGGACAGCACCAGAGCTGGATTCCCACGGAGCAGCAGGAGCAGCACTGGCACAGCACAGAGCAGGATGCCAGAGCTGGATTCCCACAGAGCAGCAGGAGCAGCACTGGCACAGCACAGGACGCCAGAGCCAGCTTCCCGTGGCACCAGCAGGAGCAGCGCTGGCACAGAACACCGGCATAGAGCAGCGCAGAGGAGGGTGCCAGCGGCAGCTTTCCCTGGCACAGCGGGAGCAGCACCAGCACAGAACACCAGCAGGATGCCGGCGGCTGTTTTCCCTGCACAGCAGGAGCAGCACTGGCATGGAGNTGGCGTGGAGCAGTGGCACGGGACACCGGCACGGTGCAGATCACCAGGACAGCACCAGAGCCGGATTCCCCCAGCACAGTCTGAGCAGCGGGAGCAGCACCAGCACAGCACAGAGCAGGATGCCAGAGCTGGATTCCCACAGAGCAGCAGGAGCAGCACTGGCACAGCACAGGACGCCAGAGCCAGCTTCCCGTGGCACCAGCAGGAGCAGCGCTGGCACAGAACACCGGCATAGAGCAGCGCAGAGCAGGGTGCCAGCGGCAGCTTTCCCTGGCACAGCGGGAGCAGCACCAGCACAGAACACCAGCAGGATGCCAGTGGCCGTTTTCCCTGCACAGCAGGAGCAGCACTGGCATGGAGCAGTGGCACGGGACACCGGCACGGTGCAGATCACCAGGACAGCACCAGAGCCGGATTCCCCTAGCACAGTCTGAGCAGCGGGAGCAGCACCAGCACAGCACAGAGCAGGGTGCCAGAGGCAGTTTTCCCTGGCACAGCGGGAGCAGCACTGGCACGGAGCACTGGCACAGCACAGAGCAGGATGGCAGAGCCAGATTGCTCCGGCACAGCAGGAGCAGCACCAGCACAGAACACCAGCAGGATGCCAGTGGCCGTTTTCCCTGCACAGCAGGAGCAGCACTGGCGTGGAGCAGTGGCACGGGACACCGGCACGGTGCAGATCACCAGGACAGCACCAGAGCCGGATTCCCCCAGCACAGTCTGAGCAGCGGGAGCAGCACCAGCACAGCACAGAGCAGGGTGCCAGAGGCAGTTTTCCCTGGCACAGCAGGAGCAGCACCGGCACAGCATAGAGCAGGGTGCCAGAGGCAGTTTTCCCTGGCACAGCGGGAGCAGCACTGGCACGGAGCACTGGCACAGCACAGAGCAGGATGGCAGAGCCAGATTCCTCCGGCACAGCAGGAGCAGCACCAGCACAGAACGCCGGCACGGAACACTGGCGTGGTGCAGATCACCGGGACAGTGCCAGAGCCGACACCCCCCGTACAGCGGGAGCAGCACCAGCATGGCACAGAGCAGGATGCCAGAGGCAGATTCCTCTGGCATGGCAGGAGCAGCACCAGCAGAGAGCAGGATGGCAGAGCCAGTTTTCCCTGGCACGGGAGGAGCAGCAGGAGCAGCACCGGCACAGAACCCTGGCACAGAGCAGTGCAGACCAGGGTGCCAGAGCCAGGTTCCTATGGCACAGCAAGAGGAGCACCAGCACAGCACAGAGCAGGG
>VWZW01006760.1:48785-91599 GCA_013397115.1 Edolisoma coerulescens | reverse complement strand
TCCTCCTCCTCCTCCTGCTGCCCTGCTCCCTGCCACAGCCGTGACATTTGGGGTTTGGGGAGGGCAGTGCCCTGGGGTGGCTCTCACACCCCCCGTGCTCCCAGGACCTCTGCTCTGGCGCAGCTCCCGCTCTGCTCCTGCTCTGCCCTGGCTGCTGCCTGCTGGCCCCTGGCCCTGTGGCTCTGCCACGGAGCCACAATCGCTCCCACCCAGGCCCGGCCCAGGAGCCAAAGCCAGGTGAAGTTCCTCCTCAATGACAGGCAGGTCCCAGGTTGTCGGTTGCCCTGAGCCAGATGAAAAGGGGCATTTGTATTTCAATTGCTGCAGTAACTTTGATATTTTCAGCTAAAATATTCTTTTTCCCTTTGTCAAAACATCCTTTGCTTCTCAAATGTGTATTCAGATATGCATTGTATATTGGTCTGATATGTGTTCACAGACTTTAAATTCAATAATAGAGCTTTTAGTGTGGATAAGATCAAAGCAATCTCCTTGGCATATGCTGGAGGCCTGATTCAATATTTGACTTGCTAATTTTTCCCAGAGCACTGAAATAATATTCCTCATATTGTTCCTCCCTGCAATATGCATCTGAAATAAAAGTGGGGGTCCCCTTGGCCAAATGTGGGGTGGGGTGGCGGGGCAGGGCTGGGATGGTGCTGCTGGTCCTGTGGGAAGCCTCTTGCTCCACTTGAGATGAATGCTGAGGACTTTTCCTCTGCCCTGTCCTATTGCCCCCAGCCCCTCCTGCACTGGGGTCTCCTGCCTGTCCCCACAGTGCCCCACCTGAGTGCCTGTGGGGTGGGGGGAGGCTCATTCCCTTACAGAGTTACTAAATGCTGTTAATCTGCCTTAAAACAAAAGAACAGAACAAACCCCAACCACCCCCACACGACAGACCCAGCGACAAATTAGAAACACTCGGGATGTAAATTTAGGGATAGGCAGGTGGGAGGGAAGAGCTCCCCTCCAGGATTTTCCTATCCACAGCAGGAGGGCACACTCCTAGGTTTAGTTATTTCCTCAACAGGCTTTTCTCCGGAGCAGGGCTCAGGATTGCCCTGGGGAGGTGCTGGGGGGAGCTGGATGGTGCTGGTGTGCCCCAGGCAGGGCACCCCTGGGAGGGGAGGGATGGGGAAGAGCTGTTGGGAGGATTCCTTCCCAGGTGAAAGGCTGCACAAGAAGGTAACAGGGAGCATGGAGGATGGGACAGGGTGAAAGCACTCAAGGAACATCACAAAGAGCAAGAGAAACAGTTTTGGTGTTGGTGTTTGTTGCTGGGTAATTAAAATATCCCCTTCCCACTCCTGTGCCCGCTCAGTGCCCCCTCCAGGTGCCACCATCTCTGAGCGTTCTCTTCTTGTCGCTCCTTCAGCACTGATTGTGAAGGCAGCCCACGAGCGAGGGGATGAGACATGATCCTGTCTTGGGACTGAGTCATCGCCGTGCTGATGTGTCTGCAGCTGAATCCCAGCCCCTGCGGGGGCCAGGGAGCTGCGTGTGCGTGTGACGGGAGCTGGGAGTGGCACACGGGAGCTGGGAGTGGCACACGGCCGGCTGGGGTGGCACACGGCCGGCTGGGGTGGCACACGGCCGGCTGGGGCAGCGCTGGGGTCACGTCATGCTTGGATCGTGTCCCCTCTGTCCCTGAGCCGTGGAGGGGACGGGCTCTCGCAGCCCCAGCCCGAGGCGATGGGGTTTGCGGCGGCTCGGTGAGCTGTACCTGGGACGCCCCGTCCTCGTCCCCATCCCTGCCCACTTCCCTGTCCCCATCCCAGCTTGCCCAGCTGGGACATCCGCAGCTCCCTGGGCTCGCCCTGGGCTCGCTGCCCCTCCTCTCCTGGACGCCGTCATCTCCCCGAGCACGGGGGCAGGCAAAGGGCAGCGGGGTGGCTGCTCCCCAGCCTATTTCCAGCTCCAGTCTCCCTGGCAGGCTATTTTTAGCTCATCCATTCTGCTTCTGTTGCCATCCTTAAAGCTTAGAATGTCAAATGTAATATTAAACGAGCAGTGGGACAGTGAAAAGAAAATGCCAGCGAGGTATTTAATAAATGGAGGTTGGAATTTACGTGGGAGGCCAAAGATGCTCCAAACATTGCAGGGGGACAATAAACCCAAACGAGCTGTCCTCGGATTATTGTTCCTTTGACAGGAGCAGGCTGTTTGCAAAGAGACACCTGCTTTTCTAAGGAAAAGTAGCTGGAAAAGAAACATGATGGGAGTAATTCTTTTCCCTTAGATCCCACTATGGCAGAGTCATTCTCATCCTGGGTCCAGTGCTGGCAAGGGGGGTGATGAGCTGAGCCTGGAGTCAGGGTCTGATGCCAGGCTCTGGAGCAGCTGACAGAAATGTTGGGCTGTTCTAGAACAGGCTGTGACACTGCCCAGCACCTGTGGCTCTTCCTCCCTCTTAGGGTGGGATTTTGCAGGTTTTGTGGGCCTCGGACACTTCCAGGGATGCAGGGGCAGCCACAGCTTCTCTGGGCAGCCTGTGCCAGGGCCTGCTCCAGATCCTTTAGTTCCAAGCCCCGGCCATTGATCAATAATCTGGTAGATCAACAGAACCACGACTCAATGCATTTTTAAAAATAAGGTTAAAACCTCTCTGCTGCTGCGTGGTGTAGCTTGCCATGGTGTGAGTGACACGTTGTCCCCAAGGTGATCGGAGCCCACCAGGCTGTGAATCACACGTTGCTGGCACAACAAAGTCTCCTTGTCTTTGGGTGGCTCAATGGGGGTTTGTGCATTGTGGATATTGCTCATTCTGCTTTCCTCAAAATATAGCCCTGGTTTCCCTGGAAAGCTGTTAACCAGGGGGTTGTGAGACATCCCGGGCTGAGAGCTGACAGCCTGTTTTGTTGTACTGGGTATAAGAGGCTTTTCACTCCCCAGCTCAGCCCTCCTGGGTTCCTGGGGCTGAGACTGCTCCGCTTGACCCAGGAGTACCCCAGTGTAAGGTTAATTCTCCAAACTAGACTAAACAAAAATAGTGAATTTTAGTTTCCCTGCCTTTTTTTTCTTTTTTTTTTTAAGGCTTAGAGTTAAACCTTTCTTTGTTGGGCTGCTGAAAGTGCAGCACATCCTTGTACGGGGAGGTGGAAAAAATCTGGAAATTATTAAGATGCCCAGAAATGCTGAATTGAAAGTTTGAGTGAGGTCCAGATGTGTGTACAGAGACCCTTATCAGGCAGCTCTTGGGGGCAGTTCAGCACGGAGCTGAGCCCTGACTCAAACCCATATACATTCCCTCTTGGAGAAGCCTCATTGCGTGTCCTGTCACACGTGTGACATCCCTGCTGCCTCCAGAGTTTTCCCCTTGAGGTAACTGTGGCTGTGGAGTGGTTTTGGCCATTTCCATCCCGTTCCCCATAAGGACAGGGCTGGATTCTGGCAGAAGAGCAGCCGGGCCCCTTTTCTTTCTGCTTTTGCTGTTGATGGAGAGGCACCATCCAAGCCCCTGTGGATCCACTGTTGTGGTGCTTCACTCCTGTTCTGGCATTGTCCCAGTTTGCTGATGGGATGGTGCATGGGCAGCCTCCCAGAGCACCTCATGGTCTGGCACTGCTGCCTGGGCAGTGTGACAGTGCCCTCGGGATGAGCTGGTAGGGCTGGGGTCAGTCAGTCCCTTTCCCAGGACAGCAGAGCAGGGCCTTGCTCCCAGTCCCGTATCCCACGTGTCATCCCTCCCTTGGGGAGTCTGTCTGGATGATGGAGGATCTTCTTGCCCTCCATAAGGGGTACATTTGTTTACAGAGGCTTAGGAATTATTTTTCTTTCCTACTGGTGACTTTTTCTTCCCCTTTAATCCCAATTAAAGCCCCTCTGCAGCTCACTGCCATTCCCTTTGTATCCCCTTGTGCTGTGGAAATCGGAGAGAGCAGAGAGCAGCGGTGGGCTGGGTTGTGGTTGCAAAAGCTAATTACCAGGCTATTGTTTCTAACGGTGCTAATCCAAACTTCATTTCCCTGTTAATTGTCCATCCATCCAGGCTGGATGGGTTTTATCATCCTGACTGTGCAGCGCCAGTGGCCGTGAGGTGTAACCAATGCTGCTGTGACACTGGGAGCAGTGGCCCTCCAAAAGATGTGGTTGTGACATGAAGTGACACGACGCCCTTCTGGTGCTCCCCCCGTCATTTGACTGGAGGAATCATCTTGGCAAACTCCTGTTAAATGACGCTCTGGTTAAAATCCAGAAGGACAAAGAGGCACAAAGCTCAAACCTGTGGATTCAGCCCTCAGCCCAGCGATGCATCCCCACAGCCCCTGCATTGCTGGGCTGCACCGCTGCATGTCACCCTCTTACTCAGAGCGTGGCTGAGCTGTGGAGCCGTAGGAATGGGCTGGGATAACTCCAGTTAGCTCCAAACCAGCCACCAGAGCCAGGGGGAGCGCAGGGGCCGTCTGCTGGGGGTGTGAGATGACAGTGCCCGAGCAAGAAACCGTGGAGCAGCGCCGTATTTCTCCTTTTTCCTGGGAGAAGGAGGGTGGCTGGGGGTCCCGCTGGCAGCAGGGCTGAGTTGCTGTCTCACAGGGCATTGGTGGCATCGCCACGTGGTTCCACCAGTGGTGTTGAGCAACTTCCAAAGGCAGCAGGAGTAACTGAAAGTGAAAGAATGCAGATCCTTTATTAATAGGGTTTACAGAAATTTTCTGCTGGGTAGAAATATTGATTCTTTATTCCTATTTTAAAAGGAGCTTTTTGTAATGATCACTGGGAGTCGTTTTCTGTTATCGATTGCAGTGGAGCCGTGCTGGAGCCCTCCCTCCATTCATCCCGCTCCCACAAGTGCCGGTTTCCCTTTCAGGAACACAGAACTTCTTAAATCAGCACTTCTGTCATCTTTGGGGGGTTGCAGTGGGTGGTTAAAGAGACACACACGTTTGCTCTCTTAAATCTGGTTACGCTATTCTGGAAGTTCACCTTTGAGCGGGAGGAGGTGTGGGGAGGCAGACGCTAAAAATAAACCTCCCCCCCTTAAGTAGATCAGTTCTGCATTTGACATTTACATGGAATTCATTTGCATCTCATTTGTACATGTTTCTGCTCAATAGGTAGAATGTAAGAAAGCACAACCTAAAGAAGTGATGTTTCCACCAGGGACGAGAGGAAGGGCACGTGGATTGCCGTATACCATGGACGCTTTTATGCTAGGGATGGGAATGTTGGGTAAGTGCTGCAGCCCCCACTCCGGAGCCTGCGTTGTCTCCCTGATTCCCAAACCCTTAAGCCACAGGGGTGAGCAAATCCCTGCACCTGTGTGGGTGCCAGGCTGAAACTTTAGCAGGGGTGGAGTGAAGGAAATAATCCTGTCTGTGGTAAATGATTAACTCCCCCCCCCGGAATATAAAAAATTTGCATTTAAATGGATGTTTTAAATAGCCTGTTTTACTCTTACTCGCAAAAATAGAATGATGAAAGATGCAGTGTGTTCATTCTGACTAAAAATGATCTCTCCCCTTTTTTAGAGGAATTGAGTCACACATTATTCCCCTTCTTTTAAAGGTAGCTTTGACAGTTCAGCATAGATAATTGAAAATCTTGCTGGTTCTTAAATGGCATGGATGGAGGAAGCGGGGGGATGCGTAACAGGACAGGTCGCAACAATAATTACAAGTTTCAAGGAGATGGAATGGTATTTTAGTCCTGAGTATTGTGTCCAGAAAATACTAATTAAATGGGATAAATGATATTTAATGGCAAATTCCTATTTGTGCACGAGGTCTATTTAGTTATAATTGGTTCTCATTTGTTTCTGCCTAGATAGTTCTTTCTAAATAATGTGACAACCCCCGATACTCTGTCCTCGGCCAAAATGCTGCTAATCCATTGCCAATGTTTTTTGTAAAACACTGTATATCTTAAACTGTCTGCTCCCTTTGTGTGCCTGGACTTTGCCTCAGTTGTCACCTCCTGTGTCCGTGAAGCACGTGGGAATGGGAGGGCAATCTGGAGGTGTCCCCAGGCAGCAGTGAGCCTTTCCCAGGCCAGTGTCCCCCTTGGGGATGCTTTGACTTTCCTGTCCTGGGTTTAGATGATCCCAGAAACTGAGCACAAAGCCCAGCCTTGGAACTTTGGAGCCTGGGTTTCCCTGAGCTCTGCTGAGCAGATTCTGGGGCTGGCTGAGATGCTGGAGGACCCCAGAGCCCCTGGGGTGGGCATCAGGTCAGAGGATTCGGTTCTGGCGAGGATCAGGCTGTTACGCTGAGGTGTCTGACACCAGGCACTGCTTGATTTGATAGGAAAAACTTCCTGCCATGTTTGCTTTATCTCTGAATTAATAGTACTTCTGTTGGTGTGGCTGGAGCGATCCATTTCTGGGATGTATAATCGGGTTATTTCAGCTGATCATCTGTTTTGCTGTCCCCACGCTCCACCGCCACCCTGCCCCATAGTGTTTGGAAATCACATTTTATGCTTAAAATATTTATCTTGCTCTAGTCAGTCCGTGATTTCGTTACCTGCGTGTTCCCAGCGTGCCCGAGCCGACGTACTTGATTTCCGCTGTTTCTCTTCCTTTTCCACCTGTGCTGCCCAAGGTCGGGGTGGTGGAGGTGGAGTGTGAGGTCTGTGTGCCACTGTGCTGGCCTGTCCTGCTGGCTGCAGGAGGAGAGAGGCCAGGTCACCCTGGGAAGCCAAGAAAATCCACAGCATCGTCACGCTCCACCATATGGCCTCAGCCCTTTTCCTTGCAGCTGGGCACAAAGTGAATGGAGCTGGATCCATCCCAGTGTCCTGAAGGGAAAATTCAGCCCCCGGGTGCAGCGTGAGTCCGTTCCCACCGGGGCTGTCTCTCTGGAAAGGATCCTCTCAAGCTGTGAGAATTAAGGAAAGAAGCCCCCAGTGAGTGGATGCACAGAGGAGGAGATGGGGCACCTGTTGGACCCGTTGTTCCTGCTGCACTGGGGGCCAGGTCACCCCGCCCGGCGCTGCTCCGGCCCATCCCGCGCTGCTCTCCCTGCGCTTCGGATCGGGGGCACTTGCTGAGCTTTGGTGATTGATGCACGTTGAAGGCCAGATGCTTCATTATCCACTCGAGCTGCTTTTTCATCTTCCAAGTTCCTGCTTGCTACAGTGGCACCGTGTTAAATAATTAAGTGCTAAACAAGGAGATTGCAGCACAGGAGAGCAGTGCTGCTGGATGGCCGTCAGAAACCCCCGGCTTCAAAGGCTGCAGGGCCCATCCCTGCAGGAAGAGGGGCATAATTAACCCATCAAATGATCAGACACAGAGTTCCATCGCTGCCGAGCGTTCCGTGGGGTCTCGCGAGGCTGGGTCAGGTCTACCCTGTCCCTTCTGTTCTGTGCCCAGCTGGGCTGAACCAGAGCAAGTGGGGCTGCTCTGGAAGGATTTTTATACCTGTTTCCAGAGGCCCTTGCTCAAGGTCACCTTCTCCAGCTGCTGTTCATGGGCAGAGGAGGGAATCGGAGGAACGAACGCACGAGACAACCCAAAGGAAGGAGCGGGGAGCAGCTCCCTCCAAAGCTATTAAGGAAGTTGGTCTTTTTCATTAATCACAGCCTCCCCAAGGAGCCTGCAGCAGCCGGGGTCTAAAGGTGCGCAGGCAGCCGCTTCTGTGATGATTTGGTTGATTGGAGCAAAATTAAAGTGTTCTTCTGAAAGGATTTTTTGACTCGGAGAGCACGGGCAGGCTGAGCCTTCTGCCAGGACGGCTGCTGGGCTGTCTGGGGCTCGGGCTGCTGGTGGGACACGGCGGTCTCAGGGAGAGCGGGAGCACTAACGAGCCTCTCTGCATAAGGAGTGGAGCAGGTTCAGTTCCACTGATCTCCCTGTCAGCCCAGCCAGCAGGAAGAGCTGCTCCCCAGCCCCGTGGGTGCTCGTGAACCCTCCCTGTGCCCCCTTGCACGTGTCTGTGGCTGAGTGGGAGCAGTTTGGTGACCGAGAAACTCACCCTGTGCCTGGAGCCTCACGCTGGCTTCTGGCCCTGGTGTGCCAAGCAGGAGCCCTGTCACCCAAGGGCGTGTGGGTGTCACAGCATTGCCCCAGAGGTTTTACCCTCTGTTCAGGTCTGTGCCTGAAAACTTGAAGAGAGGAAAGAAGAGAGCAACAGAGGAGCAACGTTAGGAGATGATCTCCCCTCCCATCTGAAGCTGCTCTCCGTGTCTGGGATACCACACCAGCCACAGCGGTGACACCTGGCTCTGGAGGTGGCCCTGAGCTGGGCCCCTCAGCACTCATTTCTCCTGGTGATGGGCACCTTCCTGGTGTTTCATGTTAAAATTTGGCTCCTTTTAGCTTGCAAACCCCTCCAGAGGTGGGAGCACTCAGCCCCCAAGCTTACACCCCCGGAGTGCGGGAGCGACGTGTGGTGGAGCACGGATTTCGGAAGGTCTCTGGCAGGGCTCTGTGTTCTGCACACGCTCAGTCTAGGTAGGCTGAGCTCATGCATAAAAGAAGCTTGTGCCCTTCAAAGAAAGTCATTCCTTTTTCCACCAGACACTGTTCAGTGGAGTAGCAGCTGCAACTCAGAGCAACATTTGGAGACAACTTCCTTGCATTTTCTGGAGCATTTGAGCTAATTTTGCAGAAGTCCCCTGGCCCCTGTGTGCTCAGTGTTCCCACATGTTGACCATGAATTTTGTCCATCCCATCACCAAATTTTAAGATGAAAAGACATTTCCACAGCCTGGACAGGAGCTGGGTGGAAGCAGTGGTGTGAAAGTGGTTTGGCTGCTGGTTTGAGTTCTGCTTCTATGGACAGGAGAGTCTTGCTTTAAAGGAGGTGATCCAGTCAAAACTTGGATTTTTGATTTAGCAACAAGGGATAATTCAAGGGATTGATCATTCCCTAGGACTACTGAGGCAAATCAACTGCTCGGTGCCCAGTGCAGGATGAGGATGGCACCCAGTGGGAGCGCTGGGTTGGTCAGCATGGCCATCATTTGGCCTGATGAAGGATCCACGTGGACACGGCATTAAACACCATTGATATGCAGCCAGACAATGTCCCCATGAGGATCAGGCTTCGAGTCGTTAGAGCAGAGCTGGGCACTGCAGCAGTAAATGAAGAGGAAAATTGAAGTAATGTTGTATTATAAATTTATGATTTCATCTGCCTGACTTGGAGAGCGCTGAGCGCTGGCGGTGCCAGCAGAGCCCCCGGGCAGCTTGGCTGGTGCCATGGCCATCAGGCACAGCCAGGTTTGGCCAGGGACAGGAGGGCTACAGCAGCGGTGCCCTGGGGTCAGAAGCAGGGACATTCCAGGGCAGGCAGGAGAAGATGTGGCATCCAAACCACTGTGGGCAGCTGCCATCCCCTGCTGTGCCAATCCAGCTGGGGCCACAGGTACCACACCTGCAGAGCTCAGGTGCTGCCCTGCACGTCAGTACCTGTGCCCTGACAGTTGTGAGCTGACAGATCTGCCTCAGAATTGTCTGAATCAGAATAAACTGAATTCTTCCTCTTGGCAAGGAGAGAGGGGCTGCGGTCGGGCGCCGCAGAGCGATTTTTCAGTGGTGTTAATGGCACTACTTACTTAGCAAACAATCCATTTATCAATAGTGTTGTTAAAAAAAAAAAAGAAAGGAAAAAAGGTTTGTAAAGCTTAACTCTGAAAGATCTGATATAATGACAGAGGTGATTAATTTCTAAGGGAATCCAGCTGTTGAGCTGTGAAAGGAGGGCTGAAGCAGTGTGTACATATCGCTGAGTGCCGCGTGCTGTCCGGGCGTCGCAGGGCTGCCTTCGCCTGCCACTGCTTAATCCCATAATCAGAATTCATCCAAGCATTTTTATCTTCCAGTTTTAGATTATGATTAATAGCACGCTGTATGTATATATAAATCTGATCGGAAATGGAGGGACTTGCTGCAGCAGGAAAAGGGCCGGGTGATGGATGAGTGTATTAAAGGATAAATAAAAGCAGAGATAGGAGCCCCCCAGAAGAGCCATTCGGCTGCTGAGCGTGTTCTCGGGCTCCAGCCCAGCTGCTGCCAAGATTCCCACTGACTTCAGACAGTGGGAGAAAACTTTTCCCGATGGGTTCTTGGTCTGGAGAGGCTTGGGTTGATGCTGAGGCTCAGCGGGGACGTTCTGCGGTGTTTAGCGCACTGGAATTGCGTGGGGTGGTTTTTAAGAAAACTAAACGAGGAAAGGTAGAGAACCAATGTGAGGTTAGAATTTTAGGAAAGCCCCTGAGTGTACAGGATGCTCGGGACATCGGCCGTGTGGGTCAGAGCAGATAGCCACTGTGGGACCAGAGAGAGAGGCTGTGCTCTGTAAGAGTGGGGAGGTTAAAACAGGGGGTGTCACAGTGTGTGAGCCCATGGCTGTGCCAGCCCACACACGGCCAGGGACCAGTGGGACGTCCAGCACATACCCAGGCAGGAGAGTGGAGGCCCCTGCCCAGCCTGGCTGGTCCTGGCACACGGGCACCGTGTGACGCAGGGAGACTTCGCCCGAGGGTGGTACCAGTGCCCATCAGCACCCTCCCTCCGGCCCTGCTCCCTCACATTCCAGCTGCTCCTTCAGCCTGCAGAGTTTCCACTTTGTGCCTTCGCTGAGGTGTTTTTATTCACGGAATGCTCTCAAGTGGGTTTTTCTCCTAATAACCCTCCCAAAGCTGCCCGAGGTTGGCTGTGCCACTGCTCTGCCTCAGGAATGGCCTTCGGAAGTGCCTCACGCTGCTTCCTTTTACTTTCCTGAAAAATTAAAAGCTCTTTGACTCCCTGGCTGGTCGCTGCTGCTGCCTCCAACTCTTTGATGTGTTAACTGTTGTCCTTCACACTCCCGGGATAAAGAATTACTACTACCTTAATCTCCAACTGTCAATAGCTCTGAAGCAAAGTACATTCATTGTAAGCTCTCCAAATGTCAGAGCAAACCTGTGTTATGTGTTTAGCCTTAGCATTTGGCATTTACTCTTCCAGCTAACAAGTATGCACAGTCCTTGGGCTCCAGACACCAAAGTGCATGTTAATTACCAGAGTGACAGGGCTCCTGCTCTGAGCTGGGCCAGCGCCGGCAGCTCGAGATGTTTCTATTCAGGATAACGATGAAACCTCTCTGCAGTTTGGCATGAGCAGAATAAATCTGATTTTTTAATACCTTCCGTAAAATTAGGTCTCACCCATCCTCCCTGTCATTGTGCATTGTATTAAAAAACAAACAAAAAAAAAACTTCAAAAAACCCTTCATTAATCCTCAAACTTTTCTCTCTTTTTTTTTTTTTTTGCATTTACCTGTGATCAAGGTTACCCGAATTTTGTTGCAACATATGGCCGAGGATATCCTGGATTTGCCCCAAGTTACAGTTATCAGTTCCCAGGTACGTACATTTCATTTGCAGATTTGCTTTATTTCCCCTCTTTCCTTCTTTTTTTTTTGTTTTTTTTGGGTTTTTTTGGTTTTTTCCTTTTTGTTAAGTCCGTAACTGCAAGCTGAGACAGGCAAGTCTGCAGGGAGCATCTCACACAACAGCAATTATTTTTTTTTTTTTTAACTATTCTAAAATAGACATTTATAGCAACATACTTTCAATACACTTTTCCTGACGTATAAATTGGTACTGGTTATTTGAAAACAAACTTCTTAAATTGAAACATAAAAGCAAGAGAGATCACTGAAGAGCTGTTACCCTCCCTTTGATGGGTTTTTCCTTCCATAGATACTGTAGAGCTACACACAGACACGCACACGCACACAGGGACCCGCACACACCTTCCCGTGCTGGCCTGTGGTAAGTGAGCGTTCACCTTCCGAGTGCAAAGTCCGACCTCGCCGTGTTCCGTGCCGGGGGCTGGGGGCTCCTCCCCGGGAGCAGCGTCCGGCCGCGGGGTCGTGCTGTGCTTCGGCGTCGGTTCGGTTCCCCCTGCCCTCGGCGGAGCTGGGCCGGGAGCGGGGGGCTCGGCGGGCTCAGGGGTAAACAGGTCAGAGAGCCAGAGAACAGAGTGCTTTGGGCTGGAAGGGACCTTCAGAGGTCCAACCCCCTGCGGTGAGCAGGGACACCTTCCACGAGATCAGGTTGCTCAGAGCCCTGTCCAACCTGGCCTTGAACATTTCCAGGGATGGGGCAGCCAACAAAGCCCATCCAAAGCCTTTTCCCTTTCCAGCACATCCCGCGGTGTTACTGGCACCACATGGGACAGGCAGTCTCCTTTCACCCCGGGTTCTTCCCAGGCAGCTGGAGCAAGCCAAGCAGCACTGCTGTGTTTGTGGCTGAAGCCCCACCTGGCCACTGTGGTGAGGAGACCCCTGAACTCCTGACCCTCGTCACAAGGGTCACGCACTGCTCAGGTCTCACAGCACAGGGGTGGGAGCCTGGGGTAGCGGGGACACCCAGTGAACCCCCTGCAGTGGGCAGGGAGGGCAGGAGGAAAACCAGCACCTCGCAGGAAGGTTCTCTAGGATGGGTGAGGATGTGAACAGATGCTTAGCTCCACCTGCAACGCACTGGGGCAAATGTGGAGCCTTGTGTTCGGTCCTAGGGCATTAGGATGAGACCCTCCTTTGGAAAAATACGGAATGTTGTCGTCTGTAGGATGAGCAGTGTCCTTGTGATGGGGTTATTGTGCAGCTGTTTTTTGCAGGACTGATAACACCGAGGGGAACAGCTCTGTGAGGGTTTGTGTATTTGAATTCACAAATACCAGGGCTCTACCAAAAGCTGAGCCACTTCTTCCCACCAGTGCTATATCTTCCCACCTGGACCAGGCCAGGTCTGAAACAACTGGGGCGTCAGGCAGACAGCAGAGCTGCCAGGGTGACACGGTGCTGGTGAGGACAAGGCAGCTGCCCCCAGGTCCAGGTGACACCACCTCTGGTTCTGCTGGAACCAGTGGGAGAGTCTGGTCTGGCAGGATTGCAGCCAGGAGTTGGAGGTGAGGAGGAGGCTCTAGTGAGGAGGAGGCTTCAGCAGGTGTTTGTGTGTTGTCTCACACTCTGACTCCTCACGATTCCGTGTACCAGCTGATTCATATGAAGGCATTGAAGGAGAGACACCTTTGATAGGTTCAATGATGGAAATCGGCAGAGCGTAGATGAGTTTAATTATAAACATGTCTAAAGCGAATGTGTCTGCTTGCTGACAGCAAAGGCACCCTTTGACTCGACCCCTCCTTAGATGTATTTTTATTAAGGGCCTGTTTTTATCAAAGCAGGACTTCCAGTTACTGCCTGGTTATTTTCAGTTTCCTGCAGAGATTGAACATAGAAAAAAAATCCATGTGGATAATCCCCACCAGAAAGCTGTGGGCCATGGTGGGGCCCAGGGAGCCAGGAAGCACCAGGAGATGCTCAGGGTCCTGTCTCACCTTGTTGAGTTTCCCTGCCCCAGAGCTCTGCCCCTGCTCCCCTCCCGCTCGGATTAGTTATTCCTTAGCAGCAATCAGAACCTTCCCAGAGTCACTGGGAGTTTCTCAGGTGATGTGGGGCTCTGATCTCCAGAATCCCAACCCGTCGGAGCGTGCGGGGTGCGGGAGCGTCCTGGCCGGAGGCATGGTGTGAGGAATGGTCCAGCAGCAGGATGGGGTATCCCCCTCGCTGGAGCAGGTGTTTGGGGCAGAGAGCCCAGTGCCACAGAGCACAGCTCGGTGCCAGGGAGCTTTTCCAGGAGCAGGGCAGGAGTCAAGGACAGGGGATGTGCCAACCCTTCCTTTCGTGCGTTTTGGCACTTGTGGAAGTTCAGCGGGGCCTGTGGTAGGGCTTGGAGCGTGAGACAGGCTCATGCAGGCTGATGGAAGGGAACCTGAAATGTGCTTTTTTAGTGAGTTGTCAGGGTTAAAATCTCAGTGTCTGATTTGGAGGGAGAAGTACTCGGCTGTTTCTGCAGGAGCATCCCAGCTCCGAGAGCTTCCTCTGCCTCCCGGCCCGAGCGCGCCGGCTCTGCGGCCCCAGCAGCCGTACACAGAGGATGCTCGGTCTCCTTCTGGGCTGCTCTCAGGAGCTCTGGCAGTGTTTGTCACGGCACAGTCGTGTCCTGCGCCTGCCCGTGCTCCCTCCGCCGCCTGGGCAGGGTGGCCGGGCTGGGTCACCCCACAGGGCTGGCACGGGCACTGCCCCTGTGCAGGTTGTGCTGCCCAGTTACTGTTCCAGTAAATTAAAGCCATAAAAAGCAACTCCCTTCTGATTGAACTGTGCTGATGGCCTTTCCTGTTGTCCAAGTGAAAGGAGGTACAAATGCCACCACCCACCTGTTTGCATTCCCATTCCCACGGCCGTGTCAGAGCTGCGGGCAGGGTCCCCTCGCGGGCTGTCCCATGTCCTCTCCCACATCCTCTCCCACATCTCCACCGTTTCCTGTGGCATGGGACAGCCCCTGGCTCTGGGGGCCAGACACGCAACCCTTTGGCGACTGCTCTATCTCCTCCCATCCCGTTACTCCTCCCAGCCCTTCCTCATGCAGTACATTGCCTCTTTTTTTTTTATTTTAATTGCAATCACTCCCTTTCTGTGTCTCTTCTTTTTTTTTTTTTTTTTTATTTCTGGGACTTATCTTTTCAGTTTAATCTATTAATTTCTGTTCTTATTTCACTTTGCAGACTATTTGCCGATTTCACAAGACATAATTTTTATCAACTAGTTCTTAAAGATGCATAACAAATTAATCGGGGTTTACTACAGTGCTAATGAGAGAGAGACAGAGAAAGCCTGGGTGGTCCATGTTTAATATCAATGTCCACTGAAAAATTGCTGCTCTTACTGGCTGATTTGATTGACTGGACTTTTTATTTTATTTTTATTTTTTTAAAGGCTCCATTACCTCCCTTCTTTTAGTTTTCTTTTTTTTTTTTTTTAATTTTTTTTTTTTCCTCTGCTTTGTTATGAGTTTTTAATGCCCACTTGGAATGTAACTCACAAGGATGGGGTCAGGGGCGTTCCGAAGGCATGACTTCTCACAAACTTTTTAGAAATCATTTTATCAACGAAGTTAGAAGGATGATTGGGTTGATTTGGTCTCACAAACAGCCCCAAAGAGAGTGATTGGCGCTTTTTAACGTGGTGACGTCCAGCAGTAGCACAGATCCCATCCAGGGGGGAGCGAGCCGGGCGTCTCCGGTCCCTGGGACCCCTGGGCAGTGCAGGGCTGAGCGACCCCAGCTGTGTGACCCCGTGGTGGCACAGGCCCACACGTGTCCCATTCCCTTCCCTCTGGCCTGGGGGCTCTTTGGGAGCTGCCACCATCACACGAGGGCCATGGTGAGATGCCACCAAGAGAGGGGCTGAGGCAGCTGCTGCCCCCCCCAGTAGCTCCTGCCCTGCTCCCAGAGCCAGAGGGGCTTGGAGCAGCCTGGGACAGTGGGAGGTGTCCCTGCCATGGCAGGGCTGGGACTGGATGAGCTTTAAGGTCCCTTCCAACCCAAACCGTTCTGGGTTTCTCTGATTCTTTGATCCCAACTCTGACCAGCGATGGTCCCGCACGCTCCCTGCAGCTGCTTCTCCTTCCAAGCTTTGCTTGCAAATCATGTGCAAATTTCCTAAATTCTGGCCAAGCTTTCCCTGCTTAAGCTGCATCGCGCCTCTTCATCTCCACCCAAACCACAGGAGAGCCGCAAACCTCCATCCATTGGCTTTAACAAGAACAGATTCTGGACTTTCAGGTAGAAAACACACATTCTGTTTAAATTCTGCTGTTCTTG
The DNA here is from genome assembly GCA_013397115.1 of Edolisoma coerulescens. Lineage (NCBI taxonomy): Eukaryota > Metazoa > Chordata > Aves > Passeriformes > Campephagidae > Edolisoma > Edolisoma coerulescens. The sequence continues at coordinate 76,001 of VWZW01006760.1, read as the reverse complement.
AAGTGTTTCTACCCCCTTGATAAGTTTGTGAGAAGTACGTTGCATGCTTACAGTAGAACTGTAATGCATTTTAATGTTTGTTAATCCACTTGTTTAAAATGTCGGTGTCAAAGGCTCTACAATCCACGGCTGTGCTGTTCATTTCATTAAAGATGCTTGATGTAATACTTGGGTAGTTTTCTTTTGACTTTTCTGCAGGCAATAGCTTTTTTTAATCTGTATGGCTTCTTATTATTTTGTTTGGGTTTTTTTGCTATGAATTGCTTTGCTTTTGTGAACTTGTCTTAGTGTGCATGATTTGCAAACATTTCGGCTATTGTGAATTTTCTCATTTTTTGTAAATAGTCCATCTGTGCTTTTCTTTTTTTTTCTTTTTTTTTTCTTTTTTATGACTTTTTTCCTGTAAGTAACTGAGGTAGAAAATAATAATAAATTGTTTACAACGGATCTGCTGTGTTGCTGCTCTCTTAGCTTGCAGTTTTAATATTTTGGTTTGGATGCCCCAAATAACCAGTACCAATGACAGTTGAATAAAAGAATAAAACAACCATCACTCAGAGCGTGTGACCCGCTGTGTGAAGAACCTGCAGAGGAGCAGTTACATACGAGGTGTGTTTACAGCAAAAATTACATCCCAAAAAAGACAAAATGCACTCGTAACTGGGGGGGAGAGGAAATTGCAGCATCCCCACTGGTCCTCCAGCACTGTGGTGGGATGTTCCTGCACTGTCTCTATCCCAGTTATATTTTCTCCCATCATCACCTGAGAGTTTGGGGATTGTCGGAGTTTCATAGAAGCCTTCAGGTCAGAAATTTAAATTATTTATTTTAATTAAGGGTTTGTTTGCTTGTATGTTTGTTAAAGCTTATTAAAACCTTTGTATATGGTGAGAGGTGAGAAAAACAAATATTTTTACAAACTTTGCAGAGCTCAGGGAAATATATTTGCTTATTAATACTGGTGCTGTAAAGGCCATGAGCTCAGCCTTGGGTCGTGCTCCTGCAGTGCCTGGGGCGGTGGAAATGCAACACAAGGTGGTTCAAAGTCTCAAACTGATGGGGTTTGTTACTATGAGAGCATTTAAACCAACCTTCTGTTGAGCTTAATTCAGTTGCTTTCCTGATGCCAGTCCCACAGTGTTCACTCATCAGTGCTGGGCAGGGAGGTATCCTGTGTGAAGTTATGTGTGGTGCTCACCTAGGAGGTAATAACTAGAAAATAGGTGTTTTCCAGGTGAGGAAAAGGAGCTGGTGCCAAAGACAAGGGGAATTATGATGTCATGCTTAAGGCTTCTTTGTCATAGTGTCTTGAGAGGGAAGGAGGTTCCTGGGTCTGGGGTTGAGACACCCTGATGCAAATTCTGTTGCTCAGGTTCCCCTTTGGTTAATGACCTCGAAGGGGAGTGCAGCGGGGATGGGAGGAGAAGGGTGTGGTTGCAGCATCCCAAAAAGCCACCCACTCCCTCTGCCCCGTGTGCAGTGGTGTAAAACACCCAGCCTGGGGCATGTGGTGCTTCATCGACCCCGAGCCACATTCCCCTGTACTCAAGCACCCAACTTCCTACTCTGGTGAGGTAAAGTGATTTTAAAGTGCTGCCTACACATGGCTTCTGTACCCACAGGGAGTGATGAAGTCTGTATTAGTAGGGGTCAGCTCTGTAAAACCCTCTTCGAGCCCCGTTACAGAAGTGGAGGGCTTGTAGAACATTTACTGATGGGAGCAAAGTTTGCTGGTCGTGATACCAGAATGATCAAACGTAACACTCAGAAAAGAACCTGGTAGCAGCTGCAAAACAGGAGGGGGAAATGTAAAACCTGTTTTAAATTGTTCCGTTAGTTAAGCCTTGTAACAGCAAGAGATGTGGAACGAAGCTGGAGATGTTTCTGACTCCTTTGTCTAACCCTTTCTTAACTGCTTAAACCTGCTCTGCTCTCCCCTGCACTGCATGCCTTGTTTTCACCTAAACACATCACTGCATCTGCATGGCATCACTGGTTTACAGAGTGCATTTGGAATCTGTTGGAGCCACCTGAGTTATCCCTTCCCACCTCTCCGTTTCAGCCTCTGTTCCTGAAAACAGACTATAGACTGGACCTGGTTTAAAATTAAGGTTTGGGGTGTTCTTTTGCTGAGGAGGGACTGTTCCCGTTCCAGGCACATCCCTGGAGGGAGGAGCAGCTGGAACTGCAGACAGCAAACTGAGAAATTAATATAACAGAGCCCATAAATCTCCAGCCAGAAGGTTCTCCTTCAAGTTCTGCTTACATGGTTGTGTTTCAGTGCAGGAAAAAATGGTCTCTAGAGCTGTTCTGTGAGCAGAACTGAAGCACCTTTGCCTCTTAGGCACAGTTTTTCTGAGAAAAGCTGCGGTTTTTTGATGTTGCAGAGAATTGTGTAAAAGGCCTTTCTCACCTTCTATTTCCCCCTACCCCTTAAAGTAATCCTATTATTAGATTTAAGGTGAGATTTTCCAGAGAGAAGCTGTTGGTCTGTGTTGATGGTCCAGCTCCCAGCTGTCAATGGCAGCAGAGTGTGGCCAGTGAAAATGGAGCCTGTCCCCCTTTTCCTGCCCCGTCCTCTCTGTGTGAGTGAGGCTGCTCTGGAGGTTTCCCTAAATACCGTGTCTGGCTGAGACCCAAAACTTCCCAGGTCTTTCATTAGATTTTTCTTCACTTATAACTTGAATAACTGAGAAATAAGAACATCTTGAACATTGAACACTGACTGTCCTGTTCTCAGCTGCTCACTGATCTGTGCCTGCAGTTTGAGGCTTTAAAACTTGAGGTTCATTGCCCTGAAAATGAGTGATCCTGAAGGCACAGAGAGGAGAGAAAAGGAAAAAACCTCCCAACCTGCTGGTGTCTGTAGAGCTCTTTGTGTTTTGGGGTGGTGCTGCGGCTGCAGAGCGATGGTTCCGGCTGCGAACAGGCCACAGCTGCGGTGACCAGGAGGGTTAACGAGAGCAATTACTCACAGGAGTAAAGAGGCGTAACGCAAACACTCGTGTGTGGAGGAAAACGTGGATAACCCTGCGGAAGGAGGAACGTGGTCTGGTAATGCCCATCCTGCTGTAAGGATTCTCCGTGTCCGAGCCAGCCGGAGCACGACGGCTCCCCTGCGTTCCTGCCTTGTGCCTCAGTGGAGACAATTTTTAACCAAAGCCGCTAAAAATCGGAGCTGGGGTTGCAAAGAACTTGACGAGATCGGTCTCCTCATAGCACAGAAACATTCAAATGTGAATGTTTTAGCAGTAGGGTTTCCAGCTGGCCGTTGAGGAGCTTCCACATCCTGCCTTGCCCGGGAGCAGTGATCATAGTCACTGTAGCAATGCCTTGAAGATTTCTGAGCTCAGCATCCCAATCCTCTCCTCTGACCTCTTTCATGGTATGGATTATGGGATGCCCAGTGAGGCACTGGGAAGGTCCCTGTCTGCCGGTGATGGCTGTGCTGGTTGAGCTGCACATGAGTGGTGAAGAGTTCCCCACCCTCTGATAACCTTCTCCCGTGATTTACTGCCTTCTCTTTTATGAAGTTGCCTCTTTGTGTTGAATTTTTCCAGCTTCAAGCCTCCAGACACGAGTTCTTTTTATGCCTTTGTTCATCATCAAGGACCTGTCTTTAAATAATACTTACCCAGACAGTTTAGGTCATTCATAAAAATTGAGACGAGCAGCTTAACCAAATAGCTCATTTTCTTTACCATCAGAGCAGCAGAAATGAGGCTTGAAGCAAATCAGTGCCACGTTGCTGAACTCCAAATAGGTGCCTTAATGTGGTTCCATCTAACCTGCCCTCGTTCATCCAGCAGCAGGTGACTGAAATGCAGAAATTCAGAGCTGCTGTGCTGCGAGGCAGCGTGGGGCCAGTGAGCTCCTGGGTGTTCCTGCCCCTGCAGCCATCATTTCCTTTGTACTTAACTTGTTGATTAAAAATCTGTGGTAGATGTTTGGCTTTGGCCTTTAAAATGAGTTGTAGTGAGTCCAAAGGAGGCCAACAAGACAATGAAAGGGATGGAGCACCTCTCCTACAAGGAAAGGCTGAGAGAATTGGAATTACTCATCCTGGAGAAGAGAAGGCTTCAGGGGAGCCTAGAGGAAAGATGGAGAGAGACTATTTACAAGAGCCTGGAGAGAGACAGGACAAGGAGGAATGGCCTTAAACTGCCAGAGGGCAGGGTTAGATGGGATATTGGGAAAGAATTCCTCCCTGTGAGGGTGGTGAGGCCCTGGCACAGGGTGCCCAGAGAAGCTGTGGCTGCCCCGTCCCTGGAAGTGTCCAGGCCTGGGTTGGACGGGGCTTGGAGCAACCTGGGACAGTGGAAGGTGTCCCTGCCCATGGCAGGGGGTGGAACAAGATGATTTTTAAGGTCCCTTCGACCCAAACCATTCTGTGAGTCTGTGATTGTATGAAATGCTTTTGTGGAAGCAATCAATTCGTGTTAAACAGAATCACTTGCTTTTAGGAAGCGATGTGGTTGGGATTCTCTTTCATCCACTCAGTTGATTCTCTCATGAGTCTCTGGGTTTCACCAGTTGCTAACTAGGGACGTTACCAATTACATACTGGGCCTGAGAGTTGGATGGTGGGGGTTTCCATAGGGCACATTTGAGAAGTGGAGCCTTGAAGCTACTGATGGGTAGGAGCAGGTTTTAAGTAGAGTAAATAACCTAAATCAGCTGTCAGCTTTTGCTTCTTGGTTTGTGGTTTTTTGAATAAATAGGTTTTTTTAGAACAAACTGTTTGCCTTTGAGAAGTTTCCCAGTTTTCAGTATAGTGAAATAACTGCAAAGGGGTTATTGCACTTGAAATGCCACAGAATGATAATTTGGAGACAAACAAGGCTTTGTCTCACTGATGCATAAAGTAATTACTGGGCAGAAATGCACCATTCTCATCCTAAAACCCACGGCCTGAGAGTCCCAACAGCTGAAAAATGGGCCATTTACTGTACATAAAGTGGATGTGCCAAATTTTAAATTAACTATATTTGGGATTTATTGTTTTGTTGGAATTCCAGAATGGGAATATTTGCTCATCATAACATCCATCTGCAAACAGACATTGGGGGGCATCAGATATGGGACAGACCTTGCACAGGCTGTGCCCTGGATGATGCAGGGGCTGTGGGATGAGGGTCCATGATGCATGGTGTGTTCTGGCTGAAATTCCCTGATTTGCTGAGATAGATTTCAGCAAGGTTGATGTAATGCAGTGGAAAAAGACAAAGGGAAGCTCTTAAAGGGGCTGTTGCAACAGAGGACTTGGAGCAGGCTTGGAGATGCTGAAAGTGTTAATAGAATTGATCAAAACCTTGGGAAAGTTCTTCCCTGTTTCCCTGGAGCTCTTCCCTGCGGTGCTGGGTCCCGTTCGTCAGCTGTGGTGGGGATGGCACTGTCCCACCTCTTCACTGACAAACCAGGGTCACTGGTGGGAAGCACAGGACATTCCAAGCAGGGCTTGTCGCTGCCCCACATTCCTGTGGACTTTGAGAAAGCTTCATAGAGTCTGCAATCAAATCCCAAGGAGTTAATTGCTGCTAAACCGTGGTAGTGAGTTGTGAATGATTTGGTAGAACCCCGATCTTTGATGGGAACGTTTGATTTCTCTGGGTATATGTTCTTCTCTAAATATTCAGCACTGAGTTGTTCATCTAAAAGCTTGAAGTAGTAGCAGGTTTTTTTCTTTCTCATTCGTGTTTCCTTATAGAAAGGGAGGGGGAGGGTGAGACAGAGAGCCTGGAAGATGAAGGTTTTAAACATAAAGGGATTGTTTTGGGATGGAGCTTTCCCTTGTGCGTGTTCCCCATTAAAGTCGACATTTTTGCCCGGTAAATTGGACCCACGCCTGCCTGCCTTCAAAAAAAAAACTACCAGGCTCTTCTGCTTCATGGTTTTGAGTCTCTGATACTTTTGAAATGAAGCCTAAAGATCCTCCAAAGAGGATAACACTGCCTAATGGAAAGAATAATGCAAGCGAGAACCCATCTGAAATGACAGCTGTGAGCCTGGCACAGCTTTTCGGGCTGATCAAAGCTGCTGGGAACGCCGCTTGGAAAGGGGGGATCAGCTCCTGGGAACGCCGCTTGGAAAGGGGGGATCAGCTCCCCAGCTCCTCTCCCCGCTCAGCCTGCACATGAATTCATATTCCAGCCTTTGCACTTTTGTCCTGGGAGATCAAGTGACCCTCCTGGAAGGCCGGGGCTCAGGTCAGTGTGCTGGGGAGCACCAGGGGTGTAAGAGGTGAAGTGTTGGGGGGTGAAAGAGCCTCTGAGCTCCATCCCCTCAGCACAGGGACCCCAAAACACCCTGCACAGACCAGTCTGCTGCTCTTGTGGGAACACTCCAAACACCATGTGAACACAGAGCAAAGGGGTTGCTTCTTAGTTGCAGATTCATGATGGCTTTTATTTAATTCTCCGTGCCTGTTCCATGATTTTGGCTATTTTCTGAAGTCAGGTGGTGATTTGAGCATCTCAACATCCATTTTTATTCTTATTTTAAATCCCTGTGCTCATTGCTGAAGTCTGAACATGCGACCTCAGGTGCCCAAGTGCTTTGGCCATTAAAGCAGAGGAAATCCTTTGCATGATATTTTTTGATGTAAGAACTAATTTCATGATCTTTGTGCCCTTTTCTTGGGTTGATTCCTAATGTCTGACTGGTTGTAGAGGATAGGGTTGTGTGTGCTTTGGGGATGCAAGATATTTGGGGTTTTCAAAGGCTGATCAGAGCAGGGCTGAAGGAGTCAGAGATTTCTCTTAGAGCCAGAGCTGCAGGAAGAGGGTCCTGGCAGCAGGAGGGGGGACAAATGGTTCTTGTGTTATTCCCTCGAGGTTGCCTTGTAGCCCAGCCCAGGCTGGAGGGCAGGAGAACTCGGTGATTTAAGAGAAGGAATGGTCCCACCAGAGCAGGAGATGGAGCAGGGCAGAGACCTGGTGAGCCCCTGGAGCCCATGTGAAGACTGGCCCTGCTCAGACAGCGTTGTGCTTGCCAGATTTGTTCACAAAGCCCTTGGAAAATCCGCTAAATCCTGGGCTCCCACTGCAATGCCCAGAGCAAGACAGCAGGGCTGCGTGCTCCAGCCCAAACCTGCTGCTCCAGGGCTGTGCCCTCCTGTGATCCCCCTTCTCCCAAACTCACCTGTGCCTTGGAGGGACACCAGCCACGGACTGAATCTGGGACCTCAGGGCAAAGAATTTAACCCAGATCTGTCCATCTTCCCTCGCTGCTTCACTATTTAAAGTGAAACTATTGATGCAGGAAGCAGGAAAATTTATCTGTGAAAAATTGCACTTGGAATGCTGGTTTTGGCTCGTTCTGAGCAATGAGGGAGCATGAAATTGCTGTGAATCCTCAGGGCTTTCCTGGACAGAGTGTGAGCCCAGCGCAAAACGTTTATTGTCAAATACCTTCTAATTGCAGTGCCTAAAGTGGGCACTGCTGGCCTTTGGAATGGCTCTGGGAGCTTGTTTCCTCTGGGCAGCTGGGAGCAGCGGGCACACAAAGCACAGGGATCTTTTGTTCAGGAATCAGAGCCTTAAACAAACACCAGGAATGAACTGATCTCTCCCTCCACCCTTTCGATTTTCCAGGTGACTTCAGAGGACTCAGAGGGAGTGGGGCTGGTGCTGGCCATGCTCCTGCTTGTCCAGGGTGGGATCCAGAGATGCTGCTGTCAATGCTGCCCTTGGCTTCAAGGCACTCTTGTCCAGGCACCCATTCCGAGCACCCAGTTACCCAAGCTGCTTGTTAAAAATGAACTGGGAGCCCCTCGGCAGCAGGTACAAGGAGTAAAGGGCCTGCTGACACCCCACAGCAGCAGTCCCCAAAGCCACTGCTGTCTCCTGGAGATGCCTGCACTTCCCAGGCATTGCTGAGGGGAAACAGTGGCACTGGGCCACTGTTTTCACACTCTGCTGGCTACAGGTTCTCCCTGTCCCCTGCTGCAGCTCTTGGAGGCATTCCCAGTGCCCCGTGCTGGGAGCCCCGTCAGGCAGAGCGGGATGGTGTCAGCTGCCCATCACTGCTCAGGGGGTCAGGAGCAGAGAGCCACAGAGCTGCTGGCACAGTGGTGGGAGGTCACACAGCATTAGTGGCTCGACAGCGGTGGCAGGGAAGCTGCTCCCAGCTGAGCGAGCGATGGACGCGGTGCCTGGCAAAGGGCATTTTAGCGGGGGATCGATTGCTTTCAGTAGGTTGGATCGATTTGGGGATCCTCCAGTGATGGAGCCATCCTGTGAGTGTATCAGTGAGCAGGGTTTTGCCAATCTTGATAATCAATCCCTGTTTCCATCTCCCGCTCCGGGAGCCTGTGCTGCGGCTGCTCCGCCTGCGGCCCCCGCGGCGTTCCCGCACGGAGCGCGAGCAGCGATCACACTTGAGCTGTTTGGAGTGCCATGTCACAGGGATGCTTTTATCTCAGAATTGGGATAAAAGCTTTCTTCGGGGGCAGAGGGATTAATTTTTCACACATCTGTCCACTGGAATGCAATAACGGAGCCTTTGTTCGGGCTCTTTCCGTGGAGCGCCTTCTCCACCCTTGTTATTTCACTCTTCTTTTGCATGGCAAAACTTTTTGTCCTGCATTTCAAATAGATCCTGAGCGTCCCTGGCAGCTGAACAAGAGAAACAAACTTTCCAGCCCTATTTTTTGTGCTGTTCTCAGGGGATGCTTGGTGATTTGAAGGGTATTTGATTGGTTTTGGCAGAGGCATTTTATTCCATGGAAAGTCCACAGCTCCTCCGATCCCGTAGGGATGGTTTAGGGAGCCCCTGGAGCCTCCAAATGAGAGATCTGCGGGTGGCCAGCTGGTCGTGGAGGTGCCATGGGAATGCTGAGGACGCTGGTCTTGGGCCGTGCGCCGTGGTGGGCAGGGAGCAGAGCGGGAGGGACGGGGGCCGGTGCCAGCTCTGCTCCTGCCTGAGCCGCAGGGGGAGGGCTCGGAGCTTGGCCCAGCCGTGGCTCTGCATGAAAATGAAGCCCCAGAGCTGCAGCCCTCGTCCTGCAGATGCTTTCCTTGCTCTTCAGAGGTTGGTTTGACTCTGAACACCAAAATCTTCTCACTCCAGCCCTGATCATATGTCGGGGGACCCACCCAGGGTTGATGGCTCCGTCACCAGCGAGAGGGAATTTAACGCTCGGGTTTAACACTGGTTATAGCATCCCCCAGCCTGGATGTGCTTCCCCCCACAGGCTGTAGCAGTTACCAGCAGACAGGTTCACCAGGAGGACCAGGGTTGGCTGTGCAGTGCTGGGCTCTGTGCAGGGGGAGCACCAGCCTGGGGATCCTCTGCATACATTTACCTGTGCTATTTTTTTTTCCCCCCCAACAGCCCTATTACCATATTTAAATGCAAGTATGTCTTTTTTTGATTGATGTTTTAAGTAGCTTCAAGTCACTCTAGCGTAGTTCTCTGCGCCTTGCCCTGGTAGCTGAGCTGTAGCTGAGCCATAGTGCTGAAGGTAGTGGGCTGTAGTGTGCTGGGCTCTCTGGGCTCGCTCTCTCGCTCTCAGGCTCACTCTTCTCTTTCTCAGTGCCTCAGTTGTTCTCCTGTGGTTCCTCAGCCTTGCAAAGCAGCTGTGATCATGGTCCTGGTGCCCGCTCAAGGGTCAGGTTCCGTCATGGTGTCCACCCCAGGCTTGTCCTGTTGGGTGGCAGGAGCAGTCAGAGCTCCCAGAGACCAGGAACCTCCCTGGAGCTGTTGACTTTGGGGTTTGGGGTTCTTGCTGATTGCTTGGACTTTGCCATTGCCCTCTTAAACTACGTATATTGAAAGTCAGAGTCTCTGGCAGATCTTTTGAATATTAATTAAGTAAAGACATTAAATCTGCAATCTTGCTGGCAGCATTCCATTCCTCTGCGAGGGCTCGGTTCCCTGGAGCAGGGGGGAGTCACAGAGCTCCTTGATCTGCGGCTGGTTTGCTTTCAAGAGCTTTTTCCTTTCCTTATTTCTTTCTTTTTTAAACCACATTCCATTGAATTTTTTCTGCTTGATCCCAGCAAATTTGTGATCTTGACACGAGGACCTCTTCATATATTTCCATTACTGCTTTGTCTATAGACCAGCACGTTATTATCACTTGCAAATAAGCCCGGAAGAGAATTCCCTGGTTGTTGGCGGAGCGGGCTGACCCTGTTCCTGCGGGAGCGTGGAGACACGAGCCGAGCGCCGCAGGCTCTGCCTCCAGCCTGTCCTCCTTGGCTCCGCGGCGTGCCGTGGCAGCAGCCCCATTCCTCCTGTGCCAAGGGGATTTGTGCCGGCAGGGACCACTGGCAGCGGGCAGCTGGCGAGGGCTCGGCTCTTCCCAAGCACAGTGGCCGCTGGTGGCACGGAGAGCCGGGATGGCGAGCTCCGGAACCCTGTGCCCCGCAGAGACTCGCGGTACCCGCTGGCTTCTGTCTTTACCCTTCTCCTTTTCTCCACGGCCAGGTTTTCCGGCAGCGGCTTATGGACCAGTAGCAGCGGCAGCCGTGGCGGCAGCAAGAGGATCAGGTAGGGGGGCCCGTGGAAGAGCAAACCCTCAGAGTGCAGGGTCAGGTAAAAGCTCTGTCGGTATTCTGTGTGGCTGCAGCTCTCCATCATTTCTCTGATTTTCCTCACACTTATCCTGGGGACCTGAAAACAAACAATCAAAAAAAAAAAAATTAGAGGAAAAAAAAGTAATCAATCCCAACCCAAACCCAAACTACAAGCAGAGGCCACGGGGGCTGGAGCACCTGCAGGAGATTGGCGTGAGAACTGCCAAAACCAGGGTAGATATTCCAGTTTGTTTCTTTCTTTATTCCTTTATTGTGTTGGTTTCTTTATTTGTTTGGTTTAAATTCGAGGCTCTGAAAGACACCCCAAAAAAGATTAATTTGTGGTTTTGGAAAAAAAGTTTTGGTTTCTCACGGGAAGCTGGGGTTGGGTTGAGGCAGTGGCAGCAGCTCTGGGTGCTCCTGCGGTGCCCAGAGCTGCTGTCACCTCCTCCACCATGGCCAGCACGGGGCAGCCCCGTGGCGAGGGGCTGTGTCCCTTGGGATGGCATCGCTCGTGCCATCGGCACCAGCACACGGCTGACAGTTCTCCATCCCTGCCTGCTCCAACCCCGCTGCTTCCATGAGGAACAACAAAGCTTTTCTTCTGTCCTTCTGAAAAATTTTCACTTTTTTTTCTTTTTCCCCTTAAGGGAAATAAATAAATCAATCATTGCCAATTGCCGTTACCGCCTTAGGTTTAAATTTTGCTAAGCACGTGAATCAGCACTTTGCTCAGGCGACAGAGGTCAGAGCAGCCCTCAGCGAGCCGTGGGCCCGGCAGCCGCCCCGGCTCCCACAGCAGGCCGGGATGGAGCCGCTGCCAGCCCCGTGTCCTCTGTCCCGGCGTCTCCTCAGAGCGCACGGGGCTGGCAGCACCTCCCAGCTCACTCGTGGCTGAGCTGGGGGTTCTCGGTGGCTTTTCGGGCAGTGCCGGTGGGTTCACGAGGCTCTCCCTGAAAAGCCCCGACTGCGTGAGGGAGTAGGAGGTGGGCGCTGGCCCAGGTGTGTCTCGAGCGAGAGCCCGATGCCATGGAGGCCAAAGAAAGACACCAGGAGAACTCCGTTCCATGCAAACTGGCACTGCTTGCAGGCTACAAAGGACTCTCTGTACCAGTTCCATCCTGTGGCATGTAGAGAGCGCCTAAGGGGTGACTTGCCAGCCTGGTTGTGGGGATCCCCCAACTCCCGGCTTCTCCTACTGCCCCGGCACGGAGGGGGAAAAACAAACACAAAGAGGAAAAAAAAAACCCAAACAAAACCCAAGATTGCTTTTGCATATTCTTCCAGGAAAATAGACCTCATTGTTTCTGCCTCTTCCTCATGTTTTGCCCTTCAGGTTTTGTTTTACGTGCAAACAGACCTGGTGAGTTGCCCCTTAGCAAGGCACAGAGGGTTTGGCTGGATTAACGTTGCTTCCCTGATTATTATTATTTTTTCTTTTAATCGGAGTGCTTTTGGTGCCCATTACAACTGAACTGAGCATTGATCAATTCTGTGCCTGAAAATCATTTGTCTTTAATTTGAGTGTTTTTTGGTTTCTCTTTTGTTGGGTTTTCTGATTTGTTTTTTCGGTTTTTTTGTTTTTTTGATTTGAACTTGCAATACGAAACTAAATCTAACCCTAAATTAACAACACCCTTTCTGGCAAGTTTAAAGAGCAGTATGGTGTTTGGAAATGTCTTTTCAAGCCTCAAAATTGCCTGCGTGCACAAAACTGGCAAAACCCCAAAACTGAATCCAAAGAGCCCCCGTCCCGCCCCCAGCCCCGAGGTCTCAAGGAGGAAGGTGGGTTTGTCACCGGCCCCGCTCACATCCGCACCAAGCCGTGGTCTGGGAACGGGGGGGTTTCCGTAGAGTCATCTCCATCCAAAGCCGGTTTCGGAAGGGACATCCTGGGTTTGCCACTCCATCAGCAATGGTAGTGAATTGTATCCAGGAGCAGTGGAGTCCGATCGATCTTGCGCTGCAGTGTACGGGCCCGATTCATTACAAGAAAAATGGCTGGGGTTTTATCCCTTCTTTCCTTTTCAGTTGGGTTTTTGTTTTTCCTTCACAAATTCGCACAGCCCTCCTTCACGCGTGCCTGGTCCAAAGCACAGAGCACAGCACGGCTGGCCCTAACTGGCCCCTTTCTGCCAGGAAATGGGAAGGAGCTGGGAAACCCCCGGGCAGGCGCGTCCCACCACCCCCAGCTCACTGGGAGAGCTCTTCCCAGGGCTGCTGGAGCGGCCCCAGCACAGAGCAAGCATTGTCCAGGAGGGTCCTGGAAAGCATTGATGATGATCCATGTCATCAATGTCCCCATCACTGCTGCCTCTTCAGCAGCACTCCAGCCCCCACAGCTCACCCAAAATTGACCTTCTCTGTTCTCCGGCCCCATCCCGCCGTCTCTTCCCCACCTTCCTGGCACCAGTGCCAGCACGGAGACTGAGCACCTGCAGAGAGCATCCACCTTCAGCTGCGTGTCTTGGTCTCCCCAGGAAGCTGCAGCCCTCTCACTCCAAGCCCCTGGGCACTGACCACCTTGGTTTGTCCCTGGGGTGACGTTCCTCCTCTTGGGACACCTGCACGTTTGCTGTGTCAGCAGAAGGAGCCTGCCGGGGCAGGTGCCTGCTCGGGGCCTCCTCCCTGCCCTCACCCCTTCTTTTCCTATGGCAGCATGTCACCAGCTGACCTTGCTAGATAAACAGGTTCTTCTGTGTCACAGCAGGTCTGTCCTACAACCAGCAGAAAGGGACGTGTCCCTGTCCTTGTGCGCAGTGCCACCATAAATTCATGTCCCGCGTCGCTGCTCGCGTGCCGGCAGGGTGAGCGCGGCGGTGCTGCTCGTCATAAATCACGTCCCCAGTCGACATCCCAGTGATGAGGTGATAGCTGAGGTCCTTCCAGCAGACAGAGGTCTGGCCACATCCATTCGCTCGGGGTGGGACCGTGCTGCCGAATCCCTCCACTGGTTTTGACAACCTCACCCATTCTTGTATTTTTTTAATGAATTGGGACCTGAGCCACGGAAAACGAGCAAAGTTAAAAGTCTGAATGCTGCAAACTCCTCCTAGACAACTTCACTATCAGTGTCACGTTTCTTTTGAATCCACCTGACATATTTTACGTGTAAAACATTTTTGTCGTGTAAATGCTTTTTTTAAAATACAGTCATGGGGAGGGCACATTTTTCTCTTGCATTTGACATGGGAGGGGTTCATCTGGCAGGAGAGCGAGACGAGGAAAATTTGGCAGGAGAGGGTTTTCGTTCCTTCCTCTTTGGTTCATTGACAAGCCTGAGATTTTTCCAGTTCCCAACCTGTTGCTACCAACTATTCCTCCCTGAGGACTGGAGACAAAACCCACAAGGCCACACTAATCCAGCCCTGTCCCAGCTCCCTCGGGCAGGCTTTGCCCGCCGAGCCGGCCGGCGGCACTCGGCGCAGTGGGACAGCGCAGTGCCATGGCGCCAGGGGCTGCTCTCCACCCCAGCCCCTGGCACATCTGGATTTTGGGCCCCAGTCCCGGCTTGCCAGTGCTGCCTTTGAGCCCTGTGCCCCAACAACCCCTTACTGGACTTTATACTTGCCAGCTATAACAAATCTCGTAACGTGAGCTACTGACCTTGATGGTGAGTGTGAGCAGTTATGTTTTGTTGTTTTCTCTCTTGCTTGGTTGGGGCTGCTGTGAGAGAGGGTGTCTCTGAGGCAAACTTTCCGGCCTCTCTTACACTCGGACGTGCACACCTCCTCTCAAACACTCTTCTGAGCGCTCTCAGCGGGAAGGTTTGTCCACACCTATTAATCCTCTCTCAGTGTCCAGCTTCTTGTTAGTAGCAGCTGGTTGCATGTTTTTTGCTTGTTCGGACGAAACGGTTCAAGAAACGACTCATATCAACTCTTGAGAAATGTCTCTATTTTTTTGTACACTTTCTTTCTTTTGATGTTTTTTATTAATTTCCCTTACTTAAAAAACAAAACACCTGTCGTCCCGTAAAACATTTCACATCTCCCCTTGCCTGTTCTTAGAGTGTATGTATCTGTGGGACTGAACTAAATGCATGCACTGTAGTAGTCGTACTGGTAGCAGTAGATGTAGTTGTAGAACATGCATTGTCGAGTTGATATTACAGGCACCATCAACGCGAACGAGCGTGGCAGATAAAAGCAGAGCCTTGGTCTGATTGAAAGCGTAGGGATAACACAGCAGAGAGCTGCTGACGGCTTGGATCCATAGAGCCCGATTGGTTAAATCCCATTATCTGGAAGTTTAAATTGAAGCCAGCTGTAGGCAACCTACACCCCCCCGCACAAGAACCCGCACATGCTGTTATGCCGATAGTAAAACTGACGCTTTTTTTTTTTTCAAATTAACCCCCCTAGGAATTGAAACACTGACTATAACTGTATTCTCTTATTTTTATTTTGTATCCCAAAGAACTTAAGATATTTTTCAAATCATTTTACAATCATGGTTTCTCCATCAGCCTGTTACTCGTCCATATTAGCCCATAGACTCATTCGTTGGCGGTCGTAGACCAGATGTGCCACACGCAAATCACTCCATTTGGGAATCCAAATAATTCCGTGTGTGTGAGGCGGCTCCGCGCAGCCTGTCCTGAGCCACCAAGCGATTGTTTGTAGGTCATAAACCTTAAATCTTATTATGCAACAGACTCTGAGCTAGTGATGGGTCGTACTCATTGCCATGTCACCCAGCTTAAGGGAACATTTTTAAATGAAGATTTAACATTTCATAAATATCAGCATGAGGAGTTCGAGGCAAGTTCATCCTCTCTGCCACGAGCCAGCAGTGGCTTTGCTTCTCCTGCCTGGGTTTCTGTGCTAAACTTGGAAAATGCAGAGACGGCGCTGCAGTCAGTAAATCCAGCAGATGGTAATTGAGATCCCGAATTAGGCTTTGGTTTATTTGTTTAGTTTGCTGCTTGTCAGAAAACGTCCTGATGGGAGCAGAAAAGCTCCTGTATGGTGTGGTCACCCCTTTCCTCCTCCCCACGCCCCAGCCATCCCCAAAACCAGCCGTGCTGGGTGGGAGCATCTCCCTGCTGCTCTGGGCAGAGCCACACACTCATTAATGCACTTAAGGCAGGAAGGGCTTTCAGAGGAAATAAAATATCCAGAACGGGGTTTCCAGTGTAATTAAGGATTTGTATCTGCTCCTTGCCTCTAGTAGAACATGGAGTAAATCAAGCAAACAAGCTCTGGGGCTGACACGGGGCAAGGCGAGCTGAGCTGCCCCTGGTGCTGCCAGGGAGCTGAACACTCGTGTGTCAAGGCAGGGATAAGATCCCCTTTGGATCTCAATCTTCCAGGGAAAGGGGGGACCCGCTGCTCCATGTGCCCGGCACATGATGAAGTGAGGAGTGTGTCTGAAAGTCAGCAGAGCGACAAATTGCGTGGGGTCGAGGAAGCCGTGTCTGGCACTTAAGGAAGGTGCTCCAAAATCTAATCTACTCATAGTTTAGCAAATTACGGCCATAAAAAGGGGGACAGTGGTTGCTCTGCGTGTGCAGGGGGAGAGGAGCCGCCACGGGCTCGTGGAGATGTCAGGAGGAGTGTTTCAGAGATCAGCCATGAACCAGTTTGGCATTTCTGCAGCCTGCTGGGAGGGCTCCCTTGCGGCACGGTGGCTTTGGCGGAATTGCTCTCCCTTTTTTATTCTCCTCTATAAAAGTACATAAAGTTTAATCCAGGCTATGTAATCTCAAAAGCCAGAACCTAACAAGTGGACCACTTGGGAGCAGCAAGGGCTGGAATTTCTCACTCCACTGGAACCGCCAGTAATTATGTGACAGAGCCTGGCGGGTGATGCATTGGGAAATTAATGGCTGCATCGGATTTTATCCTTTGCTTATCTCCCTGGCAGAGGCAGCGTGTGCTGGGGAGCACGGCGGGTGGCCAGGCAGGGACCCCACGCCACGGGGGCTTTGGGGAGGGGTGAGAACAAGGAAAATCATCCTGGTTTAAACAGGAATTCCATCAGCCAGGCCCAGCACGGGCCAGCCCTGGGTGAATGCACTCTGGAGGAGCCACTCTGCATTCCCGTGGGTGATTTTGGCCTTGTTACTGGCAGTATTGGGAGCCCTACAATTACTTGTCTGTCTACTACCCCAAACTAAAAAAATTAAGTAATAATGCAAGGGGTGTTTTCTCTGTTTGGCTCAGAAGTGCTGTGCTGCTCCAGGGTGGGAATCCCACAGGTCCTTTGCAGAGCACAGGCTCCAGGCAGGAGAAACCCTGTGTCTTGTTTTACTGTAGGATACTGCTTTTGGATCTTTCCTGACCCATGAGGGACTGAGCTTCGGCCTGCAGTGCCAGGGAGAAAATTCAGTAGATCTGAAACAATTTGGTGCTGCTGCTGCTCGACCTTGGCCGCAGCAGCCGGTGTTTGACAGGGCGCTGGGCTGAAGTCTGTTGAGGTTAAAATACATCAGCTTTAATCAATAATTTTGTAATAGAAAATCTTGTGCACTTGATAAATCATCTCCAGTGCAATTAGTGACCACCTCTGAAGTGCAGTTGAAGTTAATCTGTAGCGAATTTAGCAGGTAGCTTTTAATAGTCTTTTCTATCGGGAGAATTATTTTCCACAGGAAAATGCTGCTCAGAATGCTCATCCAGAGCTGTTTTATTTAGGAAGAAATTCTTCTCTGTGAGGGTGGTGAGGCACAGGTTGCCCAGAGAAGCTGTGGCTGCCCCGTCCCTGGAAGTGTCCAGGGGCTTGGAGCAGCCTGGGGTAGTGGAAGGTGTCCCTGCACATGGCAGGGAGTTGAAACAACTTTGGTTGTTTCCAAAGCCCCACCACAGCCAATTATCCATGATTTATTCCCTTTCTCCCAGCGTAAGCCAGGGGACAGAGCTGTTGGCTGTTGTAATTACACTTTGCTCCCCACAAGATGCAGACGAGTTGTTGCAGAGTTTGAAGTGGGGTCTCAGCACGTGCTCTCCAGTGCATGAGATCTTCGAGCACAGGATGGTGTCTTGTGCATTTTAATCCCTGAACAGGTAAAATGCTGCCAGAGCTGAGGGTAACTTGCCTCTCCAGCAGCAGTTGCAGGCTGGTACCCTTTAGTGGAACAACTGCTAATTGTGAGGCAGCGCTCATTGGACTGACACACTACTGTCAGTACTTTCATGCTGATTCTCTCCCCAAATGCTTTAAAAGTAAATACATAATTACAGTGATGTTTTTTCTCCCTCTCTCCTTTCTGAAATAGAAGACTGCCAGAGGAGCAGAGTAGTTTTTCCTTGCAGCAGATGTTGGTGTGCATCTGGCTCCGTGTGAGCTCGAGAAGCGGGGTGGGTTAGGAGTTGCCAGAGAATGCAAAATGGGTCTGCAGGTATATAAACCTGAGCTGTTTAAAAATAATAAATTCACACAGCTGGGGCCTTTGTGAGCATTTTCTGATGCTTAAAAGAGCCCAAAACTCTGTGCCCTGAGGATGGGTTGGGGTGTCAGCTGCCGAAAGTGTGGCTGGTGCCACCAGCTCTCCCCCAGGCACCGTGTGCAGGGCAGAAGCTTGCCTGGTGCAGACCCTCCCCCAGGAGGGGATGGTTGCACAGGACTGAGGGTTTGCAGACTGGATGCCTGTTCTGTTACCTGGATAACCCCCCTGTGCTCCTGAGCATCCCCCCCAGCCCGTGGGGTCCATCCGCAGCGGGAAGGTGCCCCCTAGGCAAGGTCCTCCTGCTACTACGACTTAAAATATGCAGCAAAACAAAGACCCGTTTTTGGTTTAATTTTCCTCCTGTATTGTCTGTTATTGTACAAAAGGCTTCAATTTCAAATTACAGGAGTGATAGCCAGTTAATGTGGTACAGTGGGAGGCCGGAGTTGCTGTTGCTATGGCAATGGAGTTCGGCTCATTTGTTTTGTAGATGAGTAATTACTACGCAATTAGAGTAGGCTAAAAATAAAGGGGCCTTTTGTTCCCTTTTACTCATTAATATTAATAAAAGACCTGTCCGGGCTGTGGTAAACAATTAATGCAGATGTGGTTGCCCATGGTAAAATTAACAGCAGCTTTCGTGCTCCTCAGAGCGAGGTGAAGGCGCCGGCATCACCTGGCTCAGCTCTTCCTTCATTTGAAATGGAAAAATGGTTACAGAGGGGTCTGTGATATCCCAGCTTCTGAGCTTTAGCTCTTATTTGCCAGTTGGATGGGTGGTAATAAGTGTCAAAGCTTCGTGTGCAGGCACAGACAGCAGGAACAGCGCTGGGGTCGGCGCCTGCGACACAGCGAGCGCCCGCAGCCCGCCGAGGGCTCCGAGAGGAGCCCGGCAGCAGCAGTTCCTGATGCAGACAGCTCTTCATTCATCCCCCTTGGATAAACGCCAGGGCTGAAGCAAGAAACTTGCCCAAAAACCTGAGCACAGGCAAGGACAAGCGTGGTGCTGCTGAAATGACTCCAGCACGGCATGTTACAAACATGGATTGACAAAAAGGAGTGTGAGGAACAGTCCCAAGCATTTGATGTGAAGTAAAAAGATGAGAGTAGATTTAGCCTGGATATGAGGATGGAATTCTTCCCTGTGAGGGTGGGGAGGCCCTGGCACAGGCTGCCCAGAGAAGCTGTGGCTGCCTCACCCCTGGAATTGCCCAAGGCCAGGTGGGACATGGCTTGGAGCACCCTGGGACAGTGGAAAATGTCCCTGCCCTTGGCAAGGAATGGGACTGGATGGGCTTTAAAGTCCCATCCAAACTATTCTGTGATTCTGTGAAGTATGTAAACATTAATTACATCATACTTTAAATTAACTGTAAAACCAGTTAAATTGGTTAACCAGTTTTCCTAAACCAGTTAGGAAGATGACTTAACAGGACAGCGTTTATCTGCCCCTTTGGTTTATTTGTGAGTTCCAGCACAGCTGGTGAACATCCCATGCCCGCAGGGAGGGACAGCAGAGCAGGGCAGAGCGGGGATGGGGGGCTGAGGAGTGGTCACCTGCTCCTGCATCATCCCTGGGGTGCTCAGCACCCCTGGAAAACACCGTCGGGAAGGCAGAACCTCTCCTGTGAGCAAATACCCCAGCCCAGAACCCTGAATCCTCTGCTGGGGGGGCTGTGGGTGCACGGAACCACATCCCTCCCAAACTGTTTAACTAATGGAGGGAATCGTAGCAGAGCCTTTGTAAGGTCGACATTTGTTTGTTGTTAAGGATCTAATTAGAAACATGAGAGGAAGCTGAATGGCTGCTTGCTCGGCTAATTAGCGACATGCACGAAGACCACTTTGAACTTCAAGGACACAAAGCTATTAGCGCTTACATCAAAAATGGATTAAACTTCTGTGCTTTTATAATGATTAAAGATGAGCCGCTCGAGAGGAAATCCTTTTGTAAGGCTGTGACAAGAGCTGGCTCCCTGACTGCAGCTCCTACAAGCGAAGCTTTGTGTGGCCTCCGTGTCGCGCTCGGCCCGGCGCGAGTGACACCACTGACACACGGTATGGAAAATGGGATTAGGCAATAAATATTGATCGTTGGCAAAAAATTACAGCCGAGCCGCAAAGTGCAGTTATTTGTCCTGCTGCATAACTGCAGGAATTAGAACAGCTGGGCTTGAATGCGCTGAATTTTGTGTCTTTTCTTCTGCAAATTGGCGCACATCAGCAGCTTCCAGATGGGGCGGATGCCTTGGATGTGTTCGGTGCAGTACTCAGCGGGAGCGGGGGCTCACATGCAGCGGCGGGTTTGTAAAACACCTGCACCAGGTGAATTTTTATCTTGCCCAGGCTTGTGGAAGCTGCCCAGCTCTCGCTCCTGGCTGGTGTCGGGAAGTTGAGCAGTTGGTCTGCGTGGTGCTGCGGCTGGCGGAGCAGCGAGGCGGGAGGACACGGAGGCTGCAGCAGGAGCAGCTGCCACGAGATCCCCGGTGCCATTATCACCCCATTGTGCCCGTCTGCAGGAGGGTGGGCAGCGCTCAGCCCTCCCTCCTGGTTCCCGCTCACTTCCAGCAGTAATTGCCTGCCGAGCGGAGCCAGCTCACCACCCACTGCTTGCTGTCATTACCCTGCGATATTTTGATGTGTGAAGCCGTTTCCGAAGGGGCTGCAGAGGCAGAACAACCTTTGAAAGTGTGACTGCAGCTAGAAAATAACGTACAAATAGTACCTTGTTAGGGTAGATCTCGGTGTGTCTCAGCCTCATCACCACTTATTTTGCTGATGAGCCCGACAGTTGTTTTATTTTCCTTTTTCCCTGCAGGGCCAGTGTAGCTGCAGGGGAGGGATAACCTGGGGCAACCTGGCTGCTCCCCGGTGTGGAGCGTGTCGGGGTGACAGGGAAGGCACAGCGCTGGCGTTTGATTTTCCAGAGTGAGGACTGAGCCAGCTGTCATCTGTAGCTCTTCACACTTGCAGAGGAGCCGTGTCTGCCACAGGGTTCTTAGAGAGAGGGAGTTTGCTTTTCAAGTCTGCCTGGGAAGAGCAGGAGCAGAGGGATGCAGGTCCCCGTGAGAGATGTACAACATGGCACCTCTCGTCGTGACGCCGGCGTTATTTGTTTTTCTGGTTTGTCTCCCACTTTCTCTTTCAGCGAGTTGGGAGCTGTTTGTACCTTGTTATTCTCCAGAATATCTGTGTGTTTCCAGCTCATTATTTCTGAGACGTTTGTGAGCTGGAGCATTGATCCGAGCTCGAGGTGTGCCACACGCTGCCTCCGACAGAAGCCACGCTCTGTAAAAGCTCAGACACAAGGAAGCAATGCTTCCAGTGGCTCAACCTGACCACAAATGAAGGGGTTTGGAGCTCTCTGAGGTGATTGGTATAGAAAAAAAGAGCCTGAATATGAGCTTTTTTTCTCAGTGCTGTGCCAGTGCACTCCTGCAGCCTGAATAGGCCACTGAGAACCAGGAGCACCGATGTCTTATTTCAGACTGGCATTAATTTGTACATCCAGTCCCGGGTAAATGACATTCTGGTTGTTAGCAGCTCTGAAAAGCAAGGTACAAACTCCCATTAACTTCAGCCCTGACTGCACAAAGAATTAGCTTTGGCCAAGCGATCTGTAACATGGGTGCAGTGCTGCTAATTGTATTTATAAGGCTCTGAGCACTAATGATGTAAGATTTGCATGCAGTGCTGAAGTTGTGCTGGTTATTTAAAGTACCAGCGTCACGCTGTGAGTGCTGCTCTGTTAGTCATGCGTGCAGCAGCGTGGCCATCAGTGCTGCGCTCTGGGACACTCGGGGTCCCCAAGGAAGGTGGGATTGTCCCCACACCACCCACTGTGGTTTTGCTCTGTGGCCTCTGCGGCGGCTGTGCTTGGGTGGTTGCAGAGGCAGCACAGCAGGCTGGAATGCTTGGGAACAGGTGATACTCATTCTGTGACAGTCTTCTCTTAAAATCCAGCAGTAAATGGACCCAAGTGACTCAAATTCACAGATTCATAGAATCCTAGAACGGGTTGGGTTGGAAGGGACCTTAAAGACCATCTAGTCCAACCCCATGTCGTGGGCAGGGACACCTTCCGCTACACCAGGTTGCTCCAACCTGGCTTTGAAATTAAATGCCACCAGGCTGTGGGGCAGTCCCCTGTCCCAGCTGGGCTGCTCAGTGCCCTGCCCAGTGCCCCCCGTGCCCTGCCTGCTCCCATCCCTGTTGGCAGCATTCGATGTTATTATATCATTTACTCCTTCGAGCTGGAAGATGATGTTTGCAGCATGTTCTATGAATTTTTCATAAAGATAGAAAAACAGACTAATCTTGTGAGCTTTGAGTCTTGGTGGTGGGTAATGGCTTTGATTTAAAGCATTTTGTCTTAATGATAGTTATATTGAAAATTTCCTGCTGCTTTCAAGCACGTTTAGTTATTATCATAAACATTGATGGTAGAAATGCCTGCCAAATTGTGCGTGGCTGTTTATGGCAGATGAGAGAGTCATCCAGAAATTAGAGTGCTGGATCAACAAGTTGTGAAGAAACCTGTTTGTACAGGAATCCACCCTGGGGGCAGTGGGACAAGGCAGGAACAAGGAGGGTCTTGAAGGAGAGAAGGGCTGGAGATGACCAGCTCTGGTTGTGGGATATGCTTGACAGGAGATGAAAAATGAATTTCTGATGAGAATCATAGAATCCTTTATGTTGGAAAAGACCTCTAAAATCAGTGAGTCTGACTTTAACCCCACGCTGCCGAGCTCCCCCATCCCTGCAGAGCTGCTCACTCCCATGCATGGCTGCCCAGGGACAAGGAATATCCTGCCTCTGCTTAAAGAGGAAATCCAGTGAATTGTGGTGGTTTCTTTTCCTCATGAGGATTTCCTCATCTGTGCGCTGTGGCAGGGAAGGCAGGCACACATTCTGCACCATTCCTCATCTGGATTTTATTTAAATTTTGAAATATTCATATTTGTTATGAGTCCCCTGCAAAGGTGTTTAAGTCTTTGGGGTTTGTTGCTGTAGGAGAGGGAAAGGTGTCACCAAGGCTCCGTGTGGGCTGTGTGCAGGGGACAATGATCCCCATGCAGTGTCTGTCTTAGTCCTCTGTCCAGATTGCCCCTGGTTTGTTTCCTTTGAAATACAGCATATTTTAGCGGTGCCTAAGTGGTTTTTTTGTCATCAGGTCTCATTTACTAGTCCCTAGGGGCCTGACTGTCATCCCAGTACTGTGTGAGTTCCCCTCATAGGACAGTAATGTCAAAATCCTCACGTTTTTTCTCCTTTTCCCTCCCTCTTTCCCTTCATCATTCGTGGCTGAACTGAGTTTATCTGGGTGGGATTCCAGCGCCCAGCTCGTCGTGCTTTGCCCACCCGCGCTCTCCGGCCCCGCGGCGTTCGGCTCCTCGTTAGTGTAACGCTGCTCGTAAGGCAAATGTCAGCAGCAATCCTGACTTAGAAATTTCTCAAGAGTTCATCGAGGGAGAGTTTATCTTTCAGCAATGACCTTTCTTGTTGAACACGGATTAACGTGCGAGCAGGGTCTGTGTGAGCGTGGCAGTTTGCAGGAGAAGGCTCTGGATGCGCATCCCTGGTTCAGCCTGGAGCCTCCTCCCCCTGCCTCAGCCTGGGCTGCCAGGCTAGTTTGGGTTCCAGCTCTTGGCTCCTTGACATGAATCACTTGGCTGAGCATGGAGAAGCACCTCACACGCATGTTAAATGGGGATAAAGGCGCTCTGCTGAAGGATGGGTTGGTAATGAAGCAGCCGCGCTGCCTAAAGAGGTCCAGCTCTTGCTGTGCCAGCCCTGCCCAGCAGCTCCCAACTCCGCCAGTGCCAACACTTGGCGTAAAAAAAAGCCTGTTCTGGGGCTGCTTTATGAACCTACATTTTTTATAGCATCCTGTGTCCCATCTCACTTTCCCTCACTGCTTTTCAGTGCTCCCCAAGCCACTGTGACCCTGGGCAGAGTAAGCCTGAGGCTCCCCAAAGCCTTTCCCTCTGGCCTGCAGGCAAACGTTCACCTGCTGATCAAAATTCACAGGTTCAGAGTCTTTTCTGTAAGAAAAACCACAGCAAATTCAAAGTGAAGCAAGCAAGACATTAACGTGCCCTGTTCCATCACTGCCAACACTCCTGGCTGCTGGCCCTTGATCTCCATCGGCGCAGGAAGGAGCTTCTTGCAGCCCAAAGGATGGAGGATCACCGGGGCTGAAGATAAAAGGTGGTTGGCTGTGACTTACAGCCACATCTAATCTTTTCCACATCTCTCCTGACCTTGATCTATCACAGGGCTTCCTGGGGACACCTGGGATTGTGAATTTTGCATAGAGGAAGCCTTTGAGCTGGAGGCACTTAGGCTCAGTCTCGGAGCTGTGAAGTCGCCCAGTGCAGGATGGTTTCCTGTACAATTGGTTGGGAAATGGGACCTGAAATGGGTCCTTTGCTGCCAGGACTTCCTGAGTGCTGGCAATTCTTGGGAGAAGGTGGCCCTGCCAACCCCCAGGCAATGCTGAATCAGTCTGATGGATCCAGAGTCAGGGGATTCGTGGTCAGCTCAGCCAGTGCCTCTGCTGGGACCAGGCAGCAGGTCAGGCTTTGCTCCTGGTCCTGGCATCAGGACACAGTCAGTGGTTCCCTCCCCTCCATGGACAGCACAATCCCCTGACAGTTTTTCAGCAGCAAGCTTCCAGACATCTGCCCCAATTCCTGGTTTTGCCATGGGATGTTGGTGGCCGGGGGAAAGTCTCCGATTCCTTCCAGCCTGCAAGAAATTAATGTCAGTGCTCTGCAATTCCTGCGGTTCACAGCAGCCTTGGACAACTTCTGCCACCTCCAACATCGGGAATTCTGTCATAGCGACACAGGTTTCCAAAAAGCATTAACTTTTCTTACTGACGCAGTATCTGTAGTCTGGAGGATTGCAGGCATTTGTCCTTCTTCCCTTTAGTCCCGGGGTATTCCAGGTTTGTGTAAAACAAACTTGTTTCCAGGTAGTTCTTGCTGGAACACATCAGGATTTGCATGTTGGGGAAGTTGTTCAGGGTGCCTTTGCTGTTGTGATGGTGAAGGTGCCTCTGGCTCCAGGTGAGCTCACGTGAGCTCCTGGAAGAAGACAAATACTGAGCAGCTAACCATGGCTGAGCAAATCATTAAAATACGGCTTTCTGAGGCTGCTGAGCCTCCTGCTAATTATGGGAGCTTTCTGTTTCATTTATTGGGTCTGGAGCGAAGTTTTGGCTCTGGAAAAGCTTCCTGCTTTTTCTGTGGAGGTTTTCAGGCACCACATGGAGAGGTGCCAGGGCATCCCAGCCTCCACACAGCACTTCCCAGGCGGTGGAGCAGCCTTTGCTATGCCCCTCTTCCCTCCTGTGAGCGGTGTGGAGTGTTGAACCCATGGTCAGTAGATGAAAAATTGCCTTTTCATTACCTACCTGAATAACCCGGTCCAGCTCTTCTGCAGGTGTGAAAGCCTTACTTCCAGTCTTAAGAGATGGAAATGAGAGTGGCCAGGGTGGGATGTGGGGGGACAGAGAGTCTCTCTGGCTCCTCAGTTTGTTGTTTTGGAGGTTTCTGGCGCTGCTGGGGGGGTTGCAGGAGTGTTTTACTAACAGGATGCCCCCGGCCGTGCCGTGTCCCGCTGCCGTGCTCCCGCTGTCGCTCGGAGCAGCCAACTGGGTTTTCTGTGTGACTTGGCAGGAAAATTCACATCCATTTTATTGAACCAAAGGGAAGAAAAGGGGGGAAAAGTGCTGGCTTCTAGTCATAAAGGGCTTTGGAACATCTCAGCTGGATATTTTTCTTCACGAGTGAGAAGGCCAAATGTTATCTTGACATTTAATCTTTAATAATAAAAAAAGGCTCTTTGTTTGCCAGCGAAGTCCAAAATCTGTTTACTCTCTCATGCCTTATTTCTTTTAACTTGCTAGCTTAGATGTCCTACTTACCCTCCCCTGCTACCGGTTCAGAGCTGTGGTGAATCATTTATTGTCTAAAACTGACTTCCCTGTCGCCACAGAGCCACCAGCTCGACCAGTTCATTCAGTCATTTGGGAACTGGGGACCTCCTGGGTGAGCGATGCAGGGGAAGGGGCCAGGGCAGGAGAGGTCCAGCGCTTTGGGGAGAGCACGGGGCTGGCTCCAGGCTGGTCTCCAGGCCCAGGAGAACCCTGTGGTCAGTCCACGCAGCTCTGACCCGCGGGCAAGGGTCACTCGAGGCCACCAGACTTCATAACCTGTTCTAGTGCTCAATGAAGATCGTGGGAAGTTGCAGCCAGAGGAAAAGGCTGAAGTAGTTTTGGGGCAGGCTGGAGATGGAGGTGATGGGGTCGGGTGCCCGGGTGGGGTCTGGGGCAGGCTGCGGTGTTGGGGCCGTGTCCAGCCCCGTTGGCCGCCGCGTCCTGGCACTGCCCGCGGTGGGGACGCGCTGAGGCACCGGGGGGTGTGGGCAGGCCGGGCTCCCTGTGCTCCCAGGGACCTCGCAGGTACCACCAGGTGTAGCTCCAGCTTCCCGCAGCCATCTCCATCCAGCTCCTCCCAGTCCGCTGACTTTTCTTTCGCATTGAAACTTCTTCCTCATAAATTCTACATCCAAGAGCAGCCGTGAGAAATGCCAGAAGCCTGATCATCTAACATGCTTTAATATCTAAATTTCTTCTTCAGTATCATTCTTATTTACATTGTTTTTCTTTCTCAAAAAAAAAAAAAAAATAAGGGAGGAAAAAAATTAAATTTTCTTTTACTTCCACATTAGGAGGTGAGTTGTCATCCACCCTCTGGAATTCTTTTTTGCTTTTGATCTTTATTTATTTGTTTAATTTTGGTTGATGTCCCAAGCATGGTTTTGGAGACGAAGGTAGGTCTTCGCTCTCCAAATCAAAAGGAAAAAAAAACTAAATAAAACAACACACTCCTTGGTCATATTTAAAAGAGAAAAATCCAAACTGTTCTGTTCCATATCATTTAAAGAAAAAAAAAAATCAACTATTGAACTATTTCTACAGCTTACTGATCTAAAAGGGCAGGTTTTTTCCAAAAGTATTGAATGGATCCAGAAAACCATTTTCCTAGACGTGATTCAAGTTATTTGCTGTCAACATTTTAATATCAATATTACCACAATGTGTAGTCTCAAACTAGTTCCTTTGTAGTTTGCATGGGATGTGAATGCTGTCTCGGCGTGCCCAGACCTAGAGAACTTGTTACTACTGCATGAGCATCAAGTCAGATGTTGAAAAATACCTATTATATTTTGTGATAATTTGGTGAAAATGAGCACCTCCAGTCTCTGGTTGCAGTAGTGTGTTGAATGATTGTTCTT
>VWZW01006760.1:0-42932 GCA_013397115.1 Edolisoma coerulescens | reverse complement strand
TTTTTTTTTTTTTTGGGAATACCTCAGTGCTACAAGTTTCACCCTAGAAGCAACGGAAGATTTTAATTTATTGTAGTTGTAAACAGAATTTAAAAGAAATAAAGTATAAAACATCATTGCACTGTGACTGGTAGGGGAAAAACTGACAGTTTCCTATTTGCACATGTTTAATATTTGGCTGTTATATATATGGTCCTCTGTTGGGGGAGGAAACTTATGAAGGATATTTTTTAATTTAATTTTTTTAATATTGGTAAATAGGCCTGCAACAGCAAACTAGAAGTACAACATGGTAGGTGGCATTAAGAACATACTGTAGTGTGGATATATTTCTTCTTTTTTTAACGTAATATTGACAAGTTTTATTAATATTTTTTTAAATTGTTACGTTTATAAATTTGGTACTTTAGGTACAGCCAGTATAAGACACTGAATGCGACATTTGTTAAAAAGAGCTGCTGCACTCCTATTTTTGTAAATTTTACTAACAAGTAGACTAATGTAGACATTCAACAGACAAGGTAGAGCAAGGCATCTTTAACAAAACAAGGCGGCACCATACTGCTAACCGAAAGGAGAAAACCTTGTTTTTCTTGTTTTTAAAAAAAAAAAATCATGCTTTTTATGTAATATTTTAGGTTTTTTTCTTATTTCAGAACAACCAGGTTTAAGCAAAATGCTGGACGCTTTTTAAATATTGAGACTTGATCAAGTAATAAAAGAAATAAAACCGAATTCTTTAAAAAATAAAAAGGTAAAAAAAAAAAAAAAAAAGACGACGAACCAAATTCCCTGCGATTCAATGTGCCGTCAGGGAATTTTTTATTGCTATTTTGTCAATGTTGATGATGTACTGTACTACCAGTTGGTTTTCCTCTCCATTCCCTGTCACCTCATAGAATATTCTTTGTTGATCATTGTTGTATGTTAATAGTGTATAAAATGGCTTATCTTGTAAGAGTGCTGTCCTGATGGTAGTGTAGTGAATTTTTCCCCCCCTCTTTCTCTCTTCCTCTTCTAGTACATATTGGTAGGTGTATCGTAATTAAGGTTAAAAATTTAGATGTAGTTATTCAGATTTAGGACCAGTAAGGATAGAACTTTCTCTTATTTAAGAAAAAAAAAAATGCTAATAATTTTGGGAAGGTTTTCCTCTTTTGTTTTTTTCTTCTCTTTTTTCTTTCTGTGCTTTTTTTTCTCTCGTTTATTATTTTTCTTTTGCTGATCTGATGCGGTTTCAACTAACCAAAGGTCTCACAATGTTAAAAATGCTGGCAAACTCTTAAGGCATTTGTAGATCCCCACCCTTGACTTTGGAA
The DNA here is from genome assembly GCA_013397115.1 of Edolisoma coerulescens. Taxonomy (NCBI): domain Eukaryota; kingdom Metazoa; phylum Chordata; class Aves; order Passeriformes; family Campephagidae; genus Edolisoma; species Edolisoma coerulescens. The sequence goes on along the minus strand of VWZW01006760.1, from coordinate 41,613 downwards.
AGGGGATGTGCCATACTACCTTAAATGCTAATGCTAGATATGCAAAACTGGATTTTTTTAATTTATTTTTTAAAAGAGGGAGGCACGGTATATTAAAACGATTTTACTAAGAGAAAAAAAAAAAAAACATATTTTTTTAAGAATGCTCAGAAGAAATTGCTAATCTGTGTGAATATGTTTTAGATGTTTATATACCTTTTGAGAAGTCCCAGTGGCCCATAGCACAAATGTCGTGGAATCCAAGATGTTTTGATGTGGCTACCTAGACTAAGGTTCACGTTAGTCCCCCACTCATCTAGAAATCCATTTTGAAGGATTTTTTTTTTTTTCTTCGTTCGTTTGGGGGTTTTTTGTAAATTTTTCAGCACAAAGGTTCAGCTCCACCTTGGTTTTACTCAAGCCCAGGGAGCGAAGGATCGTGGAATCCTGGACTGGTTTGGATTGGAAGGGACCCTAAAGACCGTCCAGTGCCAGCCCTGCCGTGGCAGGGACACCTCCCACTGTCCCCGGGCGCTGCCAGCCCCAATGCCCAGCCTGGCCTTGGGCACTGCCAGGGATCCAGGGGAGCCCGCAGCCCCCGCGGGCACCCCGAGGGACGGTGCCCTTTGCTTTCCCCATCCCTCGCACGGCCCCGCTGCCCCCGGGGTGACCCCCACGAGGGATTTCCACCACGCTGGGTGCCCTGGGCATCCCAAGGGCCGGTGGGGCCACCCCTGCCCAGCTGTGCCATGGGCCAGGGCCATGTCCCAAACACCAGGGACACTTCTGAGGAGCCACGAGAGCTTGGGACCCTCCCCCTTCAAACAACCCAAGTCCTTTGTGATCGGCTTGATTAAAGCAAAGCCTGATCTGTCCTTTGGGGGCTTTATTTTTTCTTACACTTCATAAATGTTCATTTGAGTTGAATTTGTAGCTTGGACTTTAAGGTAGCATGGCTCTCTTTGCTGTAAGTTGATTTTTTTTCCATTGTACAGCAGCGTCTGCTGGTGAATGTCACACATCTTGCTAGGCTTAGTTAAACCATTGGGTAATTGTGGGTGATAACGACCTGAAAGGTGTTGGGATTTCTTTTCTTCCCTGCTCGGCAGCCTAGGATGCTGCTTTCATCCGTAGTGTGAATGAGGGCTAGCGACTCCAGCCACACGTCCCTTCCTGTTTCGTTTCTGCCATTCACTCAATGCAACATAATCAATAATAAAGCAATATAGTTTACTACATTTTTACTGAAGGCCAGCCATGGTTCTGTATGATATTGCATATGAAACTGTTTACAAAAACAAACAAAAAAAAAAAAACCAACACTAACTCATAGCTGTCTTTTATGCTATAGCGATGTCTCTGGGGTGGAATCTTCCGAATTCTTTTTTTTAGAGGTTTGGTTTGTTTTTTTCAAGCGGCGCAGTTGAGCGAGAGGGAGAGCTGAGGTTAGCGTTAGGGCCAAGAGACAGGAGGCATGGAAGACACGCCGGCAGATCCCGGTCTGCGCACAGACACTGTAGAGTTTCCTACGTACAGAATCCAGTCGACCCCGCTGCCGCGCGCGAACACTACGTGAGGAGATTCTGTAAGCTAAGCAATACTTTAATACTGTAATAAAATTACCAAAAAAACCAATAATAATAATAATTTAAAAAAAAAAAAAAGTAGTCTTGAGAAAGCAAATCCTCGTGGTGGCTTGTCGGCCCCCCAGCAGTCCGACTGTGTTGTGTGGAGAGCTCGGTGTCCGAGCGGGGCGGGCCCGGGGGGCAGCGGGGTCAGCCCCGGACCCCGCCCGGGCTCCTCTGGTGCGTGACCGTCGTAGGTAGCAACCCCCCCGTCATTCTCTGTCGTACGAGGTCTGAACTCCCATCAGTACTAGGATGCAAGTGAGCATTTCAGGTGGTCATAAATGTACCTAAATAAACTATGGCACAGTGGCAGGCCTAGCCCTTCCTTTTATACTTTAGTATGAACTGATGAGAACTTTGGTAGTGACTTTTTTTTTATATATATACATATATATATGTATCTATATATATCAAGCATCTTTCAGGTCTCTGTGTATGGCTTTCTGAAGCCCTGTTGTAAAATACTATGTGGATGGGGGTCTCTCACATCACAGATGTGGAAAGTATAATTTTATATTTGTATTTTCAAATAAATAAGTTTGTGAAAGGTTTCCATCCTCTACTGTGGTCCAGAAATCAATGTGTTTGTCTGACGAAAAAATACAATAAACTGTTTTGAACAGATCCATGGAGTCCCTTTCATTGGTGGGGGGAGGAATATCCATTCCTGGGGGTTGATACCAGCCCCATCACCCCAAAACCCATCACCCTGTCACCCCTCCTGCTCCCACGGGGTGGGCAGCACATCCCTGCCCTTGTCCCCATCCCCCTGCCCAGTGCCCCAAGGCTGGTCCCTCATCCTGGGCCCCGCCAGGCACATTGGTGGCATCATCAGCACTAATCCTGTTTCCAGGAGGGGCAGTGGGTGGCCCTGTGTTCCCAATCCCGCTGGATAAATTCCCAGTCCCCCACATCCTTGCTGTGTATTTGCCTCCTCGGAGCGACAGGCTCTGTCTGGCTTCACGCCCTCTCTCAGCTCAGATATTCCACCAGAGGCTGCTTCCCTTTGGCTCTTGGCCTGGAGCGGAGCCAACTTCCCCCCACCTCTCCTTCAGGCTGTAAATACATTATTCCAGGGCGACACAGGCTCCTTTCCTGGGGAGATCAGGCTGCGGGATGGGGCAGGGATGGAGGGGATGCCCCAGCAGTACCAACAAACCCTCCCACCCCACCAGCCCCCTCCCCAGCACCCGTCCCCCCTGGGTGCAGCCGTGCCGGGGGTCCCGGGGGTCTCAGCCCGGCCGGTGCCGGTGAAGGTCAGCGCACGGCAGGATGCAGGACGGGCTCTCTGGAAAGCAGTCAACACATCAAGCCCTTAATGGGATTGATGATTAGTGGAGCACCGAGGGGAAAATTAGATTAGAAAAACAAATGAAAATAATTTCGGAAGTCATGTTTGTTCGGGGTGGAAGGAGCTTCCACTGCGAGGGCTGCAGGAAACGATTTGACTGCAATCCAGAAGAAAAGGAGCACGGGTCTGGAGTACATTAGTGTGGTGGGAGGCCGGGAATAGCAGCCACTTAACCCTGTCATTCAGCAAACATTAGTGAATTATGAGTGTATTATATGTGGGTGATGTGTTTTGTGCAGAGCCTGCGGGCCCGCTGTAGCAGCACTGAAATGGGAGTGGGGGTCGGTGTCAAAATGTAAATTTTTATACCAGCTCTGGAATAAAAATAAGATTTTGTGTTCGCCTCCCAGCTACCAAAATCAAATTGCAGCTGAAATCAGAGTTGTAAAATAAGCAAAAATTTCCCTTCCCTGTCAAATTAGTGCCCCAATAAAGAAAACAAGGGAGATAAATGTGATTTACTTCCTCTCCCTCCTGTCATAAACATTTATGGCCGAGCTGTAACGATGAGCTGCAGGAGGCAGCCGGGGCCACTGGGGTTGTGCAGTGTCACCCAGGTGGGGGTCTTTGGGCACTGAGCCCTCACTGTGGCATCCCTGTGCCACATCCCATCCTGTGCCCCCAGTCCTGCACCCCTGTCCCAGGACCCCCCAGCCCTGTCCCACAGGCCCTGCCATACCCCAAGCCACAGGTGGCTGTCCTGGCTCTCCCAAATCTGAGAGTAAATCCTGCATTTATTAACCTGCTTGGAGGACTCGAGCACCCTCTGCTCTTCAGCAGAGCCGTGTATCCCCCACCACGCATCTCAAGGCTGCGGTTCAGCAGCAGAAACCAAGCCAGCATTTATTAATTAGGAGCTTAAGCGCTCCCTTTCACGGCTATTTACAGGGGCCGCCTCATTATTAATAAAGAATAATAAAGCAGAGGGGTTTAAAGCTCATTTGTTCCACTGGGTACCAGTCCCTGTGGTGGCACGAGCCCGGATGCCACCCAGCCTGAGAGCACTGAAACCCTGATGGTGATGAAACCCATCCCAAAAAAACCCAGCCCTTTTTAACCATTCTGCATTCAATTATATTAAATACCATCAGAAATGAGCAATTCCAGCAGCTCCGCATGTCGAGGGCGCAGGGCTGCAGTTCTCAGCTGGTCACGAGGTGGTGGCAGCGCCTGGGTAAGGAGAGACACTTGTAATTCATTAGCGCTTTGCAAAGGGCAGCGGTACTTGACTCCGCTTGTGCATTAGGCACAGGCGGATTCCTGCTATTTACCTCCACGGCAACGGCTGGAATTAGCACGGAGCAGCTCCCACGGGCCGGGCTGGCTGCAGCCGCCGCTCTGCAGGGCAAACAGAGCTTATCAGACAATCACGGAATGGTTTGGGTTGGAAATAACTTTAAAAACAGTCCAGTTCCACCCCCTGCCATCAGCAGGGACACATTCCGCTGTCCCAGATTGCTCCAAACCACATCCAACCTGGCCCTGAGCACTTCCAGCTTCTCTGGGCAACCTGTGCCAGGGCCTCCCCACCCTCACAGGGAAGAATTTCCTCCCCATATCCAATCTAAATCTGCTTTCCCTCATTTTGAAGACATTCCCCTTGTCCCATATCACTGCATGCCCTCGTGACATTAAAGTCTCTTTCCAGTATGAGTGGAAGAGCCTGGTCCCCAGAGCCACTGATCCCACGGTGGCAGCAAGCCCAGGTCGCCAGCTTGACCTTCCCAACATCAACAACCCTGACAGGGCCAGGGCTGCTGGAACCTGGGCACATTCCCACCCACTGCTGCGTTTCTGGCAGCTCGGGGAGCAGCCGAGCTCCCGGTGGCAGCGTCCAGCCCCCAGCCTGCTGCTGCCCCTGGGTGCCAATTGCTGAGACACACTGAGTGGCACTCGCCCCGGGAGCGGGTGAGAGGAGCCCGCGCAGCGCTCCCGCTCGCTAATAATTACTGATTAAGAACTAGTTAAAAAGCCAATGAAGACTGAAACGTGCAGGAACCGGGTGACCCCGGCTCGCGCCAGCCGCGGAGAGATGGGAGCGGGTCCGGAATCAGCGTCTCCATCGCCTGGTGACACCCAGCAGGGATCTGTCACCTCCTGCGGCTACAGAGCACCCAGCGCGGGCTCTGATGTGACATAAACATCAGCAAGGATAAAAAGCAGGAGAAAGTTCCTGCTTTTGCCTTTTCTAAGCCTGAAACGCGTTTGGGCACCAATAAAACTGCTCAGGATTTTTGCAGGGCTTTGCCTCTTCAAAGCAAGGCAGCAGTTGGCTCCTCTCAGCCCCTTTCATCCAGAGATCCAAAGTGCTTCCTACCGGTCCTTTCACAACCTTTTGATGGGTGGGGAATTCCTCTTTTTTAATCTTGAAAAAGTGAGCCTGGCTGGGCTGTGGGCTCCAAACCCTTCTGACTGGAGGTGGAGCCGAAGCCAGGTCCCATCCCTGTCCCTGTCCTGCTTTGCCCCAATAGCGGCTGAGTTACACAGCAAAGGACGCCTGAGCTGAGCTGCTAAAGGGAGGCGAACACCTGGAGGGGGGCAGCAGCGGGGCCGGGCTCAGCATCGCCACCCGGGGCCGCAGCCGCGGGGGCATCGCGACCCCGCACACGCCGGCCCAAAGGACGCGCGGCCGGGCTGTCAATATCGACAGGACAGCGAGCAAACGCAGCCTCCCCGCCCCGCTCCGCTCAGCCCCCATCGATCCGGCAGCGCCGGGAAGGTCCCAGCGCGGGCGGACACGGGAAGGTCACCGGCGCATCCCGGCCGCAGCCGCCGCCCCTTGCGGCCCCGGCCCAGCCCAGGGTCCCCGCGCGTCCCTGCACAATGAAACACAATAAAACACAATAAACCGAGGCGCCGGTGCCACCCGGAGCGAGGGGGAGGCGGCGGAGCCCCGGGCCGAGCCCCGGAGCCGCACGAACAATGCTCTGCCATCAGCAATCAGAATATCGGCGCGGCCGCTCATAGAAAATCAAGAGGCAAAATAATTGAGTCAATAGCGCTGCGAAAGGATTGCTCCTTCAGCCCCATTCTTGTGCTAACAATCCTCCAGCAGGGCTGAGGATTCAAAAGCTCGGAGAATCAAAAAGGAATTGATTTGATTCAGAGCTTCAGCCCGGGCTGTATTTAACACATCATTTTTGCTTGCTCTACATAGAATAGAAACTGTTTGAAGGCAGAGGGGCTGGGGGAGAGAGACAGGGGAGCGGCAAGCACGGGAGCAGGAGAACATTCTGGATTTGCTGCTTTTCCCAGAGCGGTTGGACCCCCACTGTCCCCCCCAGACGGCTGACAGACCCTGGGGACGCACAAAGAGACACCCCGGGGCTCCGAGTCCCCTGAGCATCCACCGAATCCGGCTGGGCCCGTGGCTAAAACAGGACCTGAGCGAATGAAGGGAAGGAACTCGTGCTGCGGATCGCTGCTCCGCGTCCTCCCCGCTCGGCCGGAGCCGCCGCCCGCATCCATCAGGCTCAAGGGCAGCGGCTGCGGTTTAAGGGCGCGGGAGGCGGCGCCGGGGATGCTTCCCCTTGGAGAAGGCAGAAAGCGCCTTCTGATCCCTCCCGGCCTCGGCACAGGGTCACAAACCCTCCTCTCCCGCTGCCAAGCGGCCACGAGCAAAACCCGCACATTGCCACCCAAAAGGGCGGGTTCGCAAATTCCCAGCGGGAGCACGAACCGCCCGCAGCTCCGCGGGTGCTGCAGAGCTGTGCCAGCGCTCGCTTTCTGCTCCCCTCCAAACCACCAGCAGCTCCTTGCTCCCAGAAAAACTTCCAGGGTTAAACCCCTTGCACTCGGAGGTCTCTCTGACAATTGTCTGCTTTTTGGCAAACACCCCTATACATTTTCATGACATCTGTAATAATTTCTGGGAGCCCTTCTTGGCCTGCTCTTTACCTATGAAAGGGGCAGAAAAATCCTCATCCAGCTCCAGCAACCCACCAACGAAGACAAAGTAATAAACGCAGAATTGCCCCAGATTCCATCAAACATGAGGGCAAGAACCACGGGGAGAGGACCAGCAACAAGAACAACCCCACAGTCCCCTCCAAGGCTGTTCTACAAACCACACACTCAAACACCAGCAACACTCAGAACATCAAGACTTAAACAGTTCCAGAAAAATCTGACTTAACTGCAGAATAAAACCCAGTATCCTGAGCAGGGGAAAGAGCAAGTGCCAAGAACATTCCAGCAAAGCCATTTCCCTGCTCAATGTGAGGCACATGAAGCTCTTTAAACCCTTTTGGGTCGTTATATTCCTCACTCAGCCCAGCTGGCGGCTGCCGACACAGCGGGGACCCCCAGACCCCCACCCAGGCAGCTGATCTGATGTGTTGATGAGCAAGTCATGTCGCTATAATAAGGAGTGTTTATTTGAATAATAAGGTCAGGGAGTTAAGTAGTTGGTATTCCACTCGTAGGAAGCAGTTTGCACAGTGTCACTAATAATTAAAGGGGTTTTTTGACTAATCTAGTTGCTCTTCCTAAATATACTCCACTCTGTTCAAGAAACTCATCAAAGCAGCGAAGTGATCTTCGAGGTTATTAATCTCCTTTGCTCCACAGCTGGAGCAAATTTATTTGCTTGAATTAGCATGTAATAAACTTATAATAAAGCTGCCATATCCCTCGCTTTAGAGATATAGTTTGTGTAATGGGTAGTTAAATCTAGGTAATGTAGCCATGGTCTTTAGGCTCGGAGAGAAGGGGAAAGGAAAACCTCAGCAGAATGCTGTGTTATCCCCAGCTCCGGGGCTCAGTGGGATTTCTTCCAGGTCAGGAAATTCAAACTTTTTGGTGACCACTGAGTCAGATATGAAGCAGAAATCGTTCCCTGTGAGGGTGGTGAGGCTCTGGCGCAGTGTGCCCAGAGCAGCTGTGGCTGCCCCATCCCTGGAAGTGTCCAAGGCCAGGCTGGACGGGGCTTGGAGTAGCCTGGGATAGTGGAAGGTGTCCCTGCCATGGCAGGGGCGTGGAAGGGGATGATCTTTAAGGTCCCATCCAACCCAAACCATTCCATGATTCTGTGACTCTGCCAACCCCAGCAACCCCTTCACCATCTCCACCAGAAAACCAAGAACAGCTGAGACCTGTTCAGCAGCTCTCACAACACAGCAAAGGAGGGGTCCCCACAAACCAGTGGGTACCTTCCCTGGCCACCAAAGGAGAATTAGCCCCAAAAAGCACCCTCAGGGCTGCCCGTGAGGGGTGAAGCCCCAGCCCCAGCGCTGTGCACAGACCCGATGGAGCAGCCGTGGACGCTCAGGTTGGCACCAGAGCCAATGCCAGCAGGACCCACAGAGATGGAACATTTCAAACAAGGCTGGGCTTGGCGCAGGGTGTCCCAGTGAGAGGAATTAATTTGCTTCAGTTCACCAAGTGGAGCCTTTCTAGGCTGCAGTTTCCCAGGAACAATAAATCCTCTCACTTCCCCTTCCTGCGGAACTCTCACGGCACCACTGGTTGGGAATGGGCAGATGGAGACGGATGTGGCAGAGAGCAAAGTTCAGCTGCACGGGGAGGACGGGCCCCCACCTCCTCCTCAGAGGTTATTATTCACAGAGCCTGGGTAGTAAATAATTTTTCCCTCTCTCCATTTCAGTTCTTTTCTGTTCCTGCTCTGCACCGGAGCAGGGCCTGGGCATTAGCCAGAGGTGTCAGAGGTGTTAGACAAGGTATTAAGGAGGTGTCAATGGTGAAATAGCTGGGATTACAGTAAAGTCTAAATAAGGTGTAAAATAAAACCAAAGGTGATAAAGTCGTTGATAAGAGAAGCTGGAGAAAAATAGGAGTGCAATTATTTTTCATCCTGGTTGTTCACTCTCACAGTGCATTATCTATGGCTTTGCAAAGACTTAAGTGAGATTTTTTTCCCAGTCCATGGTATTTTCTCCCGGCAGCACCGTGGCTCCACGGCCCTTGCACAGCAGGGAAGCATCCAGCACCTCCACACAAACCCACACCTGCCCAGGAGATGCCCCTTCCTCCTCCTCCATCCTTGTCCAGGGGATCAGAGGGGCCATCCTGGGGAGGACAGCGGCGTTTCGGAGGCTGTGACCTTGGCAGGAGCCACCGGAGCCCGAGCCCAGCGCTGCCCAGGCTGGGGACGGGCAGCTACTGAAGAGGAGGGTGCTGGTGGGGACGTGCCTCTGCCGGGCTGCCAACCCAGCTGTCACGGGGCAGGGACTCACCTTCCCGGGCAGGAACACATCAATCATCCCGACAGCCCCTAATCAGGCAGACGGAGCTCGGCGGAGGATGGAGAGCTCGCGCTCCCCCTTTCCCGAGCAAACCGTGCAGGGGGAAAAAAATAATGCAAGAAATTACTCCGGATGGCAAATCAACAAATTAGCCTTGATTACTATCCGGGTCTCACAGCCTCCTCTTCCTCGTGCTCATCAGCTCTGGCTGCTGAGCCGCTCTGCTCCTGCAGCGCTCGGTCCTGCCCCAGCCGGAGCCCCCCGCAGCCCCCCGTGGGGCAGCACCCCGGGGCTGCCGCTGGGACCCCCACGGGACCCCCCTTCGGCAGCTGGAGGCTCAGGGGCCACTCTGAAGGAGGGAGGTGCCTTTTCAGGAGCCAAAATGGTGCGGGAGGATGCAATGGCAGAGCTCTGCTGAGACTCCCTGGCTCTGGGCTCTGAAGCCAGAGGCCCTTTCTGCCAGGCACAAACCAAAATGAGGGGTTTGTTCAGTAAGAAACAGGGGGGAATGATTCTGGTGAGGAAAAAAAAAAAGTTATTTAAAAGCACGTTCATCTGCAATTCCCCCAGTGCTGTGAAGGGTTATTAACTGATTGGATTTCATCACATCCCACTTTGCTGCTGCAGAGGCTGATTGTCCCGTATTTGCATTTCTCTTGGACAAGCAGCAATCCTGGCCCCCACGGTGGGCACAAGGCCGTGCCATGTGCCCTGGGATGCCAGCGGGAGCTCAGCTCCATCCCATCACGGTCAAACCACCAGGAACAGTTCTCCCAGGAGTCCTGGGGGCTGTGGTCATCCAGGAGTGCTTTCCCCCTCGCTCAGAGCCAGGAGCTGGGAAGCAGCACCATTTCAGATGTGAACTTTTTGGAGTTAATTTGTTTTGGTTCTTTTAAATGGCACAGAACTGCCAGGCAGGCTGACATCACCCGTGAAGGCATTTAAAGAAATGGATGAACACAAGCAGGAGATGGATGTGCTGGCCAAGTACAACCCGGGCGAGCTCAGGTACACGAGCGTGGTGTTCCTTCCCTGCTCATCATCTCCATTAATAAAGTCTTTACTCCGAAGCCATTTCCGTCGCCGCGGCTCCGCGGTAACGACCCCGGCGCAGCTCAGCGCCGCTGCCTCGATCCTCCCACAGAACAAGCAGCAAAATAAGGGAGATTAAAACCCAACAGAAACAAATGGCCTTCGCCTGGGCAGTGATGAGGGGGTGTTAATGCCAAGATCCCAGGCAGGGGGGACAGGCTGGATCCGAGCTGGCTGTGCCAGGATGGCACCAGAGGCACCGCCGGCCCCACGGCCACCCCGGGACCTCCCAGACCAGCCGGGTCCAGTGGCCTCATGCACAGCTCTGATCAGAGGTGTGACAGTCAGTAACCTGGGCAGCCTGAGGTGGGTTCCTGCTGGAGGGGCTGCAGACCCTTGGCTCTGATGGGAGCTGCCAGGAGCATCCCAAAGCTGAACCCCTGGTGCTGCAGCCCCAGCCCCAACAGCTCCTGCTCCAGCCCCAGCTCCAGAGGAGACGAGATCACACACGAAATAAATCCACATTTCCCTCTGCTCCTCCATCAAACCCTACCTCCTTCTCCATCTCCAGACCCAGGGATGGGAAGTGTGCACGGACAGCTCAGGTGCCAGCTGGGCAGGGACAAACCCAGCCTGTTCCCACCCCCCCAGCCACCCAGAGCCATCACCACCCCTCTTACCTGGGAAACAACAGTTTTGCAGCACGAGGGCGGTGGGAGAAGCGTCTCCTCTTCCAAGGCAGGGGGAAAAGCATCTCCTCTTCCAGGGCAGCAGAGATGCGCAGCGAGTGCTGATCACAAACTTTGCAGCACTTCGGGGCGGTCTAAGCCCACGGAGATGTCACAGCTCCTGTCCCCAGCATCCCCAGCGATGCTGCCTTCATCACCCAGCTCTGGCAACTTGGTTTTTCAGGCAAGAGGCGCTGGAAAAAACCAGAAGTTACTATTAAAAAGGCCGATAAGTGCCTTGTTTGTCCAGGTTTGTATCAGCCAGGCCTCACACGTGCCATGGGAATGGCTCCGTGGTGGCACACGTGGCCCCCACCCGCCAGCCCCGCGGGGTGTGACCCACCAGGGGCCGGGGCTGCCACCCAGCACGTCCCCAGCCCGGCACATGGCACGGCAGAGGGAAGCAGAGATATTAAGTGGCTGATTTACATAGTAATCTGCACGGGGAGAGATGTTCGGGGCACGCTCAGCCTTCATCAGAACACTTATCATAGTTGTGCTTCCATTTGAAGGGGGAGGAGAAGGGAAATAAGTCCTTGGGTTTTTGCACGTGTCATTTTTGGTGTGAAAGCAGGGGCCTGCTGCAGCAAATCAGAGCCAGCATCCCACCCAGAGGGATCCCACCCATGGCTGGATCCCACCAGCCCCACTGCTGGCATTTGGGGTCTGGGGTGTGCAGGCAGTGAGGGGGCTCTGGGGCTGAGCAGAAAATCACCAACATTAAAGTTTCCAATAAAACATCTGGTGTCCTCACATGGTTGTGGGGCTGGACTCTTGAGGTCTCACCCCTGGGTGCCCCAGCTCCTCACCAACACCTCACCCACGGATTTAGCAAAGTATTTCCACTTTTATTTTCTTTAATGTAAAAACATTCGTATTTATGAACAGCTCTGCCACTACCTATGTTGTGCTCCTTTTCCATACATGAAACAAGCTGCTTTCAAGCTTTTTAATTAGAATTGAGCAAAGTCTTAGTAGAACAATTAGATAATGGGGAGGAAGAGAAATATTTTCTACCCTCCATATGAACAACGACAAGAGTTTCCTTCTCCTCACCAGGACTGCAGAGATCAAATGAATTCAGGGTCAGTTCTGTGGCTGCCTCAAGAGAAAGCCTGAACTGGTTTTTTTACACAGCCAAGTGCAGGGGAACACAGACACGGCCAGCACGGAGCAGGGACAGCCAGGATGCCCTGGACACACCACAAGTCTCCCTTCCCAAAACCCTTTTTCTCCTGGACCACAATGAAACACCAAACCCCAAAAGAGCTGCACCCCAGCACCGCCTGCCTGAGCCCCTCAGCCCAGCCCGGCGCCGAGCGAGCAGCCAGGGTGATTAATATTGAACATCAACAAACAAAACAATTGGAAAGTCAACAGTTTAGGGGAAGAGGGGGCAGCGACAGCCCCGCGGTCCTGAGGATTATTTTAAATGTGCGAAATGCCATCTCTCTAAATAATCAAACTCCACTGCTGCGACTCGGAAATTGCCACCCACGGCTAAAGCTCCAATTTTAAACGCATCCTCAAGTCAATCTTTGTAAATTCCACATTAAATATTGATCAGCCCCAGAGAGGGCTGACGCTGCGTGTTTAGCATAGATGTGCCAAACTCAAACAGCGGCGGCTGGGAAGCAGAGTTTGCCCAGACCCCAGACCAGGCCTCGGACACTGCAGGAGGGAGGGACATCTCCAGGGGAGGGATCACCATGAGCACATCTTGGTGCTGCCCCATCCCACCAGGGACCACGCTCCCGGGAACCCGCCTGGATGACCAGCACATGGAAACACACAGGGAAGGGCAAGGGAGCAGCCCCAGCAAGGGCCTGGCAGGGATGGACAGTGCCCAAAGCACCAAAAGGAATATTTAAACACGGACACAGGAGGGGGAAGGAGACAAATGCTGGTGCTTCCCTTCCAAGGACACCAGCTCCAGCTGTGTTCCATGGGAGCAATGGGTGCATGCCCAGGAAATTCAAGTCACAGCAGCAGGGCTGTTCTGGTTCCCAAATTCACACCATCACAGGAGGGCTCCAAGGGGAGGTCTGAACCAGCAACATTCCCACTGATCCCATCAGGAAAGGGTTTAAGGAAAACGTGATTGTTGGGAAACAATCCCTTCTATTTCCAAATCCCCAAATATTGTGCATGTATATATATATATATATATGCCTGGAGTATCACGAAATCATACTTGAAACCCAGATTCCAACTCCATTTCCCAACCACTTGTATAAAATTTTCATTACAGATTGCTGCCCTGCAGTGGAACTGAGGGCAACTTTATTAGAGGCCGCCTGGCAGCAGGAGAATGAGCCAGTCAACAGCTCCAGATATTCCTCTGCGAGATATGGCAGAGTGCTGGAAATGGAACAGATTATATAAAAAAAAAAGTAATTCAGAGCAATTTCTAGTAAAGAGTCAAAGAACCATATAATTCAACATTTATATAGACAAGGCTTCAAGGGAACTTTTCCAAAAAAAAAGAGGACGAGGTAACGGTAAAAAACTCTGGTTTGATTTTTCCTCTTTTCTAAATTTCTTTTTTAACCTGCCCTGTTGGTTTGTGCCACCCTTGGCTCCGGCAGCACCTGCAGGGACAATTCCAGCTCCCAGTGCTTGTTTGGCTGCTGCTGCCTCCCCTCCTCTTCCTCGCCCCGCTCCCCGCCTGACCCAAGGGCAGGTCCTGCCTCTCCTAACAGATCTGCCAGCCAGGGATGGGGGCTGACCCTCCCCAAATGTGCCCACATGCCATTTTCCTCTCCCTCATCCTGCCTCCCTCGCTCATGGTGCTATAAAAAGACCAGAGGAGAAGACAATCCCTTTTGCCCGTGATTAATGAAGGCGGAGCAGCGCCGGTACCTGCAGCCCTTCCAAGGTGCTGCAGCTGCAGCCAGCCCCGTGACTCTCCCCGCCGTCGTTTGTCATCTCCTGACACTGATAAAGAGCTTCTCCAGCGCTGTGTCTTTGCGAGGGAACATATCCATATCAAAGCTGCTTGGATCATCCTTTTGCAAACTATCTGCTGCGTTTTCTGGCCTAGTTTCCTTTCTCATCTCCGACTCCTGGTTCTTTCCCTCCATGAGCCCCTGCAGCGGCACCACCACCCCAGCCTGCCCCAGCACCCAGGGCTGAAGGCTCTTGGGGGAAAAAAGGGGTCACACTCTGCTTCCACATCGTTCAGTGGGATCCCTGCACACCCAGAGGGCCTTGGTGCATCAGCCAAAAACACTTCTGCAGCCAAGGATGCCCGTGGTGGGATGAAAATGTTTCAGCCCGTGATGAGACTCATTCTCAGGCAGCATTTGACACGGGAGAGAACTCCTGGGATGCAGGGATGGAGGTGCTACAAGCAGGTACGTGGAGCTGCAGCTGCCTGGGGGAGGTGAAAACAGCACCTAATTCTCAACATCGCCTCGGGTCACTGCGTGTGTAGCAGAAAAGCAAACACTCACCTCCCCCGAGGTGCACCACAGCTACAGGAGCAACTTTGTGCAGCCAGAGCACGAGCAGCGTACTCAGAGCCATCGAAAAACCATCTCCTGGCTTTCCAACAGAGCAAACTCCACCTGGAAGAGCTGGGAAGTGAGCAAGGAATTGCTGCATTTCTTTTTTAATCCAGAGATGCTTTTCTCTCCACGATGGAGCTTCAACAAGAGCTTAACGAAGAGCATTTTCTTGGTTCTGAGAGGCACAGACAGGCCAGACAACACCACTGATTCATTAGCATCCCATCATGTCTGCAGCCCCCGTATTCCCCAGCCATATGGCCAGCACGATGTGCTTCCAAAAACTGGGACACCTACAAAGGCTTTATCACCAGCAGCCATCACGCTGGAGCAGCCTGTGGTGACGTGGAGATGGGGAACATCTTATTTCAGGATCTTCTGGGTGTGAAGGAACACGGCGTGGACGGGGAGATAAGGTGACTTTGTGGGACGTGAGCACCCCTCTCACTGCAGGCAGGATTTTAACCAAGATCACCCCGAAACCTGAGCAAAACACATCTCCAGAGGGGGTACACACCTCCAGCAGGGACACGCTGCCTGCCCAGGTGGGAGACACAGCACCTGCTTTTCTCTCTCTCCAGACTGATGACAGCTCCCAGCGGGCTGAGCTGCGTGTCCGGCACTCGGCCCTGCCCGAGCTCCCACCTCGGCCAGCCATGGAAAACAGAGAGCTTCTCCCAGCCCCGCCAGCAGCAACATCTGGGCACGGCATCAGGTGGCCATAAATAGATGTTAAGTGACCAAAAATAGACATTAAGAGACCGTATGCAGCCTCTGAGAGCAGCAATCTGTACAGGAGGCTCCTGGCCCTCACCAAGGCACAGGGGGGTGAAGAAGTCCCCCAAAAACCAGAGCAGGAAACAGCAGCACCCCGAGGTGTCAACAGCCCATGGGGGATTTTATGGGCCCTCGAGGAGGAGCAGGGAAGTTGGATCAGCCCAAAGAGCTGCTGGGCCCTGTGGAAAGGGGGACACCCAGCCTGGGACACGAGTCCTTGGAGACCCCGGTGGCACCTCCCAGCCCTCCTGGGACCACCTCCTCCTCTCTCAGCACCACCAGAATCTGCCTCCGGGTTCCCAGCACCTCACGTGTGTTTTCTAACAAGCAAATAACTTTTTCCTCACTCTGAGCTCTGTCTGCAGTTCTGTGGGATCCAGCGGGAGGGTTTGTGCTCCCCCTGCATTCCCCAGCCTGTGTCAGCAGTTTGTTATGCAGCCCCGTAGGTTCTTTAGTTAAAAAAAAAAAATAATAAAAAGAGGCGTTTTCAAAGCTTTAATGGCTTTGAAAACAACACGGAGAGTTCTCTCTACTGCGGGAGAGGTTAATGATCTCCCTCTGCTACAGAACAGAACTGGACATCATAATAAATAACCGTAATAAGATATAAAGTATCACCTGGAGTCGTTCAATGCAGAGAGCGGGTAGGAGTTGTGATGCATTTCCATTATTCAGAGTAACTGCCAGGTGGGAAATGTTCAAAGTGAAGGCAGTCAATTAAAAAATGAAAAGCATTACTTAGAGAGGGGCTGTGTCTCATCTGGCCTGCCCCGGCTCCTGGTGGGACTGCAGCCCCGAGCAGGTCCCCACTCCTCCCCTGCAGCCCAGGCAGGAGGGCCAGCAGCGTGACCCCCACGGTGGCCCTGCCCTCCCAAGGACTCCAACAGTGACTGCCAGCAGGGCTGGAAGGCACAGAACCAGAGACTGGGTCGGGCTGGGAGGGACAATAAAGCTCATCTCGTTCCCTGTGCCCTGCCAAGGACAGGGACACCTCCCACTGGACCAAGCCCCACGCAGAACCTTGCAGGCACATCCCCGTTGGGGTTCCTAAAACCCAGGAGCACCCTGCTCACCCCCACAGCCGCCCTGCCCCATCCCCACGGGAGATGCGAACGTGTTCTGCCCTTCACAGAGCCGGGGGTGACACCCCGAGTCCCTGGACAGCAAAAACTCCATCAGAAACACCGGCACGGGGGGTGACACGGCCTCACAAGCCCCAGCACGAGTCGGGGTGACAGCCCAGGAGCCGGGGTGACAGCCCAGGAGCTGGGGTGACAGCCCAGGAGTCGGGGTGACAGCCCAGGAGTCGGGGTAACAGCCCNAGGAGTCGGGGTGACAGCCCAGGTGCTGGGGTGACAGCCCAGGAGTCGGGGTGACAGCCCAGGAGCTGGGGTGCCAGCCGAGGAGCCGGGGTGACAGCCCAGGAGCCGGGGTGACAGCCCAGCCGCCCCCTGCCCTGCCCGGCGCACGGAGCGGGACGGGAGCCGATCCATCACCGGCGGCAGGAGGTGCCCCCGGGGCGGTGCCGGGGAGGGGAGCGGGTCGGAGTTGGTCTCACACGGCATTAATCACCTTTGCTGAGGCTCTGCACGCCTGGACAGACCTATTAATCAGCGGCATATCAGCCCTCCAGCCCGGCCGGGCCCCTTTGTGTGGGTCCCTTCCCATCACAGCCAGATAAGATTATCAGTGACGAGCAAGACACCCATTGAGCAACACCTGACTGGAAGAATGGGATTTTATTTTTTTTCTTTTATTTATCCCCCTGTCTCAAAGATGAGCTGTTTCTTGTCTTGTCAAACCACATCCTTTTCTTGAAAGAACCAGCTTTAAGAATCCAATTTGTCAAGCTGGACAATCATTTGAGAATCCATAAAAAGCCTCGGTGACTTTATCAAAAAAAATAAATCAGAAGGTTTTAAATGGTAACTGAAAGGGATTTGAAAATAGGTTGAGTGGCCTACATCAATTAATCTTCAGAGAGCCGGGGCTTTGTGAAGCTGGAGTGGCAGAGAAGTGTCAAAAACTAGTTACTGGGCTTGAGGAGATGGAAGTTATCGATATTTCTCCTCTCCTTTTTCTCTCTTTTCCTCTCTCTCTGACTCTTCAGAGCACAGCGAGGCAATATCCCCCTGCCACAGGCCACGGCAAAGCTGAGGAAGGCTGGGTGGTCAAGCCAAGAAGGGGCAGGTGGGTCAGGGCCACTCTTTCCTGGTGATATTTTCCCAGCAAGTACTCCCACTCTCAGCCAACAAGGGCCAGACCTGCTCTGCCCCCACGGCCGTGAGTCTGCCACTGTCACCGCGGGCAGTGCCAGAGCTCACCTCCACCACAGCCACAGGGACAGCCCCGGGAAGGGGCATCAGACACTGCTGGCACTTTCACAGGGGGCACCTGAGGATCCATCCAGCTCCGGCACCAGCCGGGGTTCAGCTCGGCTGAGGAGGGGGAGAGAAGGGCAGAAGGAAAGAAATGGTTTCAGTTCAGCCTCAGGGCCTGAGCAAAGCCTTGCAAACCCACAGGAGACCTCGGGGCTCAAAGAATGAAATGAAGAAGGTGGAAAATGAGGGGTTTGGCCGAGGAGAGCCAGTCCTTGGAAGGGTGATGCATGTCCCCCCCCACCTGCCCAACGAGGGGGGACAGGGGTGTGACAAAACAGCCCCGGGGATCACCCCCAAGGGGACACCGGGATGGAAACAACGGGCTGGACAATTTACCACAAAAATAAAGAGCTTGGGAGGAATCAAAAGGCTGGAGAGGGAAGGGCCACGCTGCCGTGCTCCGGCACCGAGAGCGGGATGTGAGGGGCTCCAGATGGCTCTGCGGTTTAGTGCAATAAAAAATTTAATCTGACAGGCAAGTGTGGGGCTGGAGAATAATAATAAGACAAATAATTTCCTTAAAAAAACCCGAAAGGAGTCTAACAGCTCAAAGATATCTTCATTTGCTGCAAAGAACAGAGACCATCAGTTATTTACTGCAGTTGGGAGCACATTCACGAGCTTTCAAACGGTATTTTGTTGCAGAAGCAGAATATAAGGACACTTTCCTCGCTTTCCAGCCGGGGGAAATAGATCTGACTTGGAACTTGGCCAGAAGGGCTGCAAGTTCGGGCTCTGAAGCAAAGGTGATAACTTTACCAATTAAATATGGATGTGATTCTTCCCCCTCTCCTTCCCTGGAATACTTCTGCACTGTCATTAGGGGATGATATAAAGACACAGGCCTCCTGGTGCAGCTTAATTGCTCCTATATAGAAAAATGATGAGCTCGATTGCGCTGCACAAGGGCTGCTGTGGCTACTTGCTGCCTTATTAATAGGTGATACCGAGGTGTGTTTAATTCTTCTGCCCAAGGAAAAACAGGGAGACAGCAAAGCCCTGCTCAGCAAATACCTCAGCACTCGCTGACCTGCTCCACTGAACAGCGAGGGGCTGAAGAGAGAGTTTATATTTAATCACACACTTAAAGTGTTTTGCTGAGTTGATGCTCGGCACAGGGGAGACAGGATGCACTCCCAATTAAGTGATCTTTTATTCCCATATCCTTATAGTTCTCTTTTATGGATACACAGCACAGACAATCCTGTGGTTTGCAATCTGCTGCTGAACGATTTCTAGTCCGGGGTGAAGCCTGGGCAGGCTGAGGACCAAGAAAAAGCTGTTGCTTTAATTAGCATGGACCTCGGAATGGGCTGGGAGCAGAAGGGGCTCTGGGATATCTCCCCCTGGGATGGGGAGGGGGCAGAGACCACCCTCAGCACACAGGGAGGAGCAGGGACACCTTGCTTAGAGGTGAGCAGGAGGGAGTGTGCAGGGCAGAACACGGGGAGTTGGAAGGGTGGCCAAAGGATGCTGCCTGGTATTTAATATAACATATTATCATTACTGTTGTCACAGAATCATGGAATGGTTTGGGTTGGAAGGGACCTTAAAGCTCATCCAGTCCCACCTCCTGCCATGGGCAGGGACACCTTCCACTGTCCCAAGGTGCTCCAAGCCACATCCAACCTCTCCCTGGACACTTCCAGGGATCCAGGGGCATCCACAGCTGCTCTGGGCACCCTGTGCCAGGGCCTCTCCACCTCACAGGGGAGAATTCCTTCCTAATATCCATTTATTACTATTATTATTCAACCTTTGGGAAAGCAGTATTACTGCAGGTTTTCAGTCTTTACTTCCTCAGCAGCCACTAAGTCACTCCTAAAAATCCACATTTGCCGCTGCTTTCTAACAGTCTCTCTAGGGAAAAGTTTTTTTAAGGGACTGACTCTCTCCCAAAAGAAACTGGGGAGCCACCCTCCCATGTGCATGAAAAGCAGGTGGGCAAAGGCCGCAGGGGATTCACGTTTGCTTCTGCTGAGGCTCTGAAGGTTGAGTTTCATCCCCGCAGGAGCTGTGCTTGGCACGGGGGGAGCGGAGCAGGGGGATGAGGCTGCCACTAAATTGATGGCAACAGAAAAAGCTGGAGGTACAAATGGCTCGAGAAAAGGCGTGATGAGATGTGACTGCCCTGGGTGCCGGGACTGCGGAGAGCGAAATGGGAAAAGACCACCTGGACGAAGAGAAAATGCTTCTGATTGCTCGGGGAAAAGCGGAGTTAAAGATCATTGGAACGGACAAGGCAATCTGGCGGCGGCGGCGCCGGGATTGATTCCAGGGCGAGGAGGGGCGGGGGGCGCACCCCCGGGGCTGCCGGAGCGGGGCATCCTCAGCCGGGGGGTCCGGGGGGGCTCAGGGCTCCTGCCACCCCAGCTCTGCCCTCCGCACAGCCGAGAGCTCAGCCCCAGCTCAGCCCCGGGAGAACGGGGGTGCCCCTGCCCTGCCCCGGCTCTGCCGGGCCGCAGCACTGAACCAGACCCTCATGGGGAAGCGCAGTTTCGGGGTCGCACAAGTTTTTGGGTGGGACAGGGCCCCGCATCTCCCCCCGTCCAAGGACCTTAACCCCAAGTGATGCTCCGTGATCCCGGCAGGATGCGTGCTCCGGGCTGTGGATTCACACAGCCGAAGGTTGTCTAAAGGTTATGCAAAGGTTGCAGCCCAATTAACGCGCCGGAGCAGCACCAGCTCTGCCTCATTTCCAAACCTGAAGGCCACCGGGCAGCTCAGCAGCTCCCCCCACACATCTGTACTGATCCCTGAGTCCTGGAGCACATTCCAGCACAGGGGTGATGGCAGAGATGGAGATAACAATAATGATGTGTCCATTTCCTCTACCCTGGGCGTTTTTAAGTCATCTCATCTCAGAAATGAGCCAATTCCAGCATTTTGCATGAGAACCTGTTGGGCCCTCTCA
This sequence comes from Edolisoma coerulescens, assembly GCA_013397115.1. NCBI lineage: Eukaryota > Metazoa > Chordata > Aves > Passeriformes > Campephagidae > Edolisoma > Edolisoma coerulescens. The sequence continues at coordinate 21,111 of VWZW01006760.1, read as the reverse complement.
GCGACGGGCAGATGGTGGGTTGTACTCACACATCACCTCGTGGAGCACCAGACAGGCTGGGAGCCCATCACTGCTCTGTCTCAAGGTCACAGAATGGTTTGGGTTGAAAGGGGCATTAAAGATCACCTAGTTCTAACCCTCTGGAACTGTCTGGATTCCTCCCTGGAAGGGAGGAACGAAGGTCATGGACTGACCCAGCTTTCTCTCACCGATCTGCCTGACACCCTCTGAACTCCTGTGACTCCAGAGGGAGGCAGAGCCCCGGGAAGATGGAGATTCAGTTTGCTCTGGGTGCTGCCCAAACCTGCAGCAGGTTCTGGAGCCCAGCCTCCAGCTGTGGGTAACACTGAGTGCAGCACACACAGAGAGGAGCCCTTTCAAAACAGGCATAAGACACATTTCTTCAAATGTCCCTTCTCATGCCATTAATTATGTCTCGGGTTACTAAACACAAGCAAATTAGGATGATTTCCTTCCCAGCATCACGAGCCTGAGGTTTGCTATTCCCTTTCTCTCAGGTCTTCCATTAGCCTTTATAGATGATTTCCCCATCAGGCTTCCCGTGCCTGCTCACAGCTTCCCAGCATTCCAATCCACCCAACCCATGCTCATTGCAACTCCGAGTGCTCCGCTAATTCCTCTCCTCGTGCTGCAATTTCACATTCCTAAATATTGGGTGTAATGGCAGCAGCGCTCCTGCCGCTGCTTCCCAATTAAATGAGCCAGGAGGAAAAACATTCGGAAACGTTTTCGACCGAGCGTTCATGGTTTGAAGGACATTTTAAAGGCAGGGAACATAACCTGGCTCCTGCTGACGTTCATGAGGATTTCATCATGAGAAATTGCAAACAGGGGTCGGAGCAGAGCAAAGAAAGGGGTTAAGAAGACGTGATTTACTTTTCCAATCCTCCCCGTGTCCCATGGAGCAGGGCTGGTCATCTTGGCTGTATTTTTGGGGTCCTGTGTCAAGAAAATAAAGAGCCATCAGCAGCAGAAGGTGGAGCCCAAGTGACCTTTTTAACCCAAGGAATTGCAAAATCAAGCACATTTACTGAAAGCTGCTGTTTTGGAGAGCCCCTCAGTAAAGGGACACGGAAAGTACCTGGAGGAGAGGCTGTGGCACTGTGGACATTGCCCCCAGGGCCCCCCATGTGCCCACTCTGCCCCACAGAGCCAGGAGGGAAAACAAACAGCAGCAGAAAGCAGAAAACTTTCAGTCTCTCTCCTGTTAATTATGATCTTATTTTGCACAGAGAACCTGTCATTCAGCCACCGGTAATGGATAGTTTCTATTTCAATTCTCCCTCCACCCTATTATCTTTTATAAAATTCAGCCAGGCCGGTGATGGATTGATAAGGGCCGGTCCCGGCGGGAGCCGGCTCGCTCGGAATGGCTCTCACGCACACCCAACTTCTGTATCTTTTTAAATATTTCAGCTGTTTGAGATCTTTATTTCACATTTCGATTTCCTGTAGTACAGTAAATTTATCTTAGTCACCCAGTCAAGTTCTCTCCAAGTCCCTTATCTCCTCCTCTCTGTGCGACTGAAGGCCCCTACACTATCTGTGCTGCCGATAACGCCGGCCCTGGCACTCCGCAGATCGCGCTGATCCGGCGGCCCCGGCCCAAAGGAGACCTTGGCAGCCCCAGGCTGGGCACCGGCTGGAAGTTCAGTGCTCAAACCCCGCGCTGGCTCCTGCCGAGGCGTCTCCAGGTCGGCTGGAAAAGCGGCTGGGGCTTCCTGCAGACCCAAGGGACAGTGGGGCCACGGGCAGCTGCTCCCCCCAAGGAAAAGCCCAACTGGGACCACCCGGGATGTCCCCAGGGGAGGGGTCTGTGCCAGCCAGAAGCCCTGCCGTGGTCCCCAGGCCGGCAGGCAGAGGTCACCCGTACAGGGATGTGTTTTCCCCCCGCTAAACCCCAGATTTTTCAATACCTCAACAGCAAGGGGCAGAGAGAGCATCGCACGCGGCCAGGGGGAACCCCCCCAGCAGCACTGCCACGGGCGGGGAGGAGATGGCAGCAATCACAGTGAAATAATAACGAAAAAAACCAGCGAACAGGTAAATCCGAGTCACCTTCCCGCTGCTGTGCCCGCGGCAGCGCCGAGCGCGATCAGGCAGCACCCCCTGGTGCCACCGCGCCGGGAGCGGCACCGGCGGGGACGGGGAGCCAGCGGGCCGGGAAAGCCCTGCCCGGGAAAGCTGGGATTCGCGCCCCCGCTCTCCCCGCAGGGACGCACGCCCGGGGGATGCTCCGGAGAGGCAGCACAGCTCGCCTGCCTCACTCCGAGCACGAACGCGCTGCTTTGGGACCGTCCCCGTCCCTCCTCCCAGCATCCAGGAGCTCCAGGATCAAGGGAATCCAGCGGATTTCCCTCCTGGGGAACAAGTGGGTAACAGCTCTTGCTGGTTACGGCAGGACGAGGAGCTCGGGTCCCCTCCTCTCCCCAGCTCTTGGGGTGATTTCCTCCCCCAGGATCAAACCCAGCAGCAGGGCACCCAATAAATACATCTGCAGAAGGGTGATTTATCTGTAGGGGAAGCCATGGAAATTCCCAAACCCTCTTAAATATCAGTTTCCTGGCTCTAAACCATCGGTAAGTTGCCAGCTGGGAAATGTATTTGTCTGCTCCCCTCTGTGTATTTTCTGCTTTTCATTATAATTTGCTAAATAATACATTGCAATGAGTTATTTATCACACTCAGCCATTTCACGATGCCTCCTCCATCCCGGGGAATTTCACCCATAAATCAGACACACAAATACCTGCTGGCATCGCTGCAGGTTTAACCCTGCACCCTTCACCTGCCCCAGCAGCTCCCAGGCTCTGCTGAGAGCCACCACGGGATGAAATCACAGCCAGCCCAGGGAAGAGGGGGAAGCGACCAGAGAGGCACAGGAGGGACACCTGCAGACCCCCAGACCTTCTCCTGGTGACTGTGGCCAGCACCAGGTTGTCACTGTGGGGAAATGAGACAAGGACAGTGCCCAGCTTCAGGAACACCAGGAGGGACAATTTATGATTCCTCCTTTCCAAGTCGCTGTCCCCTCCCTTTGAAACAAATTGGTTTGCAAATGTGGATTAATTTAACTTTACACCATCCATCTTAAATCAACAGTATCTGGGCCCACAGATTGGGAAATCAAGGCATGGAAGGGAAAACTGAAAAAAAAAAGCAGAACTTGGAACAAAACCCTCTCTCTGTGCTTTAACTACAAAATCATCTTTCCTCATTAGCAGCTAATCAGAACTACCAGAGGGGAAGAGATTACAGACAGGGCGGAGAGGGGAGTAACTCACAGAAATACAGACATCAGAACAGATTTTCATTTATTTACTCATTTATCACAGTGAGTCACAGGCTTTGAGTTCATGAGTCTGCATTAGCCTTGCAGGATTTTGGGACGCAATCTCCAAAATCTCAGAAGTGAACAGGTCACAGCCACGTGCCATCTCAGGAGGGAGAAAATCGGCAGTTTGGGGGGTTGGTCTCGGGAAGTCTGATACTGCTTTGCCTGCTGGATTATAAGAAACCACTAATCTTCCCTCGCCAGCCTCCTAATCTCTCCGGGAGCCCAGATGCCTTATCTGAAACTTGCTCAGTGGAGAGCAGCCCAGGTTTGCCTGGCACTGGGACGGATTCCAGCGGCTCTGGGAGGCAGGGAATGGCAGGCAGGGGAGCCCAGGTGCCGCAGGGTGCCCTGTGCAGGAGCCCACGGCCAGGGTGGGAGCAGCGTGGCAATGGACAACACCAACGTCAAACATCGGGTGTTTGTTCCTGAAGTGAGCAGCTCCAGAACGAGCCAGGCTCCGAGTGCCAGGGCTGAGCCCCTGCAGCCCTCCTGCTCCTCCAAACACCTCTGTGCTCACTCAACCCACCTCTGTGCATTTACACACCGAAATAAACCACCAGCGGTTCAGGGGCTTTTTTTCCTCCTCCCGCTTTTTCCCCAAAATGAGTTGCAAGAAGCCAAGAGTTTTATTTACTCCAGGCAGGGAGTCTCTCGTTTCAAGCTTTTCTTTCTCTCCATAGTTCATCCCAGCTCCCCAGAAGTGAGGAGAGACTCCCACACCTGACCCCCACCCCAGACACTGCCCTGGGCAGGCTCCAAGGTGTCCATCGGTCACACCAGCCCCAGGATGTCCCCACAGGGCACTACCTGCACACGGCATTTCCTCCGGCATTTCCAGCCCTCCACACAAGCCCACGCTGGGAAATGAGGAACATATTTTTAAATAAGAGGAGGAAATGGTGTCTTTGTGTCAGGCAAGTGGAAGAAATCCAGGACCAAGAGACTGCAGAGCCTTTCCACTTCAGACAGCAGGTGCTCTCCAAGATGTGGTTATGGCAACAAAATAAATGATGGATAATTGCTTTTGTGACAACTTGCCAATTAAATTAGACTCAGCAGAATAACATAATGACAATTTGTTATGCTCTGGTGGGCACTAACACACCAATCATAATTAAATGCTATGACTGAAATAGAATGCTGCTGTACACAGGAATATATAACCCCAATTCCCTCCCAGTGAAACATTATAGGTTCAGACTTGATTTCAATTTCTGGAGGATAATAGCATTAGCACACATCAGAATGAGCTTGCAATATGCAGAGAGGCAGCAGCAGCACAGGGACAGACAGAGCCAAGGGCAGCTGAGCCACCGGGCTCCTGTGGGGACCCCTCCAGCATCGCTGATGCTCCGGGACTCAAAGCAGTGGGGGACATCCCAAATCACTGCTGTGTCCGCGGGAGAGTTCAGATCCCGGGCTGGGGCAGTGACTGGCTCCGAGGGGTGACACTGGCCCCAGGGGAGCGGCCCCACTGCAGCCACAGAGGCCAGGGCTCCTGGGGATGGGGCCACAGGGGTTTCTCGGGGCTGCACATCCCGTTCTGCCCTCGCGCTCCAGAGCGGCCCCTCGCAGCCAGGCTGAGCCGTGGGACACGACACGGCCTGGCCTTCCTGGAACGATGGTCACAATGTTCAGTAAATGCACTGCAGTGCCCAGGAGTGAACTCACCCCACAGCTGGGACCCCTCAGGGACTCGGCCCCACCAGCTGCCCTGGCCAAACTGGCCGTGGCTGCCGTCACTGGTCAGAACTGACCAGCAAGGGGGTCAGGTCCCGCCAGTAATTAACATTTACTGGTAAAACAGCAGCAGCTTCTTCAGCCACTGCTGAGCTCAACCCGCTGCTCTCAAGGGTTTGCTCTGACCCACCCGCTGCTCCTGCCCTGCAACACATCCCAGAACCCTTGGGCCAGGAATTACTGTGCCACGGACATTGCTGCTGCTGCAGAACCAAACACTGCAAAGAGCACCACTTCCAATTCATTAAAAAGCTCTGATTTAGAACCAGAACCAGGCAGGTGCAGAGCTGACACTGCCCAGGTCTTGCAAAGCAGGAGCCACCCCTGTGCCATCCCCTCTCCAGTGTGCAAACACAGCACGTCAGACCCAGCACCCTGCTCTCATTCCACATCCATTTTCCTAACAGATACAGATCTCTGGAATATTCCAAAGCTCAAAACAGGACAGGTTTCAAGACCAAAAGTGTGTGTGCAGGCCGGGTTGGGCAGAAGCAAATCCCAGAGGATTCTACAGTGTGGCAATACCAATAATTTTATATCTTATTTGGAGCCACATTCTTTAAACATTAAACCCTTTATTATCTGCCTTGATAAAGCTTGGCATTAGCAAGGTCAGATCACCTGTTTTTCCAGCAAAGCTGATGAATTATTTTGGCTGCTCCAGACATTAGACCTGATCCTATTAAATCCTTAGCTCCCCTGCCCTCAGTGCATACCAGCGGATAATCCATTGCCCAGGAACACGTGAAAGGGCTGAGCAGGGCGCTGGGGGCAGCTGCCTGCGGGTTTAAACAGTGCCCAAGCTCACAGCCCGGCTCTGCAGCCCCGATCTGTGGGACTGGAGGGGTTTGTTCCAGCAGGACACATCCTGCACTGGCACTGTTTGGGAAAACATCGGTCTAAGGAATGCTGCATCATCCCTAGGAGACTCCTCCAATCATCCATTGCACCAGTGTACCTGCATTCTGCTAGAGAGCAGGCACTTCTTCACCCTAAAACTTCCAGGTGAAGCCCACATTTTTAGGAATTGGCCTTGGAGGACCTTCAGCCCGGCAGTCAGAGCTGCGGAAGGTGTCACTGCCCGCGCTTGTCTCGTCTTTGATGCCTCAGGAATTAAGGCACCGCGTAACTGATCCTTCGGCATTTACTGTCACCTAAAATAGCCTGGCAGTCACCGAGAGGAAATGCCGCACGCAGCACTCGCCCCGCGGGAGGAAGGTCAGGAATTTCGCCCAGGAAAGGTCACCCGGCTGCTCCGGGACGGGGTGCGGGAAGGCAGCGACCGCGCGTTCCGACGGCAGCCCAACCTTTGCCGGCTGCGGGGACATTGCCGGACCGCAGGAGCTGTCCTTGCAGCGGGCAAGTGACAGGGTCACAGCCCTGCGAGCCCCAGGAGCAGCCTTTGCCTTCCCCAGGGCAGGAACCGCCGCACCCCGGGGCTCTCCATCACCGCCGTTCCCTCGGTGCATCCCCCGGCTCCCACCCCGCTGCCTCCCCGGGGAAGCCGCGGTGCCTTCTCAAATATTTTCTGGTGAAAGCTCGGGCTCTCCCCGTCGCCTGCAGGAGGCCGGCGGGGCTGCCGTGCCCATCCCTCGCCAGGCAGGGCTGCCGTGCCCATCCCCGCCGCCGTGCCCATCACTCNTTCAGACTCACTGGGTTTAATTGGTTTTGTCTTAATTGCACCAAACGCTCCGGCTCGCATCCCTTACCCCGTGGGTTCCCAGTCACCCACCCGACACAACAAATCCGCGGCGCTGAACATTCCAACCCCTTCTTCTCCATCAAACACAGCCTGCCCCTACATCAGCCCAGGGCTGGCTCTGCCCTGGCAGCTTCCAACAGAGAATTCCCACATTCGCACCACGGGAAGACCCCTGTCCTCCCTCCCTCTCTCTCCCCCGCACTGAAGCAGAAGGTGCCTTACAGATTTCCAGGTTCTCCCGCACATTTGGCCACGTACCTGCCTGGGAACAACGGGGTGCACAACTGCTCGTGCAGGAGTCGGGCGGGGTGTGGAGCTCCCCATCACAAACCCAAGGCTTTCTGCCCTTCCCAGCTCGTGGTTTGGCTCCCTGGGCACGGGGCAATCACCCTGTAACCCTCTCACCTGTGGTCATCACCCGTGGTCACGGTAATTAACGGCTGGCAGCTGCTCACCATCAACTTCCCAGGTGTTGGAGGGGAGGAAAAGCCCCTGAGGGGTCCCTCACTGCACCCCCCCGGGCCTGAGGGCAAACCCAAGGGCTCCCAGCTGAGCCCACTTGGGAGGGCTGGTGCAGCTGGGGGGGATCTGCCCCCAGAGCCACCCCCGTGACTTTTTTCAACACAAAATAAAACCAGTTCCAGCTTTCCCCTCGCCTGCTCTGCACAGCGGCTCGTTCAGGGCACAGCCCAATTCCACGTTATTGCTCGGTCTGGAAAGGGATCTGTGCTAAAACAGAGGGATTTTTGCTCTCTGTCACAAAACCCTGCGCTCCTCTCGAGCTACGGAGCAGAACTGGGAATAAAGTCTGACCCCAGAAACCAAACCACGGGCATTTTTACATCCTGCTTTTCCCTGCATCACACAGAGCAGCAGCAGCACTGAACTGGGCAGGGAGGGAGAGATCAGACATCATTTACGCCTGTTAGTGGGGGGTGGTGGCGCTTTGGTATTTTAAAGAATAATGAACAAAAGAAAAACACCAAAAAAACCCCACAAATAAAAAGAAAAGAGACAAAACAGTGTTTGTTTTTCATACAGCCCAAGCCAAAATGTTTAATGAAAGATCAGCCAGCCACTGGATCTGCAGGCACGGGAAGAACTCCCTCCTAATCCCAGGAAGACTGGTTGTTATTTCCTTTCCTTTTTCCATGCCAGATTCCCAGTGACTGCTCCCTAAGCAGCATCACCTTCCTCTCAGCAAAAACAGCTGGAACATCCCATTTTCACACTTCAAAGGTGACCAATTTCATTAGGAGTCACTAAAAAACTGCAGAGCTCCCAATTATCTGCTATTGCCACCCTTCATCCCGCTCTGGATTTGAGCAAATGATGGAATGGGAAGAGCATACAATGCCATTTCTATAAACAGCACTTTTCCTCAATCAGCTATAAAAAGATGACACTTTAGACAGCTGCTGGAATACATCAAACAGGATCTGCCACTCCCACAGCAGGAAACATCTTTACTACTGCAAATGAGACACTTGAGCAGGCAGAACCTCCAATTTTTAAAGAAAACGTTTTAATTTTCCACTTTTACACTCACATTTTCCAACTCCATTTCAGAAAACAGTGGTGAATCCTAAAAAAAAATATAATTATCTGTGACTTTATCAATGTGGAGCTGGACAGAGGGGAGGATGTGGCAGATGCACAGGCCTGGAGGGCACCAGGACCCCGAGGTGTTCCCTCAGGGAAATGTCCCAAAACAAGGGGTGGAGGTTGGCTCCTGGCAGGTGACAGGGGACAGCAGGGCTGTCAGGAGGGAGGGAGATTCTCCTTCTGTGTCCCTGTCAGCTCTGGTGGCTGCTCCTCCCCGTCCTTCCTCTTCTCCTGCAGCTCCTCCAGCACAGCTTGGAGCTGCAGGTGCAGGGCAGGATCCCTGGGTGCAGCACCCTGCTGCTCCTGCTGGGCTACCTGCAGGGAAGGACAGAAAAAATCACATGAAACAAGGTGGAAAAAGCTTCTGAAGGATGACTGAGGAGAGCAACAGCCCTCTGTGTGCCCAGAAAAGGTTTAACTCTGAGATGATTATGAAGGTACAACATGGTGTCACCAGGGCATGGCACTCCCAGAGAGGCTGCTCACCTTGAGCTAAAAGAGGGAAAAATTCAAGATACAACGACAAATGCACAAAGTTCCAAAAGGTTTGTACAGATACACCATGATTATTTGAATGATTATTCAATTCCATCACCAGAACAAGATCTTTTCTGACCCCCATGTCCCTTAACCTTGGTCAGACACGTTCATGGCCAAGAGGAAAGTGTGTGACTGCTTTGCTGAGGATTTAATTCAGACCAACTCAGCATTAAGGGCCTGGAAGTGGAGCTTTCTCAATCCATCAGCCAAGTAACTCTGTGAATATTTAATACTCACTTTATCTGTTCCTCTTCTCTGTAAAATGATCCCACTGGCTAAAAGGGCTTTTCCTGTTTCTTCAAACAATTTCTCCTCTTCAATTTTCCCTTCTTCCTTCAGTTCATTGTATTTCTCAACAAACCTGGGTTGCAAAATTGCTCTTTTACACTCACAAATAATGTTCTGGCTCACTGACTGAAGGGGAGAGACAGGCAGTCTCAGAAATATCCCTGGTTTAATTCTCACCTTACCTCTGGCAAGTAGATTTGAAGTTTAACCGCGTCAGGTCGAAAGGCCTTGGGCCAGTGCCATAAACTTTGTAAAATCTCCTGGTCAGGAAAGGGAAGAGTTTAGATTTTGCAGCTAAATCAAGAGTAAACAGACAACAGCAGAGTCAGTTAATTCAGGGTGCAGTAAGAGCACTCACACAACTATTTCTCCTTCCCACATGAGCCTTTGTGAACACCTGGAAGTGTCCAAGGCCAGGCTGGACAGGGTTTGGAGCAGCCTGGGATAGGGAAGGTGGGACCGAACGACTTTTAGGCTCCCTTTCAACCCAAATCAGTCTGGGATTCTATAGAGAGGTTTGTTCCAGCTTTTTTGTTGCATTAATAAACTCCAGTTAATCACCAGCACCGGTCAGAGCAGGCCTGGAGCTGCTCGGGGGGGCTCAGCCCAGCCCGGAGCTCTGTGCGGGACAGGGACCCGCCCTTCCCACGGCCCGGAGCCTCCGCCAGCCACCGGCAGCCACCGCAGCCACGGGGAACAGCTTAAAAACACCCGGGTCATTGAACCCCACAGAACACCCTGGTTATTAAACCCCACAAAACACCCGGGTCATTAAACCCCCAGAACACCCTGTTTATTAAACCCCCACAACACCCCGTTTATTAACACCCCCCACCCCAAGCAGCCGGAGCTGATTTAGGGGCGCTCCCCGGAGGGGTACCGCGCTGAGGGAACACGGGACGCCCCTCTCGGTGCCCCCGGGCCCATCGGCGGCGGCCGGGCCGGGACTCACGCTCGCACTGGGTCCTCCCGGTAGAAGATGGGCGCGATCACGTCCGTGACCTTCCCGTAGCGCGGCCGCGGCACGCGGTACACGGGCTCCCGCAGCGGCGGGAACGCGGCGTACACGTCCAGCCACAGCGGCTTCTCCAGGATCCCGATGCGCACCAGGTTCCGCGTCCTGCGGGGGACAAGAGGCGGCGGGGGGGGGCCTCAGGACGCCGCGCTCACGGGAGAACCGGGACCCCCCGGCTGCCGCCCCGGCTGAGCCCCCTCCCCGCACCGGCTGAACACGCTCCCGATCTTCTGCGTGCGGCTCCCGGCCATGGCGGCCCCGCTGGACGGGCCCCGGAGCCCCCCCAGCCCGGCCNGGGCAGCGCCCGCAGCCCCGGGGCTCCTGGGAGCCTCCTGTGCTGTTGGCTGCTGCTGCCGTGGCACAGAACCGCGGGATCGCGGAATAGCCCGAGCTGGACCCGCAGGGGCGATGGAGTCCGGCCCGTGTAGGGCACAGACCCCGCAGCGATCCCGCCCTGGGCACCCCTGAGAGCGCGGTCCGAAAGCTGCCGGAGCTCTGGCAGCCCAGCCCTGGGGATTCTTTCCACAGAATCATTACGGCTGGAAAAGACCTGCCGGTCCATCACGTCCGTCGGGCTCTGCACCGCCCGTGTCCGGGGCTGCCCCACGGCCCGACCCCGCCCTGGGCAGCCCGGCCCGGCCCGGGAGGCTGCAGCACACACCGCGTGGGCACCCCCGGCTCCCGGCCTGTGTTTTTAACCCCGGTTTATAACATCCAGCAGCTGCACCCTGTGCGAACGCCCTTCCTGCAGCCGGCCCTGCCCGGCCGGGAGCGGCGCCTGGTCACTAGGTGCAGCCCTTCGCTTGGGAATGAGCCGAAGGGAAGGAAAACGCGTCTCTGCTTCCATCTTCCAGCCTGGCGAAGGAAGGGGGCAGTAAATTTCCACGGCAGACTGGCAGCCAGCAGGTATCCCGGGCTCGCTCGTCCCCAGCCCCATCCTCCGCTGCCCGCTCTCCAGCCCCGCGCTGCTCTCGGCTGCTTTCCTGAAAACGCCGCTCTGGAAGCACAACCCCTGTCCCTGTGGAGGAGAGGAATTCCAGAGGGAGGTGCTGGGACTGCTCCAGGGCCGCACCTGAGCTGCTCCAAGGACTGGGCAGGCCCTGGGCTCTGCAGCCCTTCGGGAAGCCCTGGCTCCCCGCGGCACCCAGGCAGCAGCCGGGGCTCCTCCGGCGTTTCCATGCTTTTGGCATTGAAGGCGACAATGCCGTGACTTTTTCCAGGCTCTTCTTTCCCAGGGAAGGTTTCCAAGCCATACGTGAGGCCGAGAAGCTCCAGTCCTGCCAGGAAATGAAAGCTGCTCCCGGATAGCTGGCGCAGGACAGGGGGATTCTGTCCTGTCCCTGCAAGTGACAGGGATGCTCCGTGTGCCCCCCGGCCCTGCCACTGCCCCCCGGGAATTGCTTCCCCAGTGATGGGTCACTGGATTCTCGAGGAAATCACTGGACACAAATTCAGCCCCATCAGGAGCAGGGAGGCAGCAAACCAGGGCAGATTTGGGGCAGTTGCATCTGAGGGGCACAGCTGGAGCTGGGCTAGAGCTGCCCCTTCCCTCCCCAGCCCCCTTTCTTTCTTCTTCCCCCTGTAAAGAGTAGAAAAATACACACTGTTAAAAAATATACAGTGTTAAGAGTACAACAGGACTTTATTATAGGAATTACTATTAAACATCTTTAAGAAAAAAATCACTTATGGAAATAAATTCTAAAATAGCCACACTCACAAACGTCACAGATCAGTTTGTTTTGTTCTTTTGAAACCTTTTTGTAGAGAAATGATACAAACATCACTGAGAATTGTACATTTTTATGTAAGAAATGCATTTTGGCTCCCAAGCCAAGGGTTTGTGGCCTTTGCACTCCTTAGACCTGACTTTTTGTTTTTCACAGGACACAAAAACAACCCCTCTCCATCTCCATTAAAATGATGCTTTGTGTCTCCAAGATATTTTGACACAGCTACAGAGTGACACCATCCAGAGGCTGTGCCTGGCCTGGGATGTTTAAGGGCACCTTGTTGGGTGGTGGGGGCCAAGACGTGCCCAGGGCCCTGTGCCAGCCCACAGCCCCCGGCCCCCCTTCCTTGCTGTCCCTTTCTCGGGGCTCGGTGGGAGCAGAGGGTGCCGGACACCTCGGGGACGTGCTCAGGCAGAAAGCAGAGGCAGCTGCTGGCCCCGGACTGCTCCACCAGCAAACCTTGGCTGGGCTACAGAGGTGACTCGGGCCGTGTCACTCAAGGAGCAGAGGGACAGGGAGGAGAGGAGGGACGGTGTCCCCTCTTTGCCCGGCTGCTGACTGTGGCCCTGTGCCAGCCTGCCCAGGGAAGCTCAGCCCAGCCCATCCTCAAACCCCGCACGGGAGGTGCTGCGAGCGCCGGGGACAGACGGGCCAGCCCAGCAGCTCCTCGCCTGGGAGAGCAGAGTTCCCTTCCCGCCCGCTGCTGCTTCCCGCGCTCACGGAAACTTCGCCGGGACCGAAGCCCTCGGTAGCTGAGAGGCGCTGGAACGGTGACAAGCTGATCCGCTTCCAAGTTTGATTTTCTTCCAAATATGCAGAGCTGCTTTGGACTGGGAAGGAGTAACGGGCAGCCTCCTACGGCCCCCAGGGCCAGCAGAGGGTAGGGAAGGAGCCCCTCCTTCTCTTCACCACTCTCAGAATGGAAGCCCCACCCAGGGAGTAAAGGATTTTCCATTCCTTGATTCACCCTTAGCCTCTTGCACCCTGAGCCAGGTGCTCCTCCAGACCCACATCCTACCCTGGGCAGGGCAGAGCAGCCCGGGACATCCTGTTCCCTTCCAGCACCTCCTGGCAGCCAGGCACACTATCAGGAGCAGGGTCTGGGACAGCCAGCGTGCCTTGGGATGGCCCTACCCTGTCACTGGGCTGCCACGACTCGGGACATGCTCCTCAATCCTTCAAAAGCACAGGAGCGGACACCAAAACTGGTATGGGCTGGGTGGGGTGGGAATTCTGCTGCTTTGATTTTAGGAACCCAAAGCTTGCTGGCATCCCAGGGTGTTCCCAGCCCAGTGCATCCTGCCCTGGCCCTCGGCACCCCAGAGAACTTGTCCGAGCACCGGTGCTGCGGGGGAGCTTCGTTTGTGCGATGGAGACATCGCCCAGACCAGACCCTGCAGCCCCAGACACCGGGAAGCAGCCCCGGACACCGGGAAGCAGCCCTGCCCCTGGCCAGGAACCAGGAGAAAGTGAAGCCCACGGGATGCCCCCGCTCCCCACCACGGCTGCGAGGGGACAGCAGCGCTCAACAGGTGCAGCAGCTGCAGCGCTCGCGGGGGAGGAAATCTTGGCGTCCACTTCAAAGGCACGCGGGCTCCGTGGGGATTGAAGAGGAGCCTGTCGGGAGCCAGCGCCTGCAACGGGGACTTTTGTTACCAAACCCTGCGGAGAGGCAGGGAAAACACTTGCGTGAGTGTCTGATGGCTGGGGCTTCTGCGTCTGCCGCCTTCGCAGCTCCAATCCTGCAACATTTGTGCCGGTTGGCGGGAGCCAGAGAGTGAAACAGGCACGTCTAGAGCCACCTCCTGCATTTGGCAGGGAACGTTGTGCCGATAAAGGAGAAGAAAATGTGCTGGCGGGAGCGAATTCTGACTTTACGCTCGTCACTCGTTACTTCCACAGCGAAGGAATTTTGTTTATGTAATTATTTTTAGCCCGACAGCATCTCCGCGAGCTGCAGGATTCCGGCGCTGCGGGCACGGGGAAGGGGCTCTGCTCCTGCCCTGCCCAAACCCAGCAGTGCCCCCAAGCCCTTGTACAACCTCTCCGTGCTGAAAACACCTCCACCAGGCCTGCCAACCCCCGGCTTGGGCTTTGCCTCTTGCCTACAGCGGGGGCATCCCTGGAGCTCCCAGGCTCCAGGACCACCCCCAGCACCCCACACCCTGGGGGATGTGTCCTGCTCCATCAGTGAGGGTTAAACCGGTGTGAAATCCAGCCCTTGGTGCTGCCCCGCGGCGGCACAAAGCGTCCCAACTTCAAGGCAGTTGTAGCAATGCCGAAGGCAAAGGTTTAATTCAAAGTGAAACGCCTATGAAAAGAAGGCCTTTCCTTTATAAACAATTTATATTATTTGACTATTACCTGATCTGAATCTCTGCTCATTACTCCTAGCAATAATAGACAACGGCTGTTAGCTTCCCTTTCTCACGTGGTTTTTGTTCCGGTGTGCGCAGAGTGAAGTTACATCAGACCACTACAGATATGTTCAGGAGTGCTCCGGCCGAGCAGACCCCACGTGTGAAGAATGGATCCTCGTTAGTACGGCTGCTTTCATTCCTGCTGCAACGCCGCCCGGGCCGAGAGGGCAGGAGGGGCTGCTCCTCCCCAGCCTGAGCTCCGCTGGCTCCTCCGCAGCCGCTCGCAGCAGCTGCCCGCTTTTTTTTCCTTTTATTTTTTCCCTTTTTGGCTGATTTGCTCGATAGGAAAAGTTGTTTTCAAACCACTGGTAAGAAAACATTGTGCCTCACTTCAATACTTGTACTTCAGAGGAGTACAGCAGCAAGAGGGGGAACAGCCAAAATCTGGGTGATTTGTTGGGTGGGTTTTTCCTTTTTCAGCCATCTCCTGATGAAGCCTCGTGCACGTCCTGTGCCAGCAAGAAACCCCAGTGCTGGGACCTGCAGGGAGGGGAAGGGGAGGGAGAACAGCACGTGCTCAGCCTCAGCCACACAGTGACAGCACCCATGATGGGGCCTGTCCCCACCAGGACACGCTCTGGACACAGCCCAAAGCACGTGGCCCCTCCTCCAGCCAGGCTGGGCCATTCCCACAGAAGTGACCAACCATCCCCATGTGCCTCTCACCGTTTACTGCCCTTCCTTCGGCGTCTCCTCCTCCCGGAGCTGCTGCCGCCGTGCTTGGAAATCTTCATCTGAAAGGCAGAGGCAGGCGGGGGCTGGAGCTACCTCCACACCAGGACACCATGGCACCACAGAGCCCCAGGGGGAGGCAGCCCAGCTTTCCCCAGGGCAGGGTTTCCTTGCTCAGAGAGAGAATTCCCAGTGGGACTTGGGGGGTTTCTGCCAGAACTCGCCTGAGAACACTGGACGGAGGTTTTGGCCACAGGGGTATTTCTGCCAGGCGCTCACACCTGAGCCAGCCCTGGGGTGAGATCTGGGGCCAGGCACCACGGGACCCAGCACACCCAGCACAGCATGGCACAGCACTCCTTACCATCTGCATGTCCTTCCACGTCATCGAGAAGATTTGCCGTGGAAGCCGCCGTCCCCATCCTGCGCCCTCCGCTAAGGAAAACCAGTTGTGGGGCCAGGATGTGGCCATGGCACCGCAGTCGCCCTTCCCAGCCCTCGCTCCAGCCACAGAGCTGCCCTTGGGGAGCCCCCAGGAGCACCCGAGTGAGGCCCCCCTGCCCCACAGCTCCCCAGCCCCTTTCAGGATACACCTGGTGCTTCAACAAGTGTTTTCTTTTTGATTTCCTCATCTTCGTCTTCTCGGAGAAGGCTCTGGCGAGTTCAAACAGCTTCTTGCGCGTGGCTGGAAGGAAGTGGCCGGGTGAGGGTCTCACCCAAAAACCCTTCCCAAAGCTGCCACAGGCAATGGGAAGGAGATGGGCAGGGCCGAGGGTGTGAGCCACCCACAACCCAACACCCTGTGGTGATGCCCTGGCTTTGCCAGACTCGGAGAGGGAGACAGGGCCCCCTTGGTCCCTGGTGGGAGGTGTTGATGTTTTACCCTTTTGCTGGGATTTTCATGACCTTCCTCACCCACCCCTCCCAGTGTCCCCAGTGCCTGCAGCCCAGCTGAGGCTGCCCAAGGACCTCGGTCTGGTTTGTGGTGGGAAAAGCAGGCTGTGACTTCCCAGAGAAAAGGATGAGTTTGGGAGAGTGCCAGGTACTGCTGCCATCTCCCCCTGCCCACCCCGCTCCCAGCTCCCCTCCAGCCCTGTCAGCCATCCCTCTGCCAGCACGGGGGCTGCACACCGACTCACATTTTCCCATGTGTTTCAATTTGTCTCGGAATAAGGCATCGTCGGACACGGCACCGCCGGCCTCGCTGGTTACAGAGGGAGCTACGTCACCTGGAAGGCAAACATCTGGTCACCAGGAGTGCCTGCGTGGTGAAGGGGGGCTCGGCACAAATCACTTCCATGGCCCAGTTCCAGCAGCAGCAAAGGGCAGAGCTGGGCGAGAGCAGGTGGGACGAGAGCGCCGGCACGGGGGGCTGGCTCTGGATGGGGACCCTCTGGGGACGCAACCCCTGGGAGCAGGAGTGCAGAGACAAGGGCCAGAGACCCCCAGAGCCGTGTCCCTGTGCCCCAGGCCTGTGTGCCCAGCTGGAGCCCTGCCAGGCTGCCCAGCCGCCGCGACTCGCCCGAGCCCGCGCGGGGCCATCGACAGACACCAGCTCTAATTCTGACCCTGGGCAGCTGCTCTGCTCCCGAGGTTAATCAGGATTACCCGGGAACAGTCATTATGCCTCCAGGCACAATCCTCTGCTCCAGCCCAGGCACGGGAGGGCAGGGACGGATGGAGGCAGGATGCAGGAGCACCTCCACGTGGGGAGGGCAGGAGCACCCATCCCCATCACCCACCAGCTCCTCTCCCGTGCTGGGAGGGCAGCAGGGAGGGATCAGCCAGTTTTCTCCCTCCACAGCCACTCTGGAGGCAGCTGGGCAAGGGATGGGAATGCAGGGGCTGTGGGGGATCCTGCTGTGGTGAGACAATGCTCACATGTGATTTGGAAGTTACCTGATAATACGGAGCAGAAACCAAAGTCGTTGCTGACAGCAACACTGGCCGACTTGGATTTTTTTGACTCATATTTCAATCGATCTGAAAACCAAAAAGCACAGCGCCCGCTCGATCAGACCCTCGAGGCAGAAGCACATGGCTCCACTCCCCTCTCCCCTCACGGCGCCCTGAGGGACAGGCTGGTGGCAAGGAGGGGAGCTGGGGCTTTGCTTCAGCACAGCGACCACAAGCACTTGGGCAGGAGCCCGCAGCAGCAGAGGAACTGCCCACCCACCACAGGCACACGACGAGCACACCCGTGGTTTTCCTGCCACCTGCAGCGACGGCGCTGCCAGGACCCTGCAAAGCACCAGCGACACCTCTGAGGGAGCTGGGCCCTTGGCCAGGGGAAGGGCAGCTCTGTGCTCAGTGGCAGTAAAACCACCCACACCCTCAAGCCCTCCTGATGGCACTGGATGAGCAACCAGCTCACTGGGAAGGAGTGTGGTGACAGGGAAGGAGCAGTCATGGCAAAACTGCTCCGCAGTTCAGGCCTGGGGAGGGTGCACGGCTGGGGAGGGCTCAGAGGGCATTTCCAAAGCTCCTTGCTGTGGATTCTGCTGGGCTCTGCCAGAGACATCGCAGAGAGGTGGGCAGGGGGAGGAGAGCAGGAGTCCAGGGACCACCCCACCAGTGTGGGCAGCTCGAACCACCACCCTGGCCACATCCTGCACTGGCTCTGCTTTGGCACAAGCCCTGATCCCACGGGCACAGCAGGGCACACACCCAAAAAGCCTAAGTTTCTGAAGGCACTTTTCACCTCTCTCCAGGGCGAGGAGGAAATCCCGGTTCCTCTGGAGCTCCTTCATGAACTCCTCGTTCTGCAGGAAGAGCGCGATCCGCTCGTCCTCCAGGTACTGCTTCCAGCGCCGCTCCTGCTCCAGGGAGCCCTGGCCCCGCGGCACGAGCCCCCGCGGCACGGGCTGCCGGCAGCCGTGGGAGCCCTGGGGAGGCAAACACGGCACAGGTGGGGTGGGGGTCTCGGGGGTCCCTGCAGCAGCACCTCGGGCTGAGCTCGGCCTTTTGCCCCTCTGTTACACCGCAGCTCCCCCAGGGGCCACCGACTGCTGCTCCCAGAGGGGTCCCTCCCTCCTCTGCCCCACTGTCCTGCAAGGGGGACAAAGGGGGACAGGGCATCACTGTCTCTGCCCCTTGGGCAGGGGGAAAGGGCTGAGGGGATGGACATCCCACGTGGGAACCTTTTGGAGCTCCTTTTGCAGAGCACAGGCTGGCACAGGTTATTAACTTTAAACCACGGGGTTGTGCCACGGCAGAACCTGGTGTGGAGGTAAGAGAAGGGTCTCAGCAGCATTGCTGCTTCATCTCCCATCTCCAAAGAGCAGAGTCTGCAATGTCCTGCTGACAAAGGTCCCTGCACGACGCACGGCACGCCTCACACCTGGGGAGCAGCGCAGCCGCACGCTGCGGCACGGCCTCACCCCTGCCTCCAATATTTATCTGATTTTTAGCTGCTCCCAGAGAGCCATAAAAAGCAAAAGCACACAATTACTGGGGAAAGAAAAGGGCAGCTGCTCCTCTCCTCCCCCTGAGCCCAAATGAATTGGCACGCTCCTATTCCCAGAAAGGTAATAGAGCCTGTGAAGCTCAACTTGCAGGGCAATCATTCATGAAAACATGGCAGGCTGCCTTTGGAGACTGAAAGGGAGGGAGGAGCAGGGTGCCTGCAGCCCCCCCAGTCCCCCACCATGCCAGGAGGGTGCTGGACCCATTTAGGGGTTCCTGTGTTAGCAAAGGGCTGAGGGATGCCCCGAATTCTGGCTTGCCTGGAGTTGAGCTGGGTGCCCAGCATGTGTTGGGGCTGCTTGTTCCCCATGGGATGCTGCCCGATGCCTGCCCTGCTGCTGCCACCCAAACCTTGTGGCTTCAAAACCACCATGGAGCACATGTGGACTCTGATTTCCCAGGGGCAAATCCACTGGCTTGCACTAGGTTTTCCATCCAAATTCCACTGCAGCAGCCCTCAAGTGCCCTGGCAGTGCTGGTCTCCTTAGGAGCATTACTGGTCCTGCTGCTCCTCACCAGGGCAGCAGGCAAGATTTTCAAATAACTGAAAATATTAGGTGCTTATGGAAAGTGGCATTTCTGGCACTGGGATAATGGCAGTAAAAATACCAAAGCCTCGCTGCGAGATCTTTCAGACCTTGCCCACTTCAGTCTCTTGAACAGGACACGCTCCAAAACTTTCGGTTTAGTGCACACCTGGTACCCAGATGATTCCAGAGTGCTGCTGCTGCAAGCTCAGGGTGGCTGAGGACTGGGATGGTGCTCCATGCCACCCCACGGAGCTGGGGTGCAAGGGGCGGCCAAGCCTCACCTGTGTGCCGGCCGTCTGCTGGGGCAGGATGCGCAGGAAGTCCTCGGGGAGGTTGCCCAGGAGCGGCGGGTTCCAGTTCCTGTAGTGCGCGGGCGCCGCGGTGCTGCCAGGACCTGGCACGTCCGTCCTGCGGGGCAAGCACAGGCAGCACCTCTGGTGAGGGAGAAACCCACCAACACCTGCCACGGCAGCGGGGCACAGGGCCTGGCACGGCAGGGCCTGCCCAGCTCCACCGGCAGTCCTGAAAACCAGGAAACCCCAGCACATCCCCGAGCCTGCAGCGTTAGCATCAGCTCTGGGGAGTGAAAGGCTTTCCTAGAGCCTTTGGAATCTTTGGGAGCTGCATTTCAAGCCTTGCCCTGCAACTCTGCACGCTGGCTTTTCCTTCTGCTCCCTGTTTCACTCAGGCTCCCAAAACCCAGCAGCGGAGCCCCAGCACTGCAGGGATTTGCCTAGGAAGCTGACAAACGTCTCACCAGGTGTCACACCCAGCCTGCACAGGGGGCAGGGGCTGGCACAGAGGTGCCCAGGGCTCACACTTGCTGTCCCCCAGCCGAGGTGTGCGGTGAGGAGGCGGCGCGGGCCCGGCCGCCCAGCACCTGCTGTTTTCCAGAGCAGGCGAGCGCTCCCCGCCCCCGGGAGCTGATTTTTGCCATTCCACACGCTGCCAGAGCGGCTTTCCGGCCCCTCNGGCACGGGGGTAGCGGCTGCCCAAGGCCTGGCTCTCGTAGGCGGGAGGGGAGTACACAGGAGGGGGCTCCTCGTCCGAGCTGTCCGGCTCCAGGGTCCGCTCCAAGATCTGCAGGGTGAGAGGACGGGGTGAGGGCAGGACAGGGAATGCTCCCCAGCGGGCCAGAACCCACGTGTGGCAGCAAAGCAGGGATGGCACGGGCTGAATGCTGCTGCAGAGAGGATGGAGTGACCTCCTGGCACCGGACTTCCTGCACCCAGTGGGGTTTGGTAGAGCTTGAAGGTGCTGCTTTCAAGGGAAGAGGGTGGGTGAGCCTATCCTTGGGGGCACACAGCTCTGGGGAGTCTCTCTGACAGCAGCAGAAGGGTCTCTGTTGGGTTTTGGGGCGAGGGAGAGGGGGGAGAGCACTTTGGCTTGAGTCTGAAGCACTGCCCAAGACAATCTTGGGCGCAGCAGCCCGGCTGATCCGGGCACTCAGACCTCTGCCTGCCTGCAGCAGTCGAGCAGCACCGTGCCCAGGCAGGAGGAGGCAGGATGAGACCGAGGTGCCCGCTCACAGCGACCCAGCTGTGGGAGCCAGAGCCCAGCAGAGGACCCCCACGCAGGTTACCTCGGGGGGGATGCTGTCCTCCGAGTCCGAGCTGTCGTCACAGCCGCTGCCGTCCAGGTTCATCTGCAGGAGCTGGTCGATGGTGGCGTCCACGGCGCCGTTGTTGGCTCTCAAGACGCACTCGATGATGTCGTAGTCCATGTTGGGGAACATGGTCTTGAAGTCCTCCATGGCCTGGTTGAACTCCAGGCGCCGCACCTGCCTGGCGGGGCGGCTGTTGTTGAGCTCCTGGGCGGAGGAGCCGCCGCGGGCGCCGCCGTTGCTGCTGCTCCGGCGGAAGAGGCTCGTCATGGCGGGGCGGCTGCGGGGGCTCGGTGCCCGCGGTCCCGGCTGTGCCCGCGCCCCTCCTCACCGGGGGCTGCCCCGGCTGCCAGCCGGGACCATGGGTGGGCGGCGGGGGTCCCGCTCCCCGCGGCCGGCGGCTCCGCGCCTCAGCCCCCGGCGCGCGGCTGCATCCTCGC
>VWZW01006759.1:0-12978 GCA_013397115.1 Edolisoma coerulescens | reverse complement strand
CATCCAAACCTTATCTTTGTTTATAGAACACAGGGAGAAGAAGAGAAAAATTCCCATGGGAAAGAGTCTGTGCTGTCACAGTGCCTTGCTACCCTTCTTCTTAACATTTAATCTAAATCTCTCCTCTTTTAGTGTAAAACCATTCCCCCTTGTCCTATCACTTTCTGCTTGTAGAAAAAGTTGCTCTCCCTCTTTTTTTATAAGCCTCCTTTAAGTGCAGTTTTGTACAGCATTAAAAATTATTCTGATGATGCTTAATACAAGAACAGTAATGTATTTAAGACAGGTGATGATAGTGTACCTAATAATTTCTACCTAATAGTGTGCCTTCTGGGATCAGTTTTGGGACTGGATGGCTGGTTTTTTCCATCCATTATATTTATCAATTCCTGGTCATAACACAGAAAGTAACATTGTTCTCAGGAAACTTCATTACTATACTAGAGTGGGAGTATCATCTCTGTGAAGATTTATATTATGCAGGAAGATTAGGAGATATGAAATTAAATGACTGGGGTAAAACATGCCAAAAAAAGTAAATATGCTTTTGCTATAAATTGGGAGATCATAAACTCTAAATGACAGGAGATAATTCATGATATTCTAGTTAATCTCAAAATAAGTGTGGACTATGAGGGTGAAGTGACAAAGGGAAAAGTGAGTGCAGTTTTAGAATTACTGTAATTTGGCAGTGAGTATTCCTGTGGAAAGCAGTCTGGAGCCTGTGTGGGATACTGCACCTCATCCTTGTTGCCAGTGTTGGAAAAGGCAACACTCAGACCGAAACAGGTACAGATAAACTCATCATTCTTGGGCAGGTGTCTTTATATAAGCCATAAAAGAAAGCACAGACTACTAAATGACTGTGAACACATGTAATCTGGAAAAATGTTTGTATATGTTGACAGCAAGGTGCTAGTGCAACTTTCTGGGGTGAATAGCAGAGGTTGACCACCCACTAACATAAAGTTATAGAGTTCAGTTTATAGGGTATTTATGGTAGTATGTATTAGATATGATTGTACAGGCAGGAAGTGGAGGATGTTGTTGTTATTGAATGCAAGGACCAAAAGGTTGCTTGTGTTGTTTGCTGTACAAAGGACATTAAATGTGCTCTTTGTATTTTGAAGCTAAACATTATACACAGTTCAGTGGCATGTCTGCACTTTTTTTCCTCCTCATTTTTTAGTGGATTGTCAATAAGATCAGTGAACTTTGTTTTTCTAAAGCACTATGTTTGATTGGTTTTTGCAGTTTTGGGTTACCCAGGACAGGGCAAGACTAGATTAAGTTGGATTTTATTTCAAACAGTGAAATATTCAGGCAGATATGGGAAACTTGATTTGGTGAATGTTAGTTTCTGTTCTTAAAATTCCTATGATACGTTGTAGAGGTTTATGGAGATCATAAAATGCAGTTGTAATAGGCTTGTCATTTGAAGGACTTGGGTGTTGCTGTGATAATTTAGAGAATAAAACAAAATTAGTTGGTAGCTAGGAATAGTTCACAAAAATATTAAAATATATCTTTGTCACTGTGGAACCGCTAGCCGCATGCAAGAACCAGGCTGAATCGGGTGAGGTGGAATTCTGATTTTATTATTTAATTCTAAAACTTATATAGACTTTTGAAAGTTCCTTTGGATTGGGTCAATTCAAAACCTCCCCCTAGGCCGATAGGCCAGGCTGAACTGTCCATCTTTCCAGAGACAGTTTCAATAACATCCAAACCTTATCTTTGTTTATAGAACACAGGGAGAAGAAGAGAAAAATTCCCATGGGAAAGAGTCTGTGCTGTCACATATCTTTATTAAAATTATATGAAAATTTCAAAAAGTATTTAAGAACTTGCTGTAGAAATATGGCAGGTACCGTGTATGTTTAGTGACCCATTTGACAGTGTGATAACACTGTAACCAAAGCAAGAGACAAGACAATAACGAAGAGTGACATGGCAAAAATTAAACAAAGAAGCAACTATACGTGTGTGCTGGTTTGAAAACAAACCAGTGGGAGACACCAAGTCAGAATAACAATTTAATAGGAAANGGGAGGAGGCAAGGAACACCACCCCACCTGGTTTCAACAGCTCATGAAGATGTTAACAGAATACACTGCAACCCAGGAGAATCTGATAAAGTAAAACAGAAATAAAGCATAACTGGTAGATTGTCCTCATTTCAGCTGGGATAGAGCTTATTTCTTCCTAGTAGCTGGCACAGTGCTGTGTTTTGGATTCAGTATGGCAGAACTTAGTTACACAAATACTAGCCTTTTCAAACTTCTCCATTACTTTGAGTTCTATATCAATAGATCAACTTCCCAGAAAATGTCTTGCCTGTGATGTGAATTCTAATCATGTGAGGAGAGGAAATAAAAATTTAAAAAACACTGAGTGAAAAATTGGAGTATCACCATGATGACTCTACTTTTTTGACCAGGGAACAGATAAAATCTGGCATAGAGATGGAAGATTTATTGTGATTTTTTTGTTATGATAAGCTGGTTTACTGTGTTTGTGAGAGGATTCAGTATTTTCTATTCATTCATCAGCCTGCTTCGATCTCCTTTCACTTGTTATGGCAAAGATTAATCCTTTTTAAAATTATTTGTTCTCTGTCAAAAAAATAGAGTACCCGAGCAGGTAATAGGCCTTATATGATGGCTGTGTGACTAATAGCGTCACAGGCTGTAAATAGGGTCTTTTTTCAAAATTAATAAAATCTTTTAACAGATTCCCCCCATCCCTCCCTCCTTCCCAGCTCTACCTCCTCCCCCCAGTGGCGCAGGGAGACAGGAAATGGAGGTTATGGTCAGTTCATCACCTGTTGTTTCTCCTGCTCCTCAGGGAGATGAGTCATTCCCCTGCTCCACCGTGGGGTCCCTCCCACAGGAGATAGTTCTCCATGAACTTCTGCAACATGGGTCACTCTTCCACAGGATGCAGTCCTTCACGGACAGGCTGCTCCAGTGTGGGACCCAAGGGGGTCACAACTCCTACCAGGAAACCTGCTCTGGTATGGGTCTCCTCCACAGGCTGCAGGTGGATCTCTGCATCCCCATGGTCTTCCATGGGCTGCAGGGGCTCATCTGCCTTTCCATGGTCTTCACCACAGGCTGCAGAAGAATCCCAGCTCTGGTGCCTGGAGCACCTCTGCCACCTCCTCCACTGACCTTGGTATCTGCAAAATTGTTCTTCTCACATATTCTCACCCTGCTCTGGCCACAATTACAACTGCGCAATACTTTTTTGTGTCTTCTTCTTAAATATGTTATCAGAGAGGCATTACCACCATTTCTGATTGGCCCAGCCTTGGCCAGCTGCGCGTTCGTCTTTGAAGCTGCCAGGGATTGGCTCTGCTGGACATAGGGGAAGCTTCTGGCAGCTTCTCACAGAAGCCACCCCTGTAGCCCCCCCGCTATCAAAGCTTGGCCATGCAAACCAAATACAAAAATTATTATAGTATTGTATAGCATATGTTTCTCTAAATTTACATTTTTCATATTTCAGTTTTCTCTTGATTCTGGGTTGGCAGCTGGGCCTCAAAACAGTAGCAGAAGTTTATATCACTGTAAACTTGGTCTTCCACTTCTCACAGTGCTAAAAATTTTTGTGTCCTTGCATCTCTGCATGCTGTTTGAAGTGGCACTGCTACAGGAAGAAAGTGTCTTCTGTTGCTAGTTTACTAAAAGACCAGATAGTAAATTGAAACGGTTCTATGACAGTGTTCTTGCACCAAATGAAGCCACAAGAGGTTATTAAATGCAGAAAAATTAATGAAGGGGTGTATTGAGGACCTTGCACAAAGAAAACTTACACAAAAATGCTTGTCCAAGGAAACGTGGCTTGAGAATGTCATGCTGAGTGAGTCTGCTTCAGCCCAGCCACCAGCAGAATTTGTGCATGGTCGCAAGGGTTGGATGTGTGCCTGCACAATGTCATTTGGATGAGAGGAAATGGAGGAACACTTGTGTACGGAGGGGAGGGCATGGCTGTGATCCCTTCCTGCACATCTTCTGCTGGCAATGCTTCAGTGAGGAATTCAGATCATCCCTGCAGTGCACACCGCTGAGCCACCTGGGAGAATGATGCTCAGGAAGCACAAATGGAAGGATCTACTCAGACAAAATACAGGTCAGGAAAATAAAACTTAGCAAATGCTAGAGGAAAGGAACCAAGTGAAACAAAGGAAGAAATTTGGGGTTTTGGTTTTTGGGTTTTTTTTTTAAATTTTCTTTAGTGGTGGACTGAATCTTATGCTTTAGGAAAGAAGTGTGGAGGTTAGAAATGTATATATAATGTACTGTTGCTGGTGATGTGAAAGCAATGCTGCCCCAGGGGTGCTCACAGGTCTGCAAGTTCCCCCATGTGCTATGCTTTGCCTGAGTTTCAGTTAGTCTCTTTCTCTGCATGTTATATTTGAGTACACAAGTTTACTGTTACCTTCCATGATATTTCCCTGTAGCCTCTCTTTTTGCTTAATTTTAACTAGATATGAATGTTTAGGCAGCCTTTGCAATAAAAAAAATATTAACAATATACATCTGTTACTAGCACTGGTAGGTGAGATAATTTGGGATACCAGTTAAGGCTTTTCTTCCTTTTTGTCCCTCAGCAGGCCCTAAGAGTCTTAGACTGTATAAAAACATTAACTTTGGAAAATTGTCAAAATGTGACTGAAATGGCTGAAACGGAAGTTTGAAACCATCACTCCGGAAAACTGGAGTGGATTTGTGAGGTTTGGAGACTTAGGAAAAGAGAGAAGATGGGAGGTGGAGACCCAGACAAGAGCAGATGTGTAAAGACCACGCTGTGTTTCACTGCTAAGTGGATGCCTAGCAGCAGCAGTATATGCATAGACTGCTCCAGGACAATTGGCTTGTGCTTTTGGAGTTGCATGAGGCCCTTGGACTCCTGGGGGTGGCTCAGGGTGGGTGCTGAAGTGTGGTCTCTGGGGGGTGACTCAGGGGTGGCAGACAGATAGGACTTGCTGGCACTGGAGGAGTGGATTTGCCTGACTGTGCTACAAGAGGAAGTGCACACTATAGTGTGTGGATGTGAGAATTGCAAGACAGCATTCGTCCTGCAGAGCTGCTGGGGAGCTGTATCGGTGCATGGGCATGTGCCCAGGTGAGCTTGGTGGGACCGAGGGTGGCCTGGTAAAGACACTTGCGGGTGTCTCTGTGGGTGTGCGTGGGCTGCAGGCCGCAAGCTACAAACAAGTTAAAATTCTGTGGTTTTCAGAGAGTTCATGGAAGGATTAAGTGCAGTTGCAATGAAAATACTTCTTGCAGGGTATATAAAACTTTACATGTCCATTTTTTTCTTTTGGGGAGATAAAACATTATTTAGGTTTCTTGTAGCAATGATAAATGAAGACTCACAGACTCCCCTTGGCAATCGCAGAGAGAAATGCTTTATTGCAAAAACCAGGCCTTTTAATGCTGTATTCAGATGCTAAGCTCTTATCTGTTTACATTCTTGTGAAGAAAAACAAACATGCATTGGCTGCCTGCCACTGCAGGTATTGCTGTTCACGTGTTCTCTTACCCAATCAGCTTTCTTATCATGCAGTGTTCACGTGTATCCCTAACCAATCAACACCCCCAACACAACGTGTCCACACGCTGGTTATATAACTTGTTTTCTGGTTATATAACTTGGTTTTTGTCTTTCATGCCGCCTGTACACTTCCCAGAGTACCTTTCATGAATTGTCAGAGAGCAAGAGTGAACAAAGTGAGCAAAGGCCTTCTACTTATTCTATGAGACTTTTCTTGTCTGCTAGTTTCTTTTTTTACTGTATCATCTGTGTTTCCCTCTCAAATGAGATGGAATAAGGGGTTGCTTGTTTGTGCTATGGCTCATTAAGGAGGGTGTTAGAGGTGCAGTCCCATTGGACTCATATTCTTTAGAAACTCCAGTACTTTGTACTCTTAGGGAAAAACACAGATGTGAAATCAATGTGACATGCACCTTTGTGTCAGTGCATGGCTGCTCTGCTTTTCCAATTGCTTCTTGCTACCATGTGTAGGAAATAAGATAAAGTATGATGGATGGCATTTAAAAAATGCAATACACTGTATTTGAGAAGGAAAATCCTTATTCCTACTGAAAGTTTACTGGTTTTATTGTACTTTATGGGGGCTTTCTGGCTTTGGATATTTCACTGAAGAAGTCATAGCAATGGCACCTTAACTTCAGCTTAACAGTCCGTGTTAATAATTGTTTTTAAAATGATGATTTGTATTAAATTGCAAGCAATTTAATTTTAGTTGAATTACCAGCTGATTGAATACCCACAAGAAGTGGATCTCAGAATACAGTTTCAGGGGACTTCCCTCCTATGTCAGGATGTTTAATTTTATATCAGCTTAGAAAGGAGACAAACAAGCCTTTGTGAAGTGCACCTCAGGAAACATTCCCACCCAAGGGAGACTGAAAAGAGTCCAAGTGGCGTGGCTTTCACATGGTATTTTATTTACTTGCCACTCAGTTTTTTGTTCATTGAGTTTTTTACTTGTACACTGACTGTCCCATTAGAGCCTCTGTCTAGATCTAGCCTCTGGCTAGATCAAATCTGAGCCATTTTACAGTATGGCCAGGAATCGTTTTCTATTTATCACTTTTTTTTTTTTTTAACCCCCTTTTTTTTCTGCTTTTATCTGCATTTCTCAGAGCAGGGATTAAAATAAGTTTTGGAAAAATTTTTTATCTGTTAATTCATCCTTTGTGTTTCCTTTGTAGGCCGAATTCACCAAGCTATGGTAACGTCTCTAAATGAAGATAATGAAAGTGTAACTGTTGAATGGATTGAAAATGGAGATACTAAAGGCAAAGAGGTAAACCTAATTATTTTAGGACTTTTCTCTTTTAAAAATGGGTCATCTGCATGAATTATGCTTTGGAATTTGCACTGGAAATGGAGAAAATATAAATCTTAATTTAACTGTTGCCTTTTTCAACCTAGAAATGAAACTTGAGATAATTTTAGTATAGGAGGTAATATAAAAGTGGATCTTTATTTGGAGGCCTCCAGGGGCAGTTATGGGGAATGTCCACAAAAGCCCACCCCTACAGGGGGTGCATACAATTTTATAGGTTTAGTAAATTAGCGTAATTGACAAAAAAGCACCAATTAGGAGCATAAGTGGTAAGGCAATTCCCCCCCCCCGGGTCAAGCCCCTTCTAATTCTCCCCCTCCTTGGTACTATCTGTACTTTGTTTCTCTCAAAGAGTTGTTCTCAACCTTGGTAGCCAGGAAGAACCAAGATGGCATAGGGGCCTTGTACCCCCCGGGGCTTGGAGCTATGGAATTTGTTTTGTCTTTCTGCCTAGGGAAAGGGCATGGAAAAGTACTGGGAAAACTAGCCACTAATACAATAGGCTACAAATATATGTGTAAAGAATACATAGAATATATAAGGGAAAAAAAGGCAAAAACCAAAAGGGCATCAGACGATTCTTTGGTTACAGACTCTTTTGAATGGGAGTTATTAGGCAAATGCTGGTTTCTGTTGTATTAAATTTGACTTCCTGAGCTCTTTGTTATAGCTTTTATATAGTGCTTTTCATCTTTTCATTTTGAAACAGATTACAAAGGCTGAACTTGTTACCCCTTTTTGCAAGTAGAAAAAATAAAATTTTTGAGAGGGAGAATGACTTGCAATTCAGACAGGAAGCCAGTGGGAGCTGGATTAAAAATCTTTTTCTGTTTGTATTATTGAGGGATTGAACTGCTAGTTTGTTTGTTTGTTTGTTTTAGGCAATAATTTTCCAGCCCTGCTTTCTTTAAGAAACTGTGTCTGTCTCAGTTATGCTTTGCTGTCCCCTCTTCCTGTAAATTTTGGACCATGTTAGCCAGTTTCAGCTGAGATTTGGAGACGCAGCTCAGAAATAATTGCATTTCACCAGTTTTGTCAAAACATGGGAAAAAGGAAAAATAAGATTGTGAGAATGTCCTGGTGATCTCATCACCTGAACTCATCCCACTAGACACAGAATCTAGAGTAGTGAGGTCTTTGAAAGGCCCAGCCAGAGGACGTAGCAGTCTATAGAGATCAAAGCTATTTAAGATTTTTAGGAAACCGAGTTTCAGTAGATCTGAAGACAGTTATTTTTAAGTCCCTGTCCTTTTCCCCCTTACATTTTGCACCTTTTTGAATGAGGAACACTTACAAGGAAAAAAATAGCATCATAAATTTGATGTAGCTTCAACTCTGCTATTATTTCTTGGGTGGTTGTAGTTCATCCGTTTCTTTTGCACTGTCTGGGAAATTTCAAATAATTGAGATCTCTTTCTTTTTATGTTACAAAATGTCTTTCATATTCTGCAGTAACTGACAAATTACCACATTAATACTAGCGACTTATGTTTTAATCACTTTACACAATCATGAATACTTATTGGTGTTGCATCCCACTCCTAAGAGGAAGGGAGCACCCAAGATTCATAGATGCCTGTGGTTGAAAAGGAACAGCAAAAGCTAGAAGGGTCTGAAAAAGCTTAGAAAATTTTATTATCAAATCATACAATTGGCGTGGAAATTGGTATAAGTTTTGCCCTTATTTTCTAGTAGTAAGAGAAATAAAAGAAAAGAAGGAAGAGAGAGAGAGTGAAAGAGACCAGGTAGGAGAGGAAAGGATCACCAGTCCTGGTTCCCGTGTCAATCTAGCTGATGGGGTGTTCAAGGTCCTGGAGGCACCACCCAGGCTTTGTGGGGGTACCTTTTTATAGATAAATTTTCCCTGCCTTGGGATTAGGTTTCTTGCTCTCCAAATCAATGAAATAGCATGCACAGTCTGCTCTTCTAAGCCTTTCTGGAAATGGGTCGGGGGGCTTTGAGGGTCTTTGGTGGTCTCGATCCTCTATTGGATTGACCTTCTGTCCACAGTTCATGCCCATTTCTTGACCCCACTTCTGTGCTTGTACTGTCCTTTATGTTGTGACGACACCGTGGACCAGAACAGGGAAGTGGGCCCCAGAAAGGTGCTGCCCTGCCTTTGTATGGCCTTCCTCTCCAGCCACATCCTGTTCTAACTTACCCACTTGCACAGCTACCGGTGTTTGAGACATAGCAGTGCATTAACTCCTTGTTTTCCAGGCTTCTACAATTGGCTCTTTTTAATTAATCTCTTTTCTGAAGGATGTGTATTCAACTTACATGAAGACCAAAGCTTACACTGTTTTTAGTGAAAATAAAATAAGATCATTCAGGTTATAGAATTTAAAAATTGTGGGGTAAAAACACTAAATATATTTATTGTTTATTCTCAAAAATATCAGGAGAAATGGAGAGGATGAATATTGTTCTAAGAATCATAAATGTATTTTATATTCTTTTACACAGATTGACTTGGAGAGCATATTTTCACTTAACCCAGATCTTGCACCTGATGAAGATATTGAACCTAGTCCAGAGACACCACCACCTACTTCAGCAGCTAAAGTAAACAAAATCGTGAAGGTTGGTAATACCTATACAATATGTTCATATTAAACTTTAAGTACTCCTATACATGTTGTTATGCTTGAATTTTTAAATCTAACTTTTGTGTCTGTGGAGCTACTTGATAACTGTGTTCCTTTCTTTTTCCTATGGTGAATAGGGGTTTCTAACAATTTTCTAAGAACAGGTTTGGCAGAGAGGGAATTGGGGACTAATATTTATATAACTAAATATATCTCAAGGAAAAATATAGAAAATGTTTTGGAGGTTGTTTTGAAACAGTATTCATAGTTCAAGCAGTCTTCACCCTGGGCTCTTATGGGAAGGATTTGGCAGCAATCACCTCTTTGTATTGCTGATGTCATGTTATTTTTATTCACTGTAAAGAAGCAGAGGTGGGGCTGCAGTTTATGTTTTCAATAATAAGGTGATCAAATAACAGAGATTTCTTTCTTTTACAGAGTCGACGAACCATGGCACCTATTAAGAATGACACTCCTGCCAGAGATAACAGAGGTAAATGTTCTGTCTTTCCCTTTCAAGGAAGTAAAAAAAAAAATGGGAACATTTTAATCTCCTGCTCATATAACATTTCTTGATAGTTCTGCATTTCTAATTCTAACCCTATGGGTTATTTCTCACTTTACAGTTAATAGTGAAAAATCTACAAAAATGCTCAAATACCACAGGAGGATAAGTGAAAAGTTTGTATTGGATGAATAAAGATGCATCTAATAACAGGAGAAAGAATAGTTATTTCTTATTGTTTTCATTTTCTCTCCTGCATTAAAGTTAGCTCGTACTGATGATGGTGATGATTCTTTTTCTAAACGTTAATCTACTGTCATTAACTCAGGCTAGATTCCATTCCATCTGTTTAAAGTTGAAAAACAAGTGGTTTTGCACATCTTTTTAAGTGTTCAGACTTCTGGTGGATGTTTGGGATCACTTTCTGCCATTTGCCTCTCGGGGTGTTAAAACAGAAATCTCGTGAAAAGGGGATTTTTTTCAAACCAATATGGTTTAAATTTGAGATATCTTCTTGATGGGCTTTCCTCACATCCATATATGTCATCATTTGTAGTAAATGGTCTGTTTTGTATGGAATAACCCTGTAGCTTGTATTTTAATAGGTCCTGTGCATTTTACTATTCACAGTTGGCCTAAGTATTTGTTCTTTGTTGGCCTTATAATTAAACTTTTCTCAGCACACTGTCTTGTTTAGTGTAGTTAATTCATGCTATAAGCTAGATCTCCTATCATACTTGGGATGATCTGGAGATTTGTTTTCTCTATCCCATTTGATACCTGTTTCCATAGTTTTCTCCATGTTGCACAGAGTGCTGGTCTTCATTTGGAATGTCATCTCTAGGCTACTAATCAAAAGTGTTACCTTCACTTTCATACTCTCCTGGCAGATCTTGTTAGGAACATGTACAGGAAAATGGCCATCTCAAGCAGAGCTGCTTGAAGCAACTCTGAAAAACAACTTAAAACATCCAGCTCTACCAAAGAGGCTTGCATGCATGCCACTCACTGCATTCACTGGGGAGACATCACCTTGCATCTTCAGAAATTAGTCCATTATCACATATCATAGAATCAATAAGTTTAGCTTTCCAGAATAGTGTCAAAAAGGCTTGTTTATTCCACTTACGGATTGAGCTGCACTTTGCTGCCTTTCATTTCTATTACTCTACTCATCCACACGTAGGTTCAATGGGGTGGGACTGTTTTGTAACATCTAGAGAATATGAAACAGTGAGTCCTTTTTTACTGGGTTTTTGTGTATAATTACAATATAAATAAAATTTCAACACTTTAAACTTCAAAACTGCCTATCTCCAAGTACATAATTAATTTTATGCACATAATACATTCTATTAATTATGTAGAGGAGTATTTAAAAATATGCACATGCAGCATTGGTACTTATTAATTATGTTGTGTTGGTGTATAACACTAGGATAAAAAAAGCTGCATACTGAATGTCTTTATTAATAGACTTTCTACATGTATGGCTCCCCCCTCCCTCCCCTCAATAAATTGTTGTCTTGAAAGGGGCCTCTTTTTATCTTGTCATAAAGTATTTCAGAATCAGATAGAAATGTTACTCTTCCATATCTAGATGAGCTTTGTGCTTTTCATTTGCAGTGGTTGGTTCTGCACGCACACGGCCTACTCAGCTTCCTGAACAGTCTTCCTCCTCACAACAGAATGGTAGTGTTTCAGATATATCTCCAGTTCAAGCTGCAAAAAAGGAATTTGGACCCCCTTGTATGTAAACTGTGTATCAAGGATTCATTCATTCTGGGCATTACATTTTTTTCAGTTAGGTTTTTGTCCATAAATAACAAATTTTCTATATATGCAGTTGCCTGTAGGCTTCCTCAAGAAGCTTTTTCAGAGTTCTGTGGCTAAACAAATGTTCACTTTTGTCATAGTTGTTCTTTCTGTCAAATTTATTTTTCCTTTATCTCTTTTTAACTGTGACAGTGGTTTTTTTTTCATTTACCTGGGCTTTCTTTTAATTCACACCAAGAGATCACATGTATCCTAATATCATCACATGTCCAAATATTTTTGAGGGTCATTGTTATATTTTTGGTTCTGTAATGATTGTCCCATTAGTATGGCTTTTTTGCATTCGTTTATTATATACATTTTAGAAATTAAATTGCTGTAATTATTTTGTACTAATACTAATGTGCTTGAAAAGAGTTGATATAAATAAATGCATTTTAATTATTCATAAATTAATAAAATTGAAATGTTATTGTGTAAATAGTAATTCATGCAACATTAAAAATATTTTAAAATTATATTTTCTTTAAGCACGTAGAAAATCTAACTGTGTAAAAGAGGTTGAAAAATTGCAAGAGAAGCGTGAAAAAAGAAGGTTACAGCAGCAGGAACTTAGAGAAAAAAGAGCTCAGGTTAGTATTTTTAGCTCAGATGGAAAATGTATATCAGGAAAAGAAATTGTTTGCAAAATTATGTGCTTTTTTTCAGTCTTCAACAATTTTTATGAACTGTAATAATCTTGAAATGAAATGCTTTCATCCTGTATGCTGTTTTGATAAGGATTTTGGTACATGGTTGCATTGCTTTGATAACTATTTCTTTAGTTAGTTTCCCCCTCTTTTCTTTTCTACAGAAATAATTGTTTACAATTGCTTAGCATTCTGTGTGTTATTTAAAAATGAAGTCCTGATGATAGCTATTACTTAAGGAAAATATATTGATGAAAATAATCAAGTATTTGGCATTTAGATATGGCTGTTATTCTACAGGAGGTATTAATAGAATCATAGAATGGTTAAGATTGGAAAAGGCCTCTAAGATCACCAAGTCTGACCATCAACCTAGCACCATTATGTTTGCCACTAAACCATGCCCCCAAGTGCCACATCCACATGTTTTTTGAACACTTCCAGGGATGGTGATTCTAACACTTCCCTGGGCAGCACGTTCCAATGCTTGACAAGCCTTTCCATGAAAAAATGTTTTGAGGCCATTTCCTCTTGTCC
>VWZW01006757.1:58326-72133 GCA_013397115.1 Edolisoma coerulescens | reverse complement strand
CCAGCCCCACGGCAGGGACCCAGCCCCATCCCGGCGATGCCCCCGCAGCGGTCTGAGCTGTCACACGGCGTGGGCACAGCGGAGGGGCTGAGAGGGAGGGAGGGGACGCTGGGGAGCACCGGCAGCCCCCGGCACAGGGGTCCTGCGGGGCTGTGCCAGGCACGGCGGCGGCCCGGGGCTCATCTGGCAGCGCCGCCGCAGCGGGACACGGCGGCAGCCGGGGCGGGCGGCGAGGGGGGGCCGTAATGACGGTCCAGCTCAGCAAAGGTAGCAGAGCATGAAAGCAATTTCACACTTTATTAGACAATTCAGGTGCCAGCTGCACCAGCCGGGAGCGAGCGCTGCTGCTCACACCTCCCCTCCCGCTCCGCAGCCCCAGGTTCGCTCTCCGTGGGGCTCAGCCCTTCCTCGGGCCACGCTGGTCCCGGCTGGCACACGAGGGGCCAGCGAGGGTGCCCGGGGGCTCGGGGGCCACTTGCTCCCGCACACGGGCAGGTGGCCGGGAACAGCGCAGCACAGGCTGGCTCTGCTCGGAGCCAGCTCAGCCTGGCACTGAGGGGAGCTCGAGCTCCGTGCCCAAAGCCACCCGGGCTGGCTGTGCCCTTCAGCCCAGGGCAGCCACCCTGCTCCTCCTGGCTCCCCACTCCTCTCCTTTTTGCCCTTTCCCCTTCTGCACCCCGTGGCCAGGGGACGGGTCCGGGAGTGGGAGCCTGGGCTTGGGGCTTGCCTGGCAGCTGCTTTTTCTCACACCTCTGTGCCCCCGGGGTGCCCCAGCAGAGCCAATGGGCACAGGGACACCTGGGCACTCAGCCAGCCTCCTGCCATCCCGGGGTCTCCACCTGGGATGTGCTTTGTGGCCCCGCCGTGTCCCCAGGGAGCAGCAGCCACGCAGAGCTGCCCTGGCACACGGCCGGGCTGGCACCCCGCGCCTTGGGGACACAGCCGTGCGCTGTCACACCCCGCGGGTGGACAATGTCCAAATGCCTGCACGTCCAGGATATGAATCAGCCCGGACAGGAGTGCAGCAGCCGCTCTGGGACAACCGGAGCTGCCCCAGAGGCCGCTCCGGCAGCCAGGCAGTGCCGGTGCCAAATTCCGTGCGGGCTGGCGGGCAGGTCGCGGGCAGCAGCGCCTGCCTGGCTCCGCTGCCACCTCCAGATCAGCCCTGGGCACGGCAAAACCCTGGGCTGGCACTCATTTCCCTGTTTGCACAGCCCCGCTGCCCTGGTGCCAAGCCGTGGCACGGTGGCACCGGGCCAGGGCCATGCCTGACCTTGACCTGCCCTCGCGGGGAGCAGCCGGCCCTGCCCAGCTGTCCCCCCGTGCCCCCAGCCACAGGCATGTTCCACCGGGCCAGCCAGAGCATTCCTCCTGGGAGAGCCTGTCCTTGACAGGCTATTTAAAGGCACACTCGTGCCCTTTATCCCCCCTCATGTTTGGGCTGGAAGAGCCCCGTGCCCTCCGGTGACTCCAAGAGGGCACTTCCAGGCTCAGGACAGCAGCAGAGCAATGAGTTTGGGTGAATTCACAGCAGAAGGGAGGGATGCAGGCACCCCTGTCCTGCAGCCAAGCACTAGGCCATGTCCTGGGGACAGAGCCCCTGGGGAAGGTCCCCTGGGCACCGAGGTTGGCAGCAGGACTGGGAGGGACTGCAGAGCCCAGCTCACCCCGCGAGATCCAGAGTGGAGGAGCCACACGAGCTCATTTCCCTCTTCCTGGCAGGGCCCACCTGCTGCTGGAGCTCCAGCCACGTCCTGACCACCCCAGATCTCCTTGCAGTGGGGAGAGCAGGGCGCAGGCAGCAGCAGTCTCAGCACTCCTTGTCCCACGGTCACCTTTAACCCTCTGAAGGGTCTCGGGCACCCGAGGGCTGCGGAGCAGGACCTGCCCGACTGCTGCCATCGCCTGGCACAGGGCTGATTGCTCGTGCACCCCACTGAGCTGGCAGGAAGGTGACTCGGGAGGGAAACCCGACCTGATGTGATTTGATTAGGAACGGAAAAATGCAGAGGAGCCATCTGCAGGGAGCTGGAGGGGTGAGCCCTGCGGCTGCAGAGCCGGGCTGGGTGGGCAAGCACAGACACACAGCCCCTGCTCAGTGACCCTCGGCCCCCAGCCTACCCATTTGCCCTTTCTGAGGAACCCATCAGCCTTTCCCCGGGCTGGGAGCACCCCCAGGGCACATCCCCAGCTCTGGCACTGCTGTCCCCTTGCAGGTTTCGTGTGGGTGGGCATCTCCTCGGGGCGTTCAGTGGCACCTGGGCAGAGGTGGCTGCCCCCCAGGTGCAGGTACAAAGGAGGGTGAGCCCCACTCTGCCTCAAACCAGCCCCCAGCCCCACATGGGACTCACAGAGCAGTGCCTGGGGCCTGTCCCCCCCCGCCTGGCACCTGCTCAAGGTTGGGCAGGGCCGTGCCAGCCCTGCCCCGCTGCCCAGCCCGCAGCCACGGCCGCACCGGGGAGCCCGCGGGGAGCCCGTGGGTGGCCGGGCGTGCTGCCAGCCCGGGCAGGGCCGGGCAGGGCGCGGGGCCCGGCGTGCCAGCGCTCGCCAGCCGGCACGGGGCACCTTTGATGCGGGCAGCGCCGGGAGCCCAGGGCAGCCGGGACGACGCCAGGCGGGTGCCCCGCTGCCCGCGGCGGGTGAGGGATGGGCAGCGTGCGGTGCCAGGCAAGAGGGGCTCCTGAAATCCCCTCTGGCACCACGGCTGGGCTGCCGCGGGCACGGCTGCCCACCGCAGCCCCATCAGCACCTCCTAACAGCGCAGCCACGGGGAAACTGAGGCACGGGGCTGGGATACCTCGGGAAGGGCGGGAGGGAAGGAGGGAGGGAGCGCTGTCTCCGTTCTCAAGCCGAGCCTTAGCTCAGGACCGACACGGATTGATTGTCCCAAAAACCTCCTCCGTGGGAGCTGTGCCAGCCCGCCGGGGATCTGTGCGGGCCGCAGGGGCACGGGGGGCACGGGGGTCCCGGCAGCGGGGAGCTCTGCCCCCTGAGCGGTGCCCACCCCCGGCTGTCCCCCCGCGCTCCCGCACCAGTGCTCCCAGTCCGGGCCGGGCGGGCACTGGGCGCTGGTGCGGGGCTCCCTCTGGCGGCCCCGCGGCGCAGCCCAGCCCTGCCGCGGGTCCGAGTGCCCGAGGGACAGGGCACGCAGGTGCCCAGGTAGCCGGGGTCTCAGGTGCCCAGGTGCCCAGTTTCTCAGGTGCTCAGGTGCCCAGTGCCCATCTGCCCAGCGCCTAAGTGCCCAGGTGCTCCGTGCCCAGGTGCTCAGGTACTTAGGTGCTCATATGCCCAGGTGCCCTGTGCCCAGGTTCTCAGTGCCCAGGTGCCCAAAGTGCCCAGGTGCCTAGGTTCTCAGTGCCCAAGTGCCCAGGTACTCAGGTGCTCAGTGCCCAGGTGCCCAGGTGCCCAGGTGCCCCTCACGCCCGGCTGAGGACCCCTCTGCGGCGCTGCACCTCTGCTGCTCGATCCTGCTCTGAGCAGGGCCGACGCAGCCTCATCACCCCCGGGACACATTTGTCACTCGCAGGGATTTCAGCAAACCCCTGGATCACTGCAGCCACCTCCCCTCACTCCCTGGTGCTGCCTTGCTTTGTGCCAACACAGCCACGGGACCTGGCACCCTCACGCCTCCCATCAAAAGGTGCCTCCCAAGTGCCATCCTCGTCCCCATGTCCCTGGGCCATGTCCCCCAGGTGCCTCCCACCACCTTCCCAGCCGGGGGCTGCCTCCCTCCAGCATCTCCTGTGAGGTGTCCTTGGGTGCCAAGCTGGCTGCTCCCATCCTGTGCCCTCGGTGTGGGCTGGCCACGCTCACACGGGCAAGCTCNTCTGCAGCGCTGCACCTCTGCTGCTCAATCCTGCTCTGAGCAGGGCCAACGCAGCCTCATCACCCCCAGGACACATTTGTCACTTGCAGGGATTTCAGCAAACCCCTGGATCACTGCAGCCACCTCCCCTCACTCCCTGGTGCTGCCTTGCTTTGTGCCAACACAGCCACGGGACCTGGCACCCTCACGCCTCCCATCAAAAGGTGCCTCCCAAGTGCCATCCTCGTCCCCATGTCCCTGGGCCATGTCCCCCAGGTGCCTCCCACCACCTTCCCAGCCGGGGGCTGCCTCCCTCCAGCATCTCCTGTGAGGTGTCCTTGGGTGCCAAGCTGGCTGCTCCCATCCTGTGCCCTCGGTGTGGGCTGGCCACGCTCACACGGGCAAGCTCCAGCCCGCGGGGTCCTGCACGGGGACGGTCACCAGGTAGCTGGAGGGCACGTAGCCCCTCTGGCCGTTCACCTCCACCAGGCTCCACTCCGTGCTCCCCTTCTTGTCGTGGGGCTCCAGCACCACCACGGGCTGCCCTGCCTGCAGGGTCACCTCCTGCGGGCTCCTGGCTGTGAAGGAGAAGCCGGCCACCACCTGTGGAGGGCAGGGAAGGGGGGAGGCAGCCCTTGCTGGAGCTGGGAGTCAAGGGGGGAAGGACGTGGCAGGACAGGCAATTCCGAGAGGGCAGCGCAGCAGTGCCGTGGATGGAGGGAGTGGGGAGCCACCAAGGACGGTTCTCTTGCCCTGCCCACCCTGGTCCCAGCAAGGGGGACACCTGGAAAAGCAGGTCCACCTTCCCACCCACACAAGGACGAGCAGGGAGCTGGTGGGGTTGCTGGCAAGGGCCCCGGGGCTGTCCCCCACTCTCACCTGGAACGTTGGGGTGAAGGTGGCCACCTGTGGCCTGGGAGCCTCAGGGGATGCGTAGGAATGTCTCCTTCTCTCTGTGCCACCGTCCAGGGTCAGCAGCTGCACCCCAGGCTGCTGGGCTTGTACCGGGCTGTAGGGCCGGAGTTTTGCAGCAGGAACAAACCCTCGGGGACCTGCAGGACACGGACACACACAGGTCATGGGGTCCTGCTGCCTGGCACATGTAGGACTGGCCAGAGGAGACAGGAATGGCATTTTGGCTGTTGCCTGGCATGGCCCAGCAGCCCTGTTCAAACTAATCCATCACTAGGGGATACCCAGGAGAAATCTCCCCCAAAAAAAGGCATTCCTTATGTTTCTGTGTGCACAGATTCTCCTTTCCCAGCCATGCCACTTCTCGAGTGCTCCCTTTTGGGGAATCAATCAGGACACCTGAACCTTTCAGCTGGTGGCAAAGCTGAGGTGGGCTTGGGCTGAGCACAGCCTGGAAGGGAACACCCAGGAGACCACGGGCTGCTGTTCCATCCAGGATAAGGAGGTGATTCAGGTGAATCTGGCCCTGGTGCCAAGGCAGGGAGAGGCTGCCCACAGTGCCCACAGTACCTCCAGCATCCACCAGCCACCTGCTCGTGTTCCCCTTGGTGTCCGCGCTCTGCAGCAGAGCCACGATCTGTCCCCTCAGCAAGGTCAGGTCCAAGTCCCTGCTGCCACTGATGTTGCTGGTCACCTGGTAAAGCTTGTCTGGGCCGTGCTTGCTCACCAGGGAAAGGACCTTCCTCTCCTCAGCAGGGGTCAGAGGCTGGTGGGGAGCAAGAGACACGGGAGCGTTCGATGAGACACGGGAGACTGAGGCCCTCCACGTGCACCCGCTCTCCTTCCTGCAGGATCACGCCCCAGGGACAGGTTAAGAGGAGAAACTCCTTCTCACTCCCTGCTCGACCCCCAGGTTTGGAGATGAGTGTCCAGAACCAGCAGAGCTGAGCTGTTTCATCCCTGGTTATCCCCAGCCAGCTGCTCCCAGGGGCTTGGGGGAAATACTGTGGCAACCCCCTGGGCCACGTTCAGAGCCAGCCTCCCCACCAAGGGGATTTCTGCACTGGGAAGCCACAGTCCAATCTCTCTCTTTGTCCAGCTGGCCTAGGACGTGCCCTGCCCAGCCCCTACCTGTGCCCCAGGGCTCGGTGTGACGGTCTCAAAGGCCTGGCAGAAGGCTCGGAGCTGAGCACCCGACTGCTGCAGGGCATCTTCCACCACCTTCCAGAAGCTGGGCAGGGGCATGTGGCCATGGGGCAGCTGTGGGGACAGGCTGAGATCAGAGATCAGGGAGGGCCCTGAGAGAAAAGGAGCTCTGGGTAGGGGCAGAAGGGAAGCAGGAGGAAGAAAAGGGGTGAGAAAGCAAGAGAGCAGACCCTGCGCGTATTAAATTCACCTTGCACATGGGATCAAAGCTGCTCCTCTCTGGCTTTGAGCTGCACCTTGTTCTCATCCTGCTCCGGGCTCAGGCCAGGGCTGGGCTCCACCCCAGGGCTTTTGGCAGCCCTCACTCCCCATATTTACAAACATCAGGCTCAGAGTCCCGAGCAGTGAGGAGTCCAGGGAGGCACCTCCCAGGGGATGGGGCTGAGGGAGGTTGTGCCCCAGGCCAGGAGCTGCCTCTCTCCTCCCTGCCTTGCTGGCACAGAGCTCTCAGGAGCTCAGAGTTCACTCTGATCTCTCAGGCAGCAGCACATCCATAAATTACCAGTAGTGCCCACAAACAGAAAGCAGGACAGTGCAGAAGAGAAAATTTGGCTTTCCCCAGGCAGGGAGGAGGACAGATCCTTAAAAAGGCTCCACAGGGAGCTGTGTGCATGCAAGGACAGCTGGGCCACAGCAAACCTTCAGTGCCCTGATGTCTGAGAGACCTCCCAAGCCTGGAGAAGGCAGGTCTGGCTCAGCTCGTGTGCCTGAGGGGTCCCACTCACCTGCTCCAGCTCCTTTTCTGCCTGGTGCAGGACCTGGGCAGCCAAGTCCAGCTGCAGGGCGCTGAAGGAGCGCAGGATCTGCCCCAGCAGCTGCACAGCCACCTGGTTGAACTGGGGGAGCTCGGCCACCAGCAGGTCATTGATGGCCAGGTAGGTGTTCATGGCTGCCTCCTCGTCGTAGCTCACGCTGCCCATCTCGCTCTTCCTCTCCTGGATCTCCTCGTAGTCCAGCAGCTTGTCCAGGCGCTTCCTGACCAGCTGCTGGGGCCCCTCCAGCATGTCCGAGAGGCTGCAGAGGGGCTGCCACACCAGCCTGTCCACACGCTGCTTCTGGGAGGTGAGAGAACCCCAATTTCCACGTGAGCCCCCCAGACAGGAGCAGCTGCCAGCACAGGGGCAGGGGGGAAGGGGCCTGGGGAGCTGTGGAGGGGCTTGTGTGGAGTGGGCAGCACCTGGGACACCCTTCCCTGAGGGCACAGAGGGTACCAATCCAAGCAAACCCTTGGGAGGGAGCAGTCATGCCCACCACAATTCCAAACTCGTGCTCCATGGAAACAGCTGGGCAGGACCCTCTGACGGCTCAGAGCAGTCTCAGCTGAGTGTCACCCCACAGCCCTGCCCAGAGCCCATTTAAGGGCCCTCTGCCCCTGCCTTGGGGTGTTCTGGTCTCCTCCCCTGTCTCCCTGTGGGCAGCCCAGCTGCTGGATGCACCCATCAGAGACCCTGCAGCTCATCCCGGCCCTGGATGGGCTCTGGAGCTGTTGTTGTGTCTCTGTCCCTGCCCTCCCTCCTTCCCTGGAGCTGCTCCCTCCCTTCACGTGTCAGGGACTGCAGAAGGATCCTGTTACTTGCTCCTGTCTCTCTGCCAAGCTGGGCTCTGGGGGACTGTGGGGACACCGGGGTGCCCTCAGCTCCTGGCTGCCAGCCCCCACTGTG
This sequence comes from Edolisoma coerulescens, assembly GCA_013397115.1. Taxonomy (NCBI): domain Eukaryota; kingdom Metazoa; phylum Chordata; class Aves; order Passeriformes; family Campephagidae; genus Edolisoma; species Edolisoma coerulescens. The sequence goes on along the minus strand of VWZW01006757.1, from coordinate 64,549 downwards.
CCCTGGGAGAGCAGAAGGAGATGTGCAGGCAGGGAAGGAGCACTCACAAACTCCGGGAAAACGATGCTCTGGAGGAGCTCGGAGAGGCGGCGATACTGCTGGGCAGGCCCCTCGTCCACCTGCAGGTCACCCTGGTGTGGGGTGGGCAGCAGGAACGCCTGGAAGGGAGGAAGCATCACGCTCCTTTACCTCCTCCCCAGCCCTGTGTGGGCAGCCCTTGTCAATCTTTTCCTGCAAGGTCTTTCCAGCCCAGGAATTGCTGCTGAGCCCTCGGCCATCTCCCCAGCCTTTCCTGATCGTGCTGTGTCTGGGGATTGCCTGTTCTGCCAGCACTCAGATTTTCATTTCCCTCAGATGCCCCAAGGGATTTCCATGAGAAAACCGTAGCAGCTGCTGACCCAGGTGATTTCAGAAGGGAAATTTGTTGTCAGGGCTGATCTGGGGACATTTCTGCCTCATACACGTTATTAAAGCAAGAATTCCCAGGCTGAACAACACCCGGCCTTTTCAATCATTTAGGACCTTGAAATAATGATAAGTTTAAGGACAGATTATTCTCAAATGACACCAGCTCAGCCAGTGTTGTCAAAGCCTCAGCTCTGGTTTAAACTCCCCTGGACCTGAGCAATCCTGGGATGTTGTGCAGCCCCCTGACACAACAGCACGCTTCAGCTGAGCTGCAGATCCCTGAACATCCCCGACAGCCTGATTTCCACAGGGCTCAAAAGTATTCCACAATCCCAGCTCCTGAGGCCTGGATGGGGCCAACCCCTGGTCAAGGTTTTACCTCTAAATGGCCCAGGTAGGATGCCACGTTCTCCCTCAGCGTGGCCACGCTGGATGCCACACACTGGAACTTCTCTTCCAGGTCGTCATATTCCTTGTCCTCTGTCTGCAAGGCAAGGGGCAGCTGCTGCCCATCACTGGGGGCTGAAACAGCAGCCAGGCACCTGCCTGGAGCTCACAGGGCTGGGGACAGGCAGGAGAGACCCTGAGGGGCTCCGTGAATCTGGAAAGGGGCCAAAACATCGGTGCAGGGGTGCAGGCAGCAACAAGGATCGTGGTGTGGTTGCGGTGAGGGGGAACACTGGGGTGTCTTTCCTTTTGCTGGGGGGCCCGAGGATCCTGTAGGTCCTTTGGGGGCTAAAGTGCTGCCCTGCAATGCTCTGGGGTGGGGAGTGAGGCGTGTCCCTGCATCCCTCCCGTCCCACTGCTCCTTGGGATGACGGAGGACCGGAGGCAGCATCAGCCACCCACCCCATGCCGGCCCCGTGCTCCCAATAATGCTGCCAGGGCGCTTCAGGAGCAGCAGAACACCCCAGAAACGACCCAAGGAGGGGCAGCAGGTGCTGGGGTGCAGGCAGGGGGTGAGGGCTGCCCACCTTGGCCACGATGCCGGCCTCGTGCATGAGCAGCCGGCTGAGGCGCGTGGTTTTCTTGGCGATGGAGTGGGTGTTGAGGCGCGCCAGGCGGTCCCGCAGCGTCAGGTGCTCGGCCTTGTTGTATTTGGTTGCTGCCTCGGGTGGGAGGGCACAAAAGAAGGGGGAAAAAAGCACAAAAAAGCAGGGAAAAAAGATCAGAAGAGGAGACTTCGTGGCTGAGCTGGCAATGAAGGTGAGCAGCACAGGGGCTGGTCAGCGGGATGAGCACAGGCCACATCAAAGAAGGAAAGGATGAGGAAAACCCAGAAAAAAGGGTGAGCTCCCATCTGTGGGGAGCCTGATTTCTCCCATCCCAAGGGCAGGAGTGTTATTCCCCGTTCCCCAGCCCCAGGAATGTGGACAGACTGGTTTTGTCCTCAGCCCCCCCATGCCACCCTGCTCCTGCAGCCTTCAGGTCTTGCCCAGAGTGGCATTGACAGGACCAGAGCAGTTCCAGGAGAGTTCCAGGAGTCTGCAGCTCCACCAGGCAGGATTAAGTGGAGGGCAGGAGAGCTTTGAACTGATTTAAGTGGGAATCAGTGCCCAGGAGACCTCTGGGGTTGGGCTGGGTGCTGTGCCCCCCACGTGCACCAAGCCCCCGGCCACTCACCCACTTCCCGGCGCCGTTTGTACTCGTTGATGTTGGCATTGACCTGGGCCATGGCACGAGCCGCTGCCTCCAGGGCTGAGTGGGCACTGGCACTGCTCGGGGTGTTCTCCAGGATCTTCCCCAGCAGCAGAGGGTATTTGGTGACCCTCTGCACCGGCATCACCAGGAAGAAGCTGAGGTCTGACGCGCCCGTGTGAGGCCTGAAGGAGAGGGGAGTTGCTCAGGGCTGGTGTGCGGGGCTGCCTTCCTGCCCTGCTGCTCTCCACGGCTTCTCTGGGAGTGTTTTGGGGAGAGAGCAGCCCAGAAGTCATGGGGGGTTCTGGCTGTGAACCCCTGCTGCCCTCCAGCTGTAAGGGACACTGTCCCTGCCAGCCCTGCGTGGGTGTCCTGCCTCCCTGAGCAGTGCTGTGCTTGTCCAGCCGTGGGACACGGGATCAGTGCTTGCTCCGTGGGCAGCAGGGAGGGAGGGTGTTGGCAGAGTGTCCCTTTCCACCCACAGGGAAGGCATCTGTCTCTTGGGATTCACATCGCCTGTGCCCTAAGAAACACATCCCAGGAGCTCCTCCACTGCCACTCCTGCTGTGCCTGGCTCTGACAGTGTTTGTCACCCCCTGATAGTTCAGGAGGGGTTTGGCAGGTCTCCTGGGGCCAGCCTGTGTCTCTCTGGTCAGTCTGGGGATTGGGGAGGCAGCAGCTGTGGATGCCACCCATGCCTTATTTCTGGTCCACCATAAAAGATATGAACCAAGGACAGGCTGCCAGGGAATACACCAGGAAATGCCACGAAGGTGGTGGCCATGATGTGACACCCAGCCTGGTGACACGGATCCATGCAGCCAGCTTGTCCAGAGAGGAGAAGGGCAAAGCCAGGAAGTGGAAGAGGGATGCAGGGAGGTGGTGGCTCAGAGCAGGGACCTACACGGTGGCATTCAGGGTGTCCAGGATCTCCTCCTGCAGCCGGGGGTCCCTGCGGTAGCTCTCCACCAGCTGCAGGGCGTGGTCGTAGCTGGCACAGTAGATCTTGTAGACGGTCTCCATCTCTTCCTTGAACTCCTGGAACAGGGTGCCTGGGGAAGGAGAGCAGGGCTGGAGGGGAGGGTCCTTCCCCATGGGCTCAGAGGAAGGTTTCTCCCCAGCCTGCTGGGAGGGCGAAGCCAGCAGAGCAATGCCAAGGTGCCAGGGCAGTGCTCTGCCCCCCGGGCACCCTGCTAAGCTGGGGCTGGTGCTGTCCCCATCACTGTCTGCAGGCTGGGCAGGGCAGCCTTGCCCCACGGGTGGACACCGGTGTGGTGGCACCAGCGCTTCCCAGAGCCAAGGCAGGGGCAGGAGGGGTCGGGGCAGGGGGGCTGGGCTGGCACCCTCCCCACACATGGGTGGGCACAGGGCAGCCCCTGGCACTGCACCACTTACTGATGCAGAGCAGCTGCTCCTGCCCCAGGCCGGCCGTGGCCTCAAGACCCTTCAGAAACCGTCTGGAGACATGGAGGATGTCGTCGGTGTTAGAGAAGAGTCCTTCCAGGTCAAGCTCGGGCAGCTGAAGGGAACAAAGATGCCCCAGGCTAAGCCAAACACATCAGAGATGGACCACGTGTTTTAGGGGCACCCCTGGTGACCTTCTCTCTGCCCCATGGGACACCCCAGCAGCTGGAGCAATGCTCTGTTTCAGGAGGCTTTGGGAATGCTGAGACCTGTCTGTGCTCCCAGGCAGGATAGGGTTAAAGTCACAGGGTGGCTGTGCTGGGTCAGACCCAATGTCCATCCAACCCCAGACCTCGGTGGGTCAGGGATAGCACAGGAAGGTGGAAGGTGAGCACCTGGTGACCTCCCTGCACTGATTTGGGCATCTCACAGCTCTGGACAGAGTCACCCTCCAGTCCCCAGCCCCTGGGCAGGGGGAGGTGCCCCGGGCCACCTGCTTCGTCTGGAGGTGTGCCCGGATGTCGGACACGCAGAGCTGCATGTTGTGGACGTAGCTGGCCTCGGTGGTGATGAGCTCCTCCACGGCCAGGCGCTGGCTCAGCTCCATCCTGTCACAGGGCAGCACCTCATAGTCGGCCTCTTCAGCCTCGGCTGCATCCTCAGCGTCGGGCTCTGCGCTCGCCATCTCAGCGGGGCACTGCAGGGGTGGCAAACGCAGCCCTGGGACCGGTGCTCTGGTGCCCAACCCGCTGCTCCCTCCCCTGTGCCTGGGGCACCCCACGGGACATCCCCAGGGACACCCAACCCAGCTGCACTCACAAGCACGGCACGGATGACACTCCAAAACCATAAAACCATAAAGAGATGCGAGGCAGGAGCAGGCTGGCTGCAGACACCCACGTGTGCCAGGCAGGGACTTGCCACACACACGTGCCCACACCCCGGTGACCACGTGTGGGGCTGGGGTGCAGGCAAGGGGGCCCCCAGGTGCCAGCAGGGCCTGGCAGCTGCCACCCAGCACTGGGACTGCGCAGGGACCGGTCCCCATGGGCAGAGCAGGGTTTGCCACCTCCACTGCACCTCTCTGCTGCCGGGGCCAGTTGTTCCCTCCCTGCGTTGGCTGTCGGCGCCTGGCACCTTGCCTGGCATTCAAGGGTCCTGTTCAAAGTACAAAGGGTGGTTCTGCAGTGCTGGAACAAGAGATGCTTCTGTGACAGCAAGAGCTGCTTTAAAAGCCACTGGGACGGGGGGAGAAGTGGGCAGAGCTGCTGACGCCTCTGCCAGATGCCCTGGCGGCCCCTGGTACGCAATGCCAGCGCCCTGCGTGGCACGGCACGCTCCCCTCTCCTCTCTGCCGTGGAAAATCCGAGCTGATTCCTGACGTTTTCTTCTCAGGAAACATGCTCTGCTCTAACTGATACCAGCAAGGATGGAGCAGCTCCCAGAGCATCACAAACAGTGCCTGGCTCCTGGCAGGAAGGCCTGGAGAGAGAGAGGCGTGGCACAGCCCACAGCGGCACAGGCACAGCTGGGCTGGATCCAGACCCCGGCCGGGGCAGGAATGCTGCCAGGCCTCCTGCCTGCCTGCGGAGGAGGAGGTGAAGAGCAAAGGCAAGGCAGAGGTGGCCTGGCAGGATAAAAGCCGGATGGCACAAGCAGCAGCACAGACTTTGCCCTGCCCTACCAGCCCAGCCAGTGCCAAGCTCCGCAGCCGGACTGCGATGTGCCAGGTGCCCACTTCAGAGGCTGCAGCCCCTCTCCGTGTTCCCACCGGGTCCAGCTAACAAGTGGCTGATGCAGCTGCCGTGGGCAGGGCCAGTGTCCCCTCCTGGCACACGCCCACTGCTGCGCTGGAGGAGAGCTGGGCTTGGCACAGCAGGCCAAGTGAGATGGCATCGGACCTCCACCTGCCCGCCAGGGGCACGTCACCCTGCCAGCTGCCATCCTGCCCTCTGGGATCTGGCTGCCTCCCCTGCCTGTGGCAGGGCATTGGCTGCTGTGGGGCATGGGGAGGAGGAGGCTTTTCTGCAACCCTCTGGGTGCTCCCGACGTGTCCAGGCAGGGGGATTCCCATCAAGGCCTGTCGGAAAAACTCAGTGTCCTCTGCCTGGGGGTGACAGCAGAACCCCAACTCAGTGGAGGCAGGTGGAAAGCCCTGATCTGAGACTTCCCCCCGAGCCCTGGAGGGGTGCCCTGCAGCTCAGGGCATGCCAGTATTGGGGTGTCTGTGGTCCCTGCAGCAGCATCCCCAGGGCACACAGCAGCTCCGGGGGCTTTCCCAGGCTGGGGAAACCTCGCTGCCTCCCCTCACCCCCCTGGCCTGAGACCTGAGTGGGGCAAGGGAACTGTGCAAAACTAAAACGCGGCATTTCTGGGCAGCGTTGGAGCAGGCAGAGAGCGCAGGAGCAGCTTTCGTTTTCCCAGCCTCCCCTCCCAGGCAGCTTCCCGCATCCGAGCTGTCACTGCTGCCTCGGCGGCTGCCAGCACCCCTGTCCCCAAGGGGGGCTCCGGGCATCCCTGCCCGTAACAGGGGGGCTCCAGGCATCCCTGACTATAACGGGGGGCTCCGGGCATCCCTGCCCGTAACAGGGGGGCTCCAGGCATCCCTGACTATAACGGGGGGCTCCGGGCATCCCTGCCCGTAACAGGGGGCCTCCGGGCATCCCTGTCCGTAACGGGAGGGCTCTGGACATCCCTGTCCCTAAGAGGGATTCCGGGCATCCCTGACCATAACGAGGGGGCTCCGGACATCCCTGTCCCTAAGGGGGGCTCC
>VWZW01006757.1:44309-58206 GCA_013397115.1 Edolisoma coerulescens | reverse complement strand
GGCCCCGAGCGCACCGCCCCCGCCGGCACCGGCACCCGGCACGGGCTCCCAGCCGCCAGAACAGCCGGTCCCCTGGTCTGTACCGGCCCCCGGCTGCCGCCCTCCCGGTGTCCCCCGCTGCATCCCACCCCCGGTGCGCTCTGCCGGCAGCAGCTGCGGATGGAGAGCAGGGGACACGCCGGGAGAGCAGGGGACGCACCGCCTGCCACGGATGACAGGGACAGGTCTCCGGGGTCTCCGTGGCCTTGTTGCGGCTCCGATGTACACCCCGGTGATGCCCTGGTGTTCCCGCAGCCCCTCGCAAACGCACAGGATTCCCGACGTGTTATCCCAAGGTCAGGCATGTCCCGGCGCTGCCCCTCTGCCCTGCTGTCCCTGACCAGCTGCTCAGGCACGGGCACAGGGGCAGAGAAAACAGAAGTGAAAATATAACCGAGGAAGCAGCTGCCAAGTTTAGGGCATGGGGAACCAGTGGCATGAAGTTGGTTTTTTTGCTTGGTGAGGTGTTTGCATCCTTATAAACAAGCTATTGAGAAGAGAGAGGCTGATCCCTTGTCCTGACCACAGGGAGGGGATGGCAGCACCGGGGTTTTTCCAGGCTGACCTGCAGTGTGCAGAAAGTGTCACTGAAAAAGGACTCTCAGGTTTTCAGTGACTCATGCAGGTCACAGGCAGCGTCTGTGACTGGATCCAAAACTCCCCGCGGGCCAGGACAAGCTCTCTGGCACTTCCAGCCCTTCTCTCTGGGTCCCTTTGTGGGATTCTTTCTGATACGGGCTGGACAGGGCAGCACAGGAACTCATATGCACTTGCTCCACTGGCTCCCACCCATTGCTGGTGCCACCAAGGCCATCCTGTCCCCCTGCCCACCCTGCCCGCATCCCATCCTGCCCACTGAGAGGCAAAACTCATGAAACTGGCTGGGTGGGTATAAATCCACCCCAGGAGGATCGTTCCCAGGCTGGTCTGTGCCATACGGGCTTAGGGAGTGCCATGGCCACAGGAGGGACCCACACACGGCTGGGCAGCGAGGGCATTACCTGGCTGTGGCCTTGGGCACACAGATGTCCTTCCTCCCTGGCAGGTGGCAGCAGGGGTTCAGTCCTTGCCCAGGTGCTTTTTGAAGGAGAAAAACCCCCTTTGGGCTGGCCTTGCTCCACCATCAGGAGTCCTCAGCTCCACCCTTGGGCAGGAGCTCTTACTGCCATGTCCAACAAAGCCATCGAGACACATCACAGCTGCTTTGCTCCCATCAGCACATTGTGGGTGATCCAGGACAGCAACCACGCTCCAGTGGCTGCTGAGGGAATCCCAGCAGGGCAGAGCTCCCTCCTCCCCCAGCACCTTCACCCCACCGGACAGGACCAGCATCCCCCAGCCCCAGCTCCTCCCCGGCCAGCTCACACCACGGCTGTTCCCTCAGGCCTATTTCCCATTCCAGCCCGCTTTTTCAGAGGCTGGATAGCCTGGCTCCAGCCAGTTCCTTGCAGGATGGGCTTGTCCTCCTTCCTGACAGCTCCTTCCCTCAGCAAAAGCTGTTTCCTTCCTACCCTGCCGCTGGCACCACACACCTCCGGCCCAGCCCAGGGCTGGGGCTGGGGCTCCTCTCGCCTCACCTGGGTGGCTCAGGGAGCACCGGGAGCAGTGTGACAGGGCTGTCACCACTCCAGGGCTCCCCAGGAGGTGTGACAGGAGGCTGCCTGCCCCGGCCCAGCTCTCCTTACACGAGGAAAACAAACAGGCGCCGGCTGGTCGGGCACAAGTGTTTGTGTCCCAGGGCTGTGCTCAGCTGAACCCAAGCTGGAGTGTTCCAGGAGGGTGGGCTGTCCCCTGGCACCCTGCTGGGCGTGCTCCCACCCTGCCAACACAAACCTGGCGAGCCGTGGCAGGGAGTGGGCTCTCCCGTGGGACCGTCTGTGGGATCACTGTCTGTGGAGGGAGGCAGGACCGGCTTCTCCTGCAGCAGAGCCAGCTTTGTGCAACCCCATTGCAAAACCTTCTCACAGAGCAAGGGTGAGCCACCTCCACAGCATTGCCCAGCTCTCTTCATACCCACTGCCGCAGCAGGAGTGCTCTGCCAGCCCTTTTCTGGCAGTATTTAAGAAAAACCAACTCCGTGGGGCTGGTGGGATTAGATCCCCTGTGACACTCCTGGTGTGATGAGCACAGCCTCAGTCCAGGGGCTGGAGAAACACCTGGTGCTGGTTCTGTGCTCTGGCTCAAATTAGGATGTGGTGAAAGCCTCAGGAAGAGGGAGGTGGATGGGAAGCAGGAACATTTGGCTGCCCAGCAGCCATCCCGGTAGAGGGAAAGGGGTTATATCCACCCTACATCTCACCCTGAACATGCTGGCTCCTGCAAAGCCTTTTGCTGTTTTGCCTTTTCCCAGCTACTCCAAACATTAACGCTCGGGATATTGGGATGAAAGCTAAAGCCATCAGGGGGCTCTCTGGGAACGCTGCAGACAAGCTTTGAGGCAAACAGGGCTTGCTCAGAAAATAAACACAGCTCCCAGCCATGCAAAGCTCTGCCTAGGAACAGCAGGCGGGGGTTCCTCTCCCAGCAGCAGGTTTGTACAGGAAAGTTACATTTCCTCTATTTAATCTCTTCCATTATTACCGTTCTTTGGACTTCTTTCCCGTCTCCAAAGGAGCTGGTGACCACAGGCTGTTATCGGCCCTTCACGATGGAAAGGAAAACACGGGGAGAAAAACAGCAGCTCAAGAATGTGCTCACAGGTGCGTCCTAATCACAAAACTTCCTCCCACACGGCAGGGCTCGGAAGTGGACTTTGCCTGCAGCCCCACTGCCTGCGTGTGCTGTGCAAGGCAGGGCAGCTCTGGCCTCTGGGAAGGAGGGAAAAACCTGTGAAATTAAAGGTTTTCATTCTGCTGAGCCCGCCATCAGCATGAGCAGCTCCTGAAAAACCACAGAGATGTCACTCCTTCCTCTTCCTCCTTCCCTTCCCAGCTCGTGTGCTTCAGAGGGAAGGAGGGCTGTGCCTGCCTGCTCGGGATGATCCCATCCAGGTACTCGGCCAGAGCTCCCAGGCAGGTGGGAAGGGTGTCAGCTCTGGGGGTCTGGATGGAGCTGCAGGCTCCAGCCACATGCCTGCACCACGAGGCAGAGCACAGCCTAAAAATAAGCAGAAAGGATTTGATCCAGGCAGAATAAATGAAGAGTCAGCTCTTTATTGCCAAGAGGGTTATTTATGGGCCTGGCACAGGCCTCCTTCACGGAGGAGGCTTCAGCCCCTCTTGGCCTCGCTGAGCACAAGCCTCCTGTATCCAGGTTTTTGTGGTTGGAGCTTCACATCCACCAGCCTCCGTGGTCCTTCGCTCTCCCCTCTGCTGCACTTTCCTACCCCAAGATCTCTGTTTCTCTCCCAGAGCTGGTGACTCTGGGCCCTTTACCCCTTTGTCCCAAGTCCCTGTTGCCAGCTGAGGCAGCTGGTGGTGACAACAGCTCAAGGAGGGAGCCAGAGGCTTCTGAGGGCACTGAATTCTGAGATATCCACATTTCTGCCCCAACAGTGGTGCCTGCTCTCTCAGGACCAGCGTGGAGGATGCAGAGGTGTGCACAGTCCGTGGGCACCTGGGCAGGAAGGCAGGGAGAGACAGAGGTGTCTGCAGCTCTGGGAGGAAGGACAGATGTCCCCAGGCCAGTCCAGCCCCACGTGGGGCCACCCACACCCCACCACGGGGCAGTGCCAGTGACAGCACTCCTTGCCCAAAGCATCCCACAGGGCACCCCACTGAGCACCTTCTGCCCGCAGCAAGGGGGTAACAAGACGTGAGAAAAGTAAGAAGAGTTCAGAAAATTCTGGTGGTTTCTGCTGATTACTCATTTCCACTGATCCAACCAACATCTCCTCCCTGCCTGACTTTGTAGGATTTCTGCTCCTGCCGCGTCATCACAACCACCCACCCTCGGAGCTGGAGCTCCACGTGAGCTCCTCCTCCTCCTCCTCTTCCCTGTGGGCACCCCACATGCCCGGGTACCCCGGGCACCCCCTGCCCACAGCCACCCCCGGGTGCTGCCGCTCTCCTGCTCGACGTGAGGGCGTGAGAAGCCAAGCAGAAGTGCATCCCCTCGAGAGTCACCTTCTCCTTTGGGATCAGACACCTCTGGAGTCCCACCAGCTCCTCCAGGCAAATTCCTGCAGGAGTGGTTATTCCGGAGTCCCAGCAGGAGCTGCTGCCTGCGCAGGAGGAACTGCAGGAGCTGACTTCTCTTGCTTCAGAGAGAAAGGAGGGGTGGCAGGGAGGCGAGAGCCCCTTCAAGCTGCCAAGCCAGTCCCTGTCAATCTCCCCATCCCTTTTTCCACTGACGCACCCAGGAATGCCTGTGCCGTGACAGGGCTCGTGTGTCTGCCACAGGCAAGACACAGCTGCCCCTTGAGAGGATCACTGGGTGCTCGTTGCACTGCTGGAGGCAGAAACCCAGCCCAGGGGGCTCAGCTGGGTCTCACAGCACGGTGAGGACACCTAAAGCAAAGACCTCGCAGGTCACCAGCTCCAGGCTCTGCTGGGAAGGAGGGCAGGGCTGAGCTTTGGGCTGCAGGCTGGCGAAGTTCAGGGCCAAGAGTTTTTCCATGCGAGCAGCCTAATGCCTGGGTCCCCCTTCATTTTGGGAGAAATAATCACCAGAGGCTTTGGAGAGCTGGGACTGGCGGGGCTGCCAGGTGCCAGGGCTGAGAAACCAGGGAGATGTGGCTGAACAAAGCCAGAAGGGATGAAAAGAGGTTGAGGTGGAAGGAGAGCTCCAGAGGTGTTGCCCACACGTCCTCCTCTCCCCAGCACGTCACGTCGGAGCAGGGAGGATGTTTCACTGGGGAGGAGTTTGTTGTGGAAAAACCCCAGCAGCTCGTGCCATGCAATAGAAAATGATGGCCAGGAATCCCAGCTCTGGTGGCACTGAGGTCTGGCAGCTCAGCCTGGCTGCCAGGCACAGCTCAGAATCCCCCATACCTGGGGGGTTATCCCAGCTCTGGCAATGTGGAGCTTCCTGCCGAAGTGGCAGTGCCCGACCAAGGTTGCTCTGCCCATCCACTGCTCCTGCTGGGAGCAGAGCTCCCCTGTGTGTCAGCAGCCATTGCTTCATCCTCCTCCCTCCAGCCACAGGATGACTGCAGCGTCAGAGGGACGGCTCCATTATTGATGTGCCTCCATTATTAACGAGCTCCCAGCTCTTGCAGCCGCCCCGACTCCCCAGCCCACACCCCAGCTCCAGGCCTCCTCCCCAGGCCACGCTGGTGAGAGCCACCAGCCCTGACAGCCTCTGCCAAGCCTGGCTCTGGCCAAGGGGGACCACGGGGCCATCCCGCAAGGATTGGGGAAGGAAAGCTGGTGTGTGAGATGTCCGGCCAGGCCTCCCACCAGAGCCCCTCGGGGACAGGGGAGGGAGAGAGGAAAAACCTGCCAGGCAGAGCAGTTGTTACAGGCAGGAAAGGGAGGGCTGAAATGAAGGGTTTGTTTTCACAGCAAAGGGATGTTACCTGTGGGGAGCCATTGAGTGTGTCCACAAATTATCTGGAGAAGGGCAGGGCCACCAAAGTGACCACGTTTGGCACCAGCACTGAGCTGCAAGGAGCTGCTGGGTCCATGTCCCTGAGCAGTGGGGCTGCAAGGCAGCCAAGGAACTCAGGAAAAGGCAGGGAAAACACAAAAAAACCAGTCCTAACACTGGTAGCCCAGTGATGGACTCTGACTGGTGCACCCCCTCCCAGGAAGGGGATCCTGGGGGTCGTGCTAAATGGTGCTTCCAAATGCCTGGAGCAGAGAAAGCAGCAAACTGAATGCTGGAGGTGAGCAGGGAAGAAGCAGAGGATGAGAAAGGAAGCACTGGCACTGTGTGAGCTGGTGCCGTGCCCATGCTGAGGATGCTGCCTGCAGCTCTCCCCGCTCCCTCGTCTCCAGAGGGATGTGGAAGAGGCTCAGGGAAGGGAAGCAGGAATGCCCCAAGCTCTGCAGCAGCCTCTGCATGAGGAATGGCACCGTGGCCAGGAGAAGGGGTGAGGGAGAGGGGCGTGATGCAGACCTGCCCTGCCTTGGGAGGCGTGTGAGGGCACGGAGGGCGATTATTCACCGGCTCTGCCACTGCAGGAGTACGAGCTCCGAACGAAACTACCTGGAGGGAAGTTTGGAACAAGGAAAAGGAAGTGGTTCTCCATGCAATGTATAGTTAAACCATGGAGCTCCTCGCCACAGGATGTGACAGACGCAAAGCACTTAAACAGGAACTGGATGAATTCATGGAAGAAAAATCCTTTGGGTTGTTAAACACAAAGAACCACCACCTCTTCCTTAAGGCTGGAGGTCTGGGGGGAGCTCAGGGGCTATTCTTGGGAGAAGAATACTGCAAACATCTGTTGCAGGCCACAGCTGGAGCCAGAGGATGGGTGAGCTGTCACATGGCTCTCACATGTTGTCCTGAGATGGAACCAGAGACCAGGAGCTCCCTGGGAACGTGGCACACCACTTCCTTACCCAAGGAATGCTGTCACCTGCTGCACCCTGAAGCTGCAGCAGGTCCACCCTTGTGTGAACACAGAGCACTCATTTCTTCCCTTCCAGCCTGAGACCGTTTTTTGTCTCCCTGCAGAGGAGGAAAATTGACATGTCTGAATTTTCTTGAGAAGCTTCAAAGTGAAAAATCAGCTCAAGGGATGGCAGGTGGGATCCCAGTCCCAGGAACGTGGCTCCACCAGCCCAGGGAACACGGGCTTGCTGAGGGGAGCCACTGCTCAGCCACCACACACCCTGGGGACACAGGGCACTGTGTGTCCCTCTGGAGGCAGGGTCACAGGGCACCTTGGGACAGCACGGGGACTGCCTCACTTTGGAGAGAGGTGATGAGTGTTGTGCCTGAGTCACATCAGATTTTGATCTGCTCCCCAGGTACTAGTGGGGTTTGGACTGGGCCAGCAGCACTGTAATTGGGGTGAGGTGTCCTTGCTGGGTGACATTTCTGTGCCAGGCATCAGCCACCACCTCACAGACCCGCAGGAGCTGCTCAGGAAGGAGTGTGGGTACGAGAGCTCACGCAGTGACAAACAGTTCCATCTGCATTTTCAGCCAGTCCCAGTGCCAACGAGACCGGGCACAGGGCAGTGACCAGCAGAGCTGTGCTCCCATCATGAAGCCACCCTGCAGCCAAATCTGGTCCCTCTGGCTCCGTAGCAGGGACCAGTCCCTGCCAGGACCTGCTCCCCCTTGGCAGAGGACGATGCAGAGGGAGCCTGTGCCACGTGTGCTGGAGCTGCAGTGGGTGCAGAGCAGAAGGGAGGTTCATCCTCAGCTGGTGCTGCTCCCAGATTTGCATCCCGGGTGTCTGTGGAGCACCCTGCTCCTCAAGGCACCCAGCTGCTTCCCGGGGCTGTCCCTCTGAGCAGCAGTTCAGTCCACAAGCTGCCTTGTGTCACAGAGCCCCAGCCTGGCTGTCCCCACAGGGTCTCAGAGCCACCCAGCTCTGGGGCTGAAGTTGGAGTGTCCCTGTCTGGTTCTGAGCTGCCCGTGAGACCCCCCAGAGCCACTCCTGGGGTGCCTAAATATTGGCTGGGGTGTCCAACACGGACAAGACTGCAAACCATGGCCCTGCTCTGTGCTGAGCTGCTGGTCATTAGTGCTGAAACTCGCTGAGGGCCCATCAGTGAAGGAGCCCTTGACAGAGCTCGTTCCCAAGGGCATCCCAGCGGGACAGCCCCGTTCCCTTTTCATCTGCTTGTTCTGCTCCTCGGGCCCTCAATGGGACCCACATGTCCTGGCTGCTGCTGCGGAGGGGACGTGGGGCAGGGCCTGGTGCATGAAGGGGCTGATTGATTCATTAGTGGTATTTCCAGTGCTGGGCTGACAATGACATGTGATGAGCCTTTCCCCTGATCTGGCACTTTCCACCCTGTGCTCTTCCCAAAATGAAGCGGAGCTTGTGATGATCTTTGGAGGAGGGGACAGAATAAATTCAGGCATAATCAAACAGCATTTCTCAGCCCATTGTTGGGCTTTTTTTAATCTCAGCAAGCATCAGCTTTTGAACGACCTGAAAAGCTCATCCATTGAGTAGAGAAGATGTTCAGGCCTGCAGGGGACTGTTGGAAGGGACAAGATACGAGGGGATCCTATCCCTGGGAGGACACAAAGGGGCCGGAATCCCAGGTTTCCAGTCACAATTTGTCTGGAATCAGCTACTCCAGCCTGAGTCCAAACCCTGGGATACTTTGCTCAGTATCTTCCCAGAGCCCTTGGGCCAGCACCCAGCACCCAGCAGAGCTTGTGTGCTGCCACTGCCACCCAGGATTCAGAAATCAGGAGGGTGGCTTAGGAAATACCGTGTTTAAAAATCACAGGGACATTTACAAACGAGCCCCAGGAGGGATGGGGCTCCTTTCCTCTGCCCTGTACTCTGGGGTGCTCTCAAAGAGGATTTTCTTTCCAATCTTGGGAGGAAGCAACTTGCTTTAAAATAAAATGGAAGGGACTGTGATGTCCTGGCAGGGGAACTCAGCCTCTGCTCCATCGTCATTTCTCCCCCAGTGTGTAAAGAGATCCAGAGCACCCCAAAAAGAGGGTGATGGGGCAAATTGTGCTCAGTTGGCTCTTGCCACTGGAGAGCAGCAATGCCCAGCAAGCACAGCCAGAGCCTGCACTGGGACCAGCAGCAGACACTGCACCAGCTGCTTTGGTTCCTCTTATCCTCCCTGGCATCCTAAACCACAGCACAGGACATGTAGAAAACCCGTGTTCCCTAAAATGGTTCAAGCAATTGTACATAGGAGGAAGATTTACTCCCAGGTGTATCAGCTGTCATCCAGCAGCTGAATTATTCCATGTTGGAGCAGACTCACCTCAGTGATCTGAACCTGACTGATTTAAGCAGCCATGGAGGAAATGTGCCTTGGCTGCCAAATACCAGAACTTTGCACACCAGCAGGGTAATTAATTCAAAAGCACCACAAAAGCTGCTGCTGAAGACTTCTCCACAGCCCTTGACGTGCAGTGAATCAGCTGTGCTGCCACTTACATCTTTTTTTGGCCCATGACTTCTTCAGGGTCTCTTGCCTCACCTCCCAGTGCATCCACTCAAGCACTCGAAAGAATTTCAACCCTGATATCACTGGAGAGTTTGGGCCTCAGCTTCACATGCTCTGCAGGAAAGTCTTCCAGGGAAAAAGTTCATTGGTGGAGCTTCAGCTGTGCACTAATAACATTTCCTGTGAATCATCCAAATTACTTGAAAATCCCCCTTTTCCTCCAGTACTTAAAAAAATATATAAAAATCCTCTCTCCAAACAGCCAAGAATGTCCCAGACTGCAGAATTCCCCTCTAACTTCTCATAAGGTTTGGAAGTGGCACTGTTGGCTCCTGGACAGCTTCTCCCTGGGCACAAACACCTTTGGTTCAATCCAAACACTGCAAGAATGAGATTTGTGCCACTGTCCCCTCCTGCTCCAGGCTCTGTCCCACAGCCACGTCCCATCTCCAGGGCCTGTTGTGTCCTTTCCCTGCTGGAGGACGAGCAAGGCACGGTGGCTGTGGATGCTGGGATCTGCCTGGAGACACGATGAGGTCAAGTGTAAAGGTTTGGCATTAGTGGGGGAGTTTTATCCCAGCCTTGGCCCTGCTGCCCCCCCCTGCAGCAGCGCTGGAGATGAAATCCCATGATTTCATGGCTGCTCACATCCCTGCTGAGGCAAAAAGGCATCGCCTGTGCTGGCTGGAACTCCAGGGGCTGACAACTTTCTGAGGGTTGCGTGCAAACACTGAAAGCAGGCGCCCTTGCCAAAAATAATGGTGCCTCTTGCCTCGTGCCAGCACTGGCATTGAAGCTTTGCACTGAGCTCCAGCCTGGCAAAGGCTGCCAGTGTCAGACTGTTCCGGAAAAACGGAGTTATTTTCAACCTGGAGCAGTTCCCTGGGCTGCCTCCCCACAGCCCTGTGCCAGTGCAGGGGAGGGAGCCACAGGAGGGCAGGGACAAGTGGCTCTGGCAGGGGTGGCCAGCAGCTCCTCTTTGGTGCCCTGGGTGCCCTTGCCGTGGGTGGGTGTCAGGCAGGACACTGCCCGAGGAATGTGGAGGGACTGGATCCCTCCTGCCACACTGCAGTGTCCTGGGGAGCCCCACGTCACCCTGCCCTGCGAGAGGCACCCGAGGGACAGGAGGGTTTGGCCAGATGGGCAGGAGTGTCCGAAGGTGAGCTGCCTCACGCAGGGTCCCAGAACGAGCCTGGTTTGGCTCCTGCTGGCACAAGCTGCTCCTCTCCAGCCGTTTTCCCAAACACCATAAGCTCTGCTAAAAATAGCTGCGGGGAGGATGAGCTGAGGTCAGCTCAAAGCTGAAGGCAGGGGCTGGGTAGGGAGGGCAGAGGTCCCTGCGTGAAGGACGCGCTGCTGGTGTGAGGTGTGGGCAGGTGCCCGAGCAGAGAGGGTGTCCCACACCGGGACCTGCTGGGACTGCAAACCTGCGGCCAGATCTGGCTGCACGCACATCCCTCAGTCGTGCCAGGAGCTTGCTTGCCCCTCCTGGCAAAGAGCAAAGGGATTCTGAGGTGATTTTGGCTGCCCTGGTCTCAGTGACGCTCGGTGGTGGTGTCTTGGTTCCATCTGTGCCTGGGTTTTGGTCACTTACAGGGAAAATGGAGTAAAACTGCCTCGGGTTCTCCGTCTCTCTGAGACAACAAACACTTCAGAGAGCAGATCAGACCTCGGGCTGCTCACACTGGAAGCTTGGTTGTGCAGCAGGACTTCTGGCCTGCCTTTTGGAAAGGAAAGAGAGGATTTATTCCTTTCGCTCTCTCAAGTGATGCAGATATAAAGATGTTTTCATTGTCTCAGCGGCACTGAAAGTTGTGGAAAAATAATAATGGGCAGGAGGTTGGTGTTCTCCTCGTCAGCAGGGAATTTATGGATTCTCGTGCTCTCTCCTGGTGTCTGCAGAGCTCCTTTCCAGGCAGTGGGGGATGTTCCTTCAGTTTTCCATCTGACACCTCCTGTCTGTTGTTCTGCCGTGTCTTTGCCAACCTGGGACAACCCTTGCACTGGAGCTCCATCGGAGTCACCAGCCTGGCAGAACATTAACCCAGAGAAAGCACCAGGAGAAACCATTTGGAAAATTTTCTGTAGGTTTGGAGAGATGAGCTGACCATGGAGGGTCTGACGAGCTGCCAGAGCTGGGCAGTGAGAGGGGTGAGCAGGAGGAAAAGAGGATGAAGGAGAGACGCCACCCTGTATGAGCAGCAGTGAGACCTCGGGTCAGCTCAGCCTGAAATTCCCCTCCCAACTTACATTTTCAGTGCT
Source organism: Edolisoma coerulescens (assembly GCA_013397115.1). Lineage (NCBI taxonomy): Eukaryota > Metazoa > Chordata > Aves > Passeriformes > Campephagidae > Edolisoma > Edolisoma coerulescens. The sequence goes on along the minus strand of VWZW01006757.1, from coordinate 46,916 downwards.
ATTTAATCGGAATTTTAAACCAAATCTCTGGACACAGGGCTGTCCCCCGGCCAAGGAGCTATCACTCAGACACAGAGCTGTCCCCAGGACACAGAGCTGTCCCTGGCAGGCAGGAGGTGGCAGCATTGCCTAGCCCAGCAGATCCTGCTCTCCTGCATACCCAGGCATGGGGCTCTTCCCTGGGCCAGGAGCTCCAGACCTGTTTTTCCAGCTCCTCCAAGGATACGTGACTCAAGCCAAACGCCTCCCAACTGCTCAAATCCCACCCAGAGCAACCATTAAAAGCAACCCCAAAGGCCGACAGAGGCACATCAGCCCTGAGCTGTCTGCAAATCACAGGGGGCACCTGAGGACACGGGGCTCCGCTTCCAGGAACGGGCGTGATGTTCAAAGATACCTCATTTGCCCTCGGAGCTCCAGCCCCCTGAAGGAGTGTGTGATGCATCCCAGATCCCCCACACAAGATCCACAATCCCTGTGAGTGACAAGAGTGCTGGTGATATTCTTGCCTGCACAAATGCTCCCTGACAGAGCCGAGGTGGGAATGAGTTGGAGGCCAGCTCGTTCTCGGAGCATCGTTTTCCTTCTGGTGCATCTGGCTGATTTTGAGTCATTTGCATTTCAATTTTTTTCATCAGAGACGCGAAGAGAGATGTACTAGAAGCTAGGATTTAAGCTCCCTGAGACACAAGGGGAACTTGGAGATGATATTTGCTGTGCAGGGCATTGCTGAGTGCCAATCTTCCCTCTCCAGTCCTCCCGGTCTCTCACTGTGGAGTCATCTGGAGCTCACTGAGTCCACCACAGGAAGAAACTCAGGAAAATCACAGATTTCCCTTCCTGCCTCACAGCCAGATGGACACAAGCCAGAGCTCTTTTGCACTTGTGCAGGCAGAAAGTGTTTTTACCAAGCTAGAAAGCAACATGGTGAGTGCAAGAAGAGCTTCTTCCACCGTGTGGATGCTGTTCTTTGAGAGAACTCCTCCACCTTCATATCCTACTGATATGTCCTAACCTGGACCTCTCAATCTCACTTTTCTCCAAAGCAGTCAGCTATTAAAATAAAAATCTGTGCAGAGACCGGTCTTAAAATCCATATTTTTATTATTTCCATGCCTTTGGGTGCACCAGGCAAGCTGGGAAGCAGTTTCTGCCTGCCTGCCTTCAAAGCAGACACCCTGAGTAGGCTTTCCTTCTCCTTCCATGAGCTACATTACTGGAGGAGCTTTCTCTCTCCTGCAGACTGAATCATTTCCCAAATGTAGCCTTGCACGGCAGAAGACGCCGCTGTGACAGGGAGTGAGGATGAGTCACCGGGAATTCACAGTTTGGTGTTCCTGCAAAGGGAAAACTCACAGCGCCGAGAGAGCGAGCGAGGGGGCAACGGAGGAGATGTCACTTGTGACAGGCAGCAAGGACCAGCCATGGAGCACCAGCTGCTGGGTCAGGGTGACCCTGGCTTGGAGAGAGCCGGGCGTAGGGACCACGTGAAGGGTGAGGGAACAAGGGATGTGGCCGTGACGGGCGGTTCTGTTCGCGGTGTCCCTGGCAGGGGGTCACGGGCTGCCCCTGGGCCCTCACCTGGAGTGATAACCCAGAACCTGCATTGATAACCCAGAACTCAGATTGCTGTGCACGGCAACAGGCCCAGGGTGAGGGGCTGAGGGGGGAACTGTGGAGCAGGGAAGGGTGATGGAGCACAGTGTGAGCAGGAGCACGAAGAGCTCAGCCCCACGATCCCCCCACGGATACGGGCAGGGGAAAGGAGGCTGTGGGTTTCAGAGAATCACTGATTTGTTGGAAGGGAACTCTGGAGATGGCCCAGTGCTGGAACAGGGGGCACGGGAGTGTGTCCAGGTGGGTTTGGGATGTCTCCAGAGTGGGAGACTCCACAGCACCCCTGGGCAGCTGTTCTGCCACCCTCATGGAAAGAATCACAACATGCCAGGATCCCTGAGGCTGGAAAAGATCTCCCAGATCATCAAGTCCAACCTGTGATCGATCCCCACTTTGTGACCCAGCCCAGAGCACTGAGTGCCACTTCCTGCCGTTCCTTGGACACCTCCACAGAACGAAGTTGTGGATTTACTTATCCACAAACCACCCCATTAACACACACACACAGGTTGGGGCCTGGGCTTCGAGAAGAGCCTGGGAACAGCCCCATGTGAGGGGTGGCATCTCGGCGCTGGCTGACCCAGCCCCTGCCCCTATCGCGGTCCCCCGGTGCCTGGGGACCCAAGGGTGGGTGAGCAGCACTGACACCGCAAAACCCCCCGACCCCGACCCCGCCGCCTGCCCCTTTAAGAGCGAGTGAGGGCACGTCCGCTTTCCCCGCCCTCTTCCGCCCGGACTGGCGGAGTGGCGCTGTAGGCCTGCGCGGCTCCGCCGAGCGCCCAATCACCGCCCCGGGCTGGAGGGCGGGGCGCCGAGCCAGGGCGGCGATTGGCGAAGCATCTCGAGGGGGCGTGGTTTTCGCGGCACCGCCCCGCCCCGCTCCCAGCGTGCCCCGCGCGGTGAAGAAGCGGCGGCCGCGCGCCGGGGGCATTTTGTGTCGGCGGCGGCGGCTCAGGCACAAGATGGCGGCGGCGGCCGAGTGAGCGGCCG